>JAZAYU010000036.1:3733317-4019004 GCA_038501625.1 Corbicula japonica
GAGATAGTAAACATCGTGATAACAATCAAGTATAAATCGTTTGTGATCGGTAATGCTCTCACTCGAGTCTATTTTTTTCCGAATTACAAAGTCGCAACTTTGATCATTAAAACACTAACAAAGTATTTTAGCTACTTAAAAATTCCGTATTTTTTTAAAAGATGACAAAACTAAAAGTTATAGCACTGAAGTTTAAAAGAGTGTGCGAAATTCAACACCGCAAAAATCAAACCATCGAATATACATATTTTATAAGAAAAATATGTGCGCGCATTTATGCTTGCGAAGAAACTTCATTGGTGTAATCTGCGCGAAATTTGAACCCGCAAGTTCTTGGTATCCCGTTCCCAATTAAATGAATTTGTTTAATGAAAAAAAAACAACACTCAGAGTCTTGTATTTTTAAATATTTGTGTCTTTGTTTATTGTAGTCTTGTCATTTCACGTGTTTTGTATTTATTTAAATTACTTTAATTAATTTAATATCAAGTTTTTATTTGTCAAATTTACATTTTTAAGAATAATTTGTTTGTCATGTAATACCGTCGAGGGTCTAGGTTAAACAAAATAAATATGTCAAATTTTGATGTATTTTTTTAAATTAAAACATTTGCATTTCTGAATTTCATCAGTGATTTGGCTATGGTACGCCATTTTAATCAAACGGCGAGAATGTTTTGTACATTAAAATAACATCATTTTTTTCCGCAAACAGACATTTTTAGGGGTTGTCCCGGATAGCTCAACTGCTTGCGTTGTCGGAATTGCAGGGCTATGCGCTTTTGCCGTGTCGGTGCGGGTTCGCTCCCAGGTAGAGGCAATATCATTTATAACAAATATTGATATGATCACATTCACCTGAAGAAGAGTCAAATAAACTCGAATAGCGTTGTGAAAGATTGGAGTTTGTCTTCAGTGATGATGATGTTTATCAGAGTTATCCAACCAACCTTTTTGGGGGGTTGTCCCGGCTAGCTCAGTCGGAAGCGTGATTAAAATTGCATGACTAGGCGCTGTCGCCGTACGGTGTGGGTTCGCTCCCCACTGGGGGCAATATCATTTTCCTTTATTCATTTATTTTATAAATATGAAATGAAAATTATAAGCTAGATCAGTTTCCGCTTATCATCGGTGAAGATTTATTTTTAAAGATATCTACAAATCCTCAAGGATCAATCAGTCAGATAGGTACCGTGTATCGATCAAATTCTTTGAAAAACCTTTACTGTACAATAGTAGAATATAATCACTAGTCACGTTCAAACACTTCGACATTAGAAAAATATGTTATTAAGTTATTAAAATAATGAGATTATAGTTCAATACATTTGGCTGGGCTTATCGGCCAGAACGTTATTGCGAACAAATTCGATGCTGTCTGAGAGCATTTCTCTTAACTAGACTTAGATGTACGCCAATCATAATGTGTTTTTGTTTTTGTTTTCGTTGTTGTTGTTTTCTAACTTTTTGTTTTTCCTCATTCCAATCACATGCGTAAATATCTTACATTATTCATTAGTCTAAATATGCGTGTAACATTTCTTATCCGGAACTGACATATCTGTTGTTTTTTTTCCAATGTTATTCACGTGGTGTAGGTACAAACATCCGGATTCTATTTTTAATGTGTAACAATGCGGAACCAAACGATGCTGAACCAAACTGTACTTTGAAATGATGTCATAGGTGACTGTCAGTATGAAAACGCCCTCGATACGTGATATAAGAAGTATTATAAGACACATTTTATGCCGTTCTACTGATGTGGAAAAGTGAATGTTGTAAAATATGAAAAGATCTAGAATTTGTTGGATTCCTCTTGATTCAAAACGTGGCAGACGGACATATGCCAACTGGCTCGTTCTTATGAAATAGATTAGGACCTTGCTCCTAGTACTTTATTATGTTTCTTAATCCAACAGATTAACGTCAAACACACTTAAAATTCAAAATATTTTTTAATTACCTGTGGAACAGCAGCAGTAGTAGCAGAAGTAGTATGGTTGTAGAATTAGTAACAGAATTAAAAGTAGTAGCAGTTGCAGCAGCAGTAGTAGCAGTAGCAGTATTATGAATAATTTTATTATTAATAAAAATTAAAGCATTTCAATATTATTAAGAATAAATCAAACATAATAACTTATCAGCTGACAAAGAATCCAAAATTCATATTTTATTTGAAATCTACCATCAGTTTCTTCAAAGCTGTTATAACCTTGAGAACAAATAATACAGTTATATTACAGAACTTAAAGGATTAGCTCTTCGAAAGCAGGACTGTTGGCACACGTTTGAAACAACCAGACATTTTCGCGACTATGATAATGATCATCATCATCATGTTACATACAATAATCATATTCATCATCGTCATCATCAGCATCAGCTTCAGCAGCAACATCATCTACATCATCAACATCATCATACGAAATCATCATCGTCATTATCATCATCAATAAATACGATTATCATCATCGTCATCATCATCATCAATTTTTCATGAACGCTTATTATCATCACTTTCAGCGTCATGATTATCCATTCACGATGACGTTATTTAGTTTAGTTTGTTGGTTTTTTCTTGCGTAACAAATCAAACTATATAACTTAACGAGTAATGAAGTATGTTAAATAGTCATATTTTATACAAAATCTACAGCCACACTTTCCTCAAAACTGTATAACCTTGAGAACAAATGATACATTTATCAATGATTAAACAGGATAGAAATAGCTTTCAGACAGCAGGCTTGTTGGCACACCTTTCAATCAACTAGACATGTTTTGCGATGCACAATTGGCTATAATAAGGTGTTTATATTTTGGGTTATGTGCCAGATGGCAGTCACTTCTTCAACTCTACTCATCTGTGGTCTTACCTGATCTTTGATCATTGCCTCTCTATTCTATTTTCTTCAATTGCTTAGAAATTATACTGAGAGTATAATGATATTTTATTAGATTTTTTCAAGAAGTGCTAACAATCGGTTCTTCCTTTGAAAACTGGTAACTAATGTACGTGTATACTTAAATACTGAATTTATAGCCTTACTTTGAGGTTCTTAAACTCTAAAAGTACTCTTTATTCATAAAACATCATCATCACCACTACCACCACGACTACCAACAACTCCACCATCTTCATCATCATCACCTTCTGTGCTAGTTAAGTTAGTTAGTTGTCTTAAACATTGTTTCTTTTATGGTTTTGTTACGGGGGGTGGTCATGTTATTGCAACAATTTTTTTTTCAACTTGAAATGAACATCTCGTACAATACATTAACGACTTTCTGACCCGTTTGTTTTGACTCACTCGTCATATGTTGGGTTTGGGTTTTTCTACTGTGTTCTTAAAGTTTTTTATTTACCTTTATTTTCAGTGACCGCTTGAATTGACAGTCAGCGATTGAACGACTGCAGAATGTTAGGGCTTATATTTTTATTATTGCAACTGGTAAGTATTTTTCAACTTACACCAAAATTTTAAAAACTCGTAGAAAATGCAATTAGATATTTCAGTGAATAAATGCTCTCCCATGTAAGCTTTCAAAATAGAATCAACACCAGTAATAATTGTATTGCGATAATAACAGTAGATGATAAATCACGTCAAAAGCGGGTATCCGACAACTTTTGTATGCATTTCGCGGTAATAAAATAAACAAAATAGTCGAAATTTGTAATAAAATTATATATTGTGTAACGTAAAATAAATTACAAACTATTTGTTGTTGTTTTTCTAAAAATAGCAAAATCTGAAAATGTTTAATATATCATCAAAAAACACATTTTTCTAAAACGATATTAATATGGATTATCAATTGCAATTTATTTAATAACATGAAACTATAATGAAGTTTAGAAAAAAAAGTTTATAAAAAGAAGAAAATCAATTTGTTTGCATCAAAAAGTGGCGTATGCATATCAAGAATCGACATAACTTCCACACACAGCCAAAATGAAGGGAGAGAAAAGATAGCAGGGGTTTACAAATGATCCATTTCAAAATAGACAACAAAAACAATTTACGATAATGATAATTGGATAGGTTACCGCCTTGGAACGGTCAGCGGCAAAACAAACAGTGTATAAACATCTATGAAGCTGTCAATGGCATGAATGAAAATACCAAACAGTTTCTTGGCGTCCCAATACCATACATCTAAGAGAAAATTTTCTTGTCGATTATTTTAGTATTCTTTGTTGAATAATTAAGTATTGTGCAAAATACCTTGGTCTTATCAGACAATAATCGCATGCAACAGTGCAAAATAGGAAACATTAAAACGTACAAAAGTGTATACATGATTTCTTGTATGATTAAATATGCATAGCGGGGAATGCAACATGCCTAAAATGTAATTTCCTTCCCGAACGAAATCAATAGGGCGAACACAGAAGCGCATTTCATATCTGAATGATAAATCTTCAGATTTTTTTAAACTACCCGAATCTAATGCCATATAAATGTATCAAAACTAAAACTAGAATAATAAAAATGAAGGCAGTCTGATTAAATTAGAGTTTAGTTGTCTACATTTGCAAAGACCATACGGTTCGTTTGAAACATTCAGCTCAGGAAATATTTATAATGGCTGTAATTATTAACTTAATTAATTGGAACATATGTATTCATAGCACCTGTATACTTTATCCTAAATAACGTACTCAGTTGGAAAACAATGTGTAAAATTGTTTTGTCTGAGGCAGAGTTTTCGTACAGCGTTATTTCGCGATGAAATAACGAAAAATGAGATTGCAATCATCAGCCACCATAGTTTCCGGTGCACAAATATCAAATCTTATAAATCCAACCGAATAGGTACTATTAAAATAATGAAATGATAAATAAATTAAAAAAATGTTTAATTGGAATTAATTTGAATTAATTGAGTTGTGTTTAACCTTGGGCTAGGCGACAGTAATGTGCATTTCCATTTTATTCCTGCAAACGAACAGGCTAAATCAAAACCAACATGCAATATTTTCAAATTTGTCGAGCTCTGTGGCTTTAAAAGTTCCCTATTCATCTATTATAAAGCAAAAACCGCACTTTTCGTCAGTTTTGATATTTTGCCATTTTTAAATATCTATTTATTTTTTCCTGAGAAAAGAAATAATGTTGTTCTTATTTACATAAGAATTTATCTCTTGACGGAATTTCACAAGCAAAATAATTGGCACAAACAGTGTTTGTGTTTGACACTTTACCGGCAGCACTGGGTGCAACAACATGCAGATAATCATTTCATTAACTCACTTTCTTACAGCTATTTTATCTTAATTTCCTGGTTAGTTTCAAAGAAAATTGTATAATGATGTTTCATTTGGAATTGGTTTTCGTTTCTTTAAGGTAAATTAACCTTGCTGTTTTTTCTTATGGCCTATTAACAAGATAACGTTAATATAACTGGTCGTATTTATGTTGTTAGTTCAATAGTTAGGATGACATTATCTCTGAGAAAAGATCTTCAGATAAGCAAATTCAACCCAATAATCATCAAGAAAAAGGGTAGATTAACAAAAGCTAAAAGTGGTTTATAATTATTTAAACTTTTAAAATGGAGTTAACATTAAGGAATGTTTGTTAGTAATAATTTTAACTGTTGGTAACTTTCAGAGATTATAAGTTAAGGTGAATTTCAAAAAATAAAATCAAAAGGTCAAATGTGGGTTGAAATTTGATATGTTAGAAAATACGCATCTTTTGAGCAAATTTTCAACACATTTTGGTGGTTTTATATTGTGCAAGCAATTTTACAGTAATTATTTTAACAATTTTATTTTATGTATTACTAAATACATAATATATGTACAATAATAAAATTCATGGTTAAATATTAGTTATTGTCGAGAAGTGTGTCCACACTGAAAACCGATAAATTCTGGTCTGAACATTGTCACGAGCATGACCAGAAAACTCTAAGATCCTCTTTAATATTCGTTTCAGTTAACAATTTTGATACAGCTTTAACCTTTCAAATCTATACTCACAACCATAGTTTGATCATTAGCGACTGTCATAGGGTGAGAAATAATATGCAGCCAGACCGGGACTTGAACCCGAGACCCATCGCTTACAGGGACAGTACTCTCCCGACTGAGCTATCCGTCCGCTTACACATCTTCTCCCCAGATAGTGACTAGATTCGTACCGTGACAACAGCTTTAAACTCTCACAACAATAGTTCTATCATAACTGACTAATTTATAAAGTTATGTCTATTCTTAGAGACGGTAACATATGCATCTTGCAAATGTATCTTTATCTCTTTCCTTATCGCGAGTGTCTGTATCAAGAAATAATTTGAAAGAAATAATATTTCTTTTTCTATTCTGGAATCAATAGATTTGTTTTGATAAATTGAAAATATCTTTCAAGTCATGCAATTTATCATATTGTCAGAAATTAGTTTTTTGTACTTTTTTGTATTCTTGCTAATTGAGTAATGTGTGTAACGGGGATAAGGCGTCTTATAACAAATGTGCCCAATCCATGAAACGATGACATGAAGTTGAGCATGCGGTATTGCTGATTACATTATAGTTATAGACCACTAAATATTGGTGATCAGGCCTCTAAATAATTGTGTGCAGGGAATTTGCTGACCAGTAACAGGAAGTCAAACCTGATTGGTAGAAAATGAAAATAAATATTTTAAAAAGACAATAATTTTGATAAAAAATAATGATTTTGTAGTAATTTGAATACAAATAGTACGAAATTGATAATGAAAAAAGTTCAATTCAACTTTAAAAATAACTGTCTTTTTTGACAGAATGTTAATGGAAGTCTATGGAAATTGAATTGGTGGTTTTAACCTAAATTGTGTGGTAAATTAACAAACACATCAGTTTTAAGTCAATATGTGATATACACTTACCATTTATTTGAGAGTGAAGAGAGTAAAGCTGTTTGTTGTTTATGTTGCTCTTCCTGCATATTTATTTTGTTTGTTTTGGAGTTTTTTTGTTGGTTAGAAACAGAAAAAGAAACAAATTCGTAAGAAAAACATCGTCATGTATGTAAAGCTATATAAAAAAGTTGTCAGCAATGTTGAATCCTCTAGATTCAGGTCAATAAGTAATTGAGCTAATGAATGTTTCCATTGGTTTCAGATTCTCGCAGTTGGTTCGCAGCAACCCACACTATCAGGTATGTGTTTTGATGTACTGAAAATTGTTTATGAAGGGCTACTTATTGCGTGGTTTCTCACCTGCTCTTTAGCAATAGATCGTAACTCTCGTGTTTTTTAACGGAAACACGATTATTAATGGTGAACTTCTTTGTACTCATTACATTGTAATATTCTGGAGTACTTATGGCTTTCGTAAACGTATCGTTTTATATGTCGAGCTGAGCCAAGTGCGATGTAAAATTCGATCGAGTATTGTCTTTTTCAACATTTAGAAAAGTCTAAATTTTGTTTGACGGTGCTTTTAGCTTATTGTAGTTTGCTTTTTTTGATGCAGTTTACACATATAGTATAGTCGAGAGATTGTTTTCCTTGCTTCAGACAGAGTTTTTCAAACCGTTACCTGACTTATCATAAAAAAAATCTAAAAACCATTATCGGTAAGTGTCGTATTCGAACAATCCTCGTTATGCCGCATCAGTTTTTTTTCTACCATTAATAAGAACTTAGGATCTAGGCGAGGTTTTATTATAATCTAATATTAACATCTCGTTTTCTCATCTATTTGTTCTCTAAGAAACTGTATGAGAACGTATTGCTTCACAATATCTTATCATGAATACGTGCTTGTTGCCATTTTTATAACAAAAATAAATACCCATTACAGTTCAACGATGTTTGATCATCTTATGATTAGTGTGTGGCTTACCAAAATGCATCCATCCTAGTTCTTTCGGTGTCAAGGATGCATGATCGAAATCTTTCAATATCTCAATTGCAAATATGTTATACTTTCAGTTTTATTTGTGCATTGTGGCGGCCGTAAAAAGTCTCTCCGTATATGCAGTCAGTACTGTGATTAGTAAAATAATCCGTAACCGATGTCATGCTTTTAACACTAAACACCTATTGATAGCTCTTTAAGAATAATACATATCATTTACGCCTCCCCTAACTGCCAAAAAGTAAAGAGGAAAAGGGAGCATGGGTATATAAAAGGTTCAGAGGCAAATAAGACACAATTAAAGAAAACTAGAACCCGAGGGGTTACCGCCTCAGATAAAGGTAAAACTGGAGACCACAATAAATATCAAGTGTCCGATAGGTTGAAATAGAGTCTTGTCTCTATTTCTCTATTTCAGGGTGCCGAACGTTCACGACACATGACCATTAAATTTCTCAACTGTAGGCAGTTCACAGTCATGTCCTTTTCATAGTCTAACAGCTCTTCTTAAAACGAATCTAGGTACAAATCATTTTGGATCCGTATTATAAAAAATATACTTGAAGCCTATCAAAGGTATTTTGCTGAATAGAAACTCGTATTCACCTAGTTTGATATCAGGATTACATTAGTTTGAACTTTACTAATGCGCTTCGCTTTGTGGTTAGGCAGATTGTAATTCAGCAAGGCAATTTGTATACAACTGTGATCGCCATGTTATGCAATTATTATCGTATCGTATGTGATGTTAACGTGTTTTCTCCTATGAAAACGAGTGACCTTTGATATTCGAAAATGGCGTGTAAATAACTACACACAAGCTGCATATGATAAGCCTTGGATTCTAAGACGAAATTGCATATTATCGCTACACAATAAATAACAACAAAAATAATTTATCGATACTAAATATTTCAAGTATATGTCGATCAATCAATGCAAAAAGCTCGTTTTCAATTTTAATAAATCACTTTTGGCAATAACGATGTTTCTGAGCCATTGCGCAATACGAATTTTATTTATCTTAAACGCATATTCGATTGATTTATTACTTAAGTGCATGATAAAGCATTTTTATAAACAAACAATAATTCGTCGTAGACAAAATGTAGGAAATTGTAAGCTTTAAAATTTCTCATTTATTTACACATCCCAAACATATGTTCATCTTTTTTATTTTTCGACTAAACATTGTTGTTATTAAGAATCCTAAAACCAACAACGAATCCAATGTTATACATCATTATTTGTTGTTCTGGAAAACGTTCAAGGATTAAATGGTTTTCGTTTATCTTATCTAAAGTGCATGTTTACTTAGAGTTTACTTATTACGCAACGGTTCCTTCTCTCAAGAAATAATTGGTCATTACAATTAACTGATCACAGATCACTGGGTGGAAACTCCCAGTTAATTTGATGTTATCAAGAACACAGTTAAACTTGTATTACTTCTACGTCATAATGATTGTACGCAGCTTCTTATTAAACAGTAACAAGGTCACTTCAAATCTAGTCTGTAATACAGATCAATGCTAAGACTGGGACCAAGTGCTCTTAATGGTAGTGTTGTCTTTATTCTAGGGTAACGAAATATGCAAAACTGTTAAATGGAACACTAGAACAGAAGTCTTGTAAAGATGGTCTTTGGCGTTGTCTGTGATATGCAGGATTTATATTTTCAGAACCCCTGTCAAAATTCTGTTTAGTTCCGCTCATTGTTTTCTCTTTTAGGGCAAATCCAATTTTTTATCTGGAATACGCCCGGAACATGGAATGGTACTAATCTGAAAATACCGCATTGAAGGTTCCATGTTCACTGTCTTATGCATTCCATCTTTTTGGATGGATCAAAATTGTACTGTTTATTGGTGTAAATATTGAATCGCGCTCAACCCGGGGCTAGGCGGCGTGGGCAGTAATATTCATTCCCATTACCGCCCATGAACAATCTCAATCAAATCGAGTCTGCAATATTTTTATATCTTTCGTGTTCGGTGGATTTCAAAGTTCCCTTTTCATCTATTTTAATTTCGGATGGTATTAACGAGCGGTTTTAGTTCTGCTCATTAGAATTTCAAACGACAATGGAGTTTTCGCCATTAAAACTTCCGTTACTAAAAACCTTCGTTTGTTACCTCTTGTATCTTTTTTTTTTAAAAAGGCGATGTGGGAAATAAACACAGCGCCTGTGTCATCAAATTTTCATATAGAAAAATGCTAAAAATTGTTTAACCCCTCGGAAATGAAAGCGATCATCATTTACATTGCGATATCGTAGGCGACAATCTGATTGGTTAGATAGGTTGTTGTTAGAACAATTTAGTGACTCGTCGTCTGATTATGATTGCGTAGCGGTTTCCAGGAGATGATTTTATTCAGATTGTGTATGAAATAATATTCACCACTGTTTTACATTATCGGCTCATTATATTCACCTCTGTTATAGGCTGGGACTACTTTTAACTGCTTTTACTTTAAACTCAAAAAATAGTTCACGAATTACATGTAAAAATGCCTGGGTTTCTTCGGTTTGACTGAAAGATAGTAAAGATTTCTGTCATTTGTTTCACCACAAACTTTTAAATTCATAATAATGACTGTATAAAATAAGGCTGTCGAGTTATTTCAAAAATCTTGACAGTGAGCCTTTCTCAGAGATGTAAAGTGAGTGTAAGGAACAACAACTCTGCGAAGGAGAGTGAATATTCCAATAAACATTCTTAGCCAATCCGACACTGTAATAATTTGTTATACTTTATAGTCTAGTTAAATCAACAGCTTTAAAGTCTCGGTAATATGAGAACCTGTTGGGGCAAGTGTGAGGTTGGTGCACCCTAGAACCTGGTTTAAACCCCCAGTGGCAATTTGTTTTGCCACTGACCGTTCCAAGGCGGTGACCCCTCGGGTTCTCACTTTCGTTATTTGTTTGTGACGTCCATTTTGAAACTGATTATTGTAATACCATGCTCTCTTTTCCTCTTTACTTTTTGGCTGTGTGTGGAGGCTGTGTATGCTGGATGTGGCCATTCCTGATATGCATAATTATGTCCTTTAAACATATTTATAGAATTGTGTGACACTCAGCCCTTCGACATCGTATTTGTTATCGACTCCTCAAGTAGTATATGGAAACCAGACTTTGAGCTAGAACTTAAGTTTATTCGTGATGTCTCCGAGCAGTTTGACATTGGGCTTGATCCGAAACAGACTCGCATAGGCGTGGTGTCGTTTGCAGATAGCTACTACCTGCAGTTCCATCTATGGCAAAACAATCGGAGGGACTTGCTGGAGAAAGCATTGAATCACATCCGGCATCGGGCTGGCAGGAAAACCGACACAGCATCAGCACTTAAGGTATCGTTTAAACAAGTTCTTCGATAGGCTTTTATGATGACACTGTTAAAGCTCAATATTTGATAGAAACAATCAAATCAACCGAAACAAGTTGTATAACAGCCAGTTGACATTAACCAATTTTTAACACGGGCATATATTTGCGCACAAATATTCAAATAAAACTAGATAATTATTCAATGGTTAAATTTCGCAGAGATTCGATTTTGTGAACTTTTCCTAGCGCGAAGTATGCAAAAATTTCCCCATTCACCTAAACTATTGCGATACCACATTGTATACGTTTTTAATAGCTCTAGCATAATTTGTTCTTTCAGTATGCAGTGGAGACTATGTTTATGCCCAGATATGGTAGTCGCAAGGAAGCTGTTCACGTGATTGTTGTTATTACCGACGGAAGATCTCAGGACCGGAGGAAGACACTTGAAGCTGCCGCACAGGCACGACACGCGGGCATACACGTGTTTGCTATTGGAGTAGGGTATATTTATTTTAGTACTTTGATAGAATGATAATGCATTGTGTCAAATGAAATAAAAACTACAAAACTGTCCAAATGTATAAAATATCTTTACAATTAATTTTAAAATATTAATATTTTTCATTAAGTTAATTTCCTTATTTTCTTCAGGGCAAGAATTTTAAGATCACTATGTTAATATCAACTATTCAAAGTCGTTAAAATGTTTATGCTTAAATTTCTGATACGAAAATATGCGCATTACTATTGACAAGAATAGTTGATATTTAAACGTTAAAATGATACTATAATTCAATTTAAATAACTGATAAAATATAAACAAACATGCCTTTTTTTTCGTCTATTTAATTATCACAGTTACTTAACGTTGTCTTTGCCGTGTCCATAAAAGTCTCCCCGTACATTCAATCAGTATTCAATTATGTAGCACATTAAAGGCCGCTTTTCACGTTACTTACATTTGTGTAAATATAGAGCTTCGCTAAACTCGGGGCGGCGGTAATATGCATCTCTAATACTTCTCATGAACAGGCTCAATCAAACCAGATCAGCGATATTTTGATATTTGTGGTATTCGGTGGCTTCCCAAGTTTCTTTTTCATCTAACTTACAGATTGTAGGGAAATCAATCATGTAAAAAATATACTCTATCTTGACTATCTGATGCAGACAAAATGTAAAAAAGAAACTCAATGGAAGACGAATGGATATTACTAAACGTGCAAGCTTTTTCTCTAAAAATAGACAGCTTCAGTCTGATAATGTATATTATGCTTACTTCTTTGGTTGCACGGCGGTGGTAGGGGTTTAAGAGTTTATGAAGGTTTATGGGGAAATCTTTTCTTAAAAGAACCTACAAGCTCGATTTATTTCTTTTATCCCTGTCATCGTGTTCTTGCTGATTTTACTCCAGGAGCTGTGGTCTCGGTAAGATCATTGGGTACCCGCCGCTTGGCTTTGCAATGCTATTAGCTTCTTATGTTTTATATTATATTTGTGTGCTTTTGCATGCAACATTGTTGGGCCGATAAGTGGGTTTGAGTTATTTCACCAAGACATCTTGTACTTGTTTTGTGATACGAGAACCTGTTGGGGCAAGTGTGAGGTTGGTGCACCTTAGAACCTGATTTAAACCCCCAGTGTCAAATTGTTTTGCCACTGACCGTTCCAAGGCGAATGATCCCTCGGGTTCTCACTTTAGTTACATTTTGTATTTGTTTTTGGCGTCCATATTGAAATTGATAATACATGTACCATGCTCTCTTTTCCTCTCTACTGTTTGGCTGAGTAGGGAGGCTGTGTCTGCTGGATATTTCACTTTTTACACAATGAATAATTTATGACAATCGTTTAAAGTGCGAATCTTTATGATTTATTTGACTGTTTTATATTTACCGAACAAAAATGAAAGTATCTACTTTAAATTTGTGAGGTGATGTTTAATATATACCGAACAAAAACAGAAAGTATCCACTTTCTATACTTATATTCAACTTGTACTTGTTTTGTGATACGAGAACCTGTTGGGGCAAGTGTGAGGTTGGTGCACCTTAGAACCTGGTTTAAACCCCCAGTGGCAAATTGTTTTGCCACTGACCGTTCCAAGGCGGTGATCCCTCGGGTTCTCACTTTCGTTATTTGTTTTTGGCGTCCATATTGAAATTGATAATACCATTCTCTCTTTTCCTCTCTACTGTTTGGCTGAGGTGGGAGGCTGTGTCTGCTGGAGGCGGCCATCCCTGATATGGATATTTCACTTTTAACACAATGAATAATATATGACAATCGTTTAAAGTGCGAATCTTTATGATTTATTTGTTTTATATATACCGAAAAAAAATGAAAGTATCTACTTTTAATTTGTGAGGTGATGTTTAATATATACCGAACAAAAACAGAAAGTATCCCCTTCCTATACTTATATTCTCATTAATGTATTTTCATTTAATGAGTTACGCTTTGAATGGTGTTTTATAAGTTAATATCGATTGCTATACGTTCACAAACATAATCTTTCACATCAAGGTCTTAGCAATTTGAAAGAGAGGTAATTAGAAATGGTTTGAATTTTAAGCGTTGTTAATCGAGGACTAGGTTTTTTTATAAAGGTGTTGTATTTTTTTTACCTGAAAGCCTGATTTTGAATTCTCGTTTTCTTATTTTACAAAATTAAAGGTCGGAATGTGGTATTACTTTTTATACGACTGATTGAAATATATTCCAAAAAATGCAAGTCTACATAAGTCCAATGTGTATTGCAATATCTGGCGAACAGAGTTTGGTCAACTTAAAATTTGTTGCATTGTATCAAAAATGAAATGTGTCTATCAGGGATAGCCACACTCCGAAAACACAGTAACGGACATATATATAAATATAGTGTCTATGCAAATATATATTATATTAAATAGTGTCTCGGTCACACTCGTAACAATATATTAGAAGTCTTATCCGCAAGTGTCAATACAAATCTGTTAGAATAGTCTTAAATTCCCCTTTTCAAATGACGAAAGTTAAACTAGATCGAGTTGATAATAAAAGTAACAAGTATGTTAAGAAGTTAAGCATAACAGTATTGATGAACTATCTGAAATTTATTTAAAGTAAAAGGTTTAAATAAAATAAGTCTATTTAAAAATTACGTTCATGATACAACATGCAACTAGTACGTGTTTGCTCAATTGAGTACATAGCTGTACTAGCTCTACATACGCCGCTGAACATGGAATGGTATTACCTGAAAATACCGCTTTGAAGGTCCCATGTTCACCGCCATATGCATAACATCGTTTCGGATGGATCAAAATTGTACTGTTTATTGGTGTAAATATTGTGTTGCGCTCAACCCGGGGCTAGGCGGCGAGGGCAGTAATATGCATTTCCATAACTGCCCATGAACAGGCTCAATCAAACCGAGCCTGCAATATTTTCACATTTGTCGTGTTCGGTGGCTTTCAAAGTTTCCTTTTTCATCTATTACAATGTACCTGGAACCTTGGAAAATCCAAAGCGGAAAATGTGTTTTCCTTCTGATTGTACAAACGAAAGCGGTTAGCTCAAGAGTTCACTCAACCTCAAATAAGTAAAATAACCCGTTACCGATGTCATGCAGTGATTGTTACGTATATCAGGGCTATCCGATCAACCTTTTGGGGGTGTTGTCCCGGCTAGCTCAGTTGGTTGCGTCGCCGGAATTGCAGGGCTAGGCGCTGTCGCAATGACGGTGCGGGTTCGAACCGTTCTATAGGAACTTTCATTTTTAATTGTTTGTTGAGCTTTGAACTATGTTCCCTTTTGTAATTGGTTGTTTAAAGAGTAACTGCTTTATGCTTTTTTCTAATATGTTTATTAAACCTTTATTTGCAAGTACCAGCAGGACTCTAAATTATAAGCTGCAAATGCATTCAGATTTCATCACGTGAAGGCCAAAACTACTTTCAGGGATGGTGTAGAATACCGGGAACTTGAGGGCATAGCAAGTTCGCCACCTGAAGAGTACGTCTTCGAAGTGGACGACTTTAATTCCTTAGACTCTATGAAATATATACTGGCAAGCAAGACCTGTAAAGGTTTGTTTTTATTTAGATTCAACTGTTCTCAATTATTGGCACCGTTTCAGCAAATTGGATTTTCAAATTTTATACACTATCTTTTTGAAACGTCTTTAACAACCTACATCGTACCTGAGTTTTTATTTAGCGTCTTTTAAAAAAAAAATAAAATGATTATCTAGACAAGCCAGACTCAGAAAACTCATTAAAGTATTAATGAGCACTTACGTTATGCAAGGAAGGCCGAATTCATTGTAGTGTACATTAAATAAGTAGCTATTCTAGTACCTTAACGCTTATTTCACTTTTTGAATTATGTGCTTCAATGTGTATTATGAGATCTATATATTAACATTACTTACAGCGCCGACTACCGGCTCAGTGACAACAACAGAACAACCAGTAACCACGATTCCTACCGTTAGAACGACACCACCGATTCGGACCACAACGAAATTGCCGGATTTGAGAGACGTCACTATTCCTATTCCACCTTCCAGATTTACCGACGATATTCAAGCTGATATTGATCCCAGTCTAAATGTGACAAGTAAGATATGTTACCTAATAAGTACCACCTTCTAATTGTACAAAAATATTTCTATAGTATATGAAAGTAGTAATAGTGAAGTTCCAAATACCGGAATTCGGTGAGATAAATACATTTGCAATTGATACTCTTACTGCACCTTTCGACTCATTTGCATTTGTAGTCAAGTGCAATAGATGAAAGAGAACTTTGAGTCATCAGATAATAAAGACATGAAAATATTACAGGCTTGCTTTGATTAAGCGTGCGCATGGCCAGTAAGGAAATGCTTTTAACCGCCCATGACATCAAACCCCGGGTTGATCGCAATTCAATATTGTAACAACTAAACAGTATCATGTTGGATTTATCTCAAACGACGTTATGCCTGCATGTATGAAGGTGAATATGGAACACTCAATAAGTACTTTAAGATTCATACAACAATTCCATTATCAGCGGCGTATGGTCATCCCACCAGATAAAAGAACGGGTTATGTTAATTATAACAGTTTATATAACACTTAAGAAATTAATTGTTACAATATTATTATATAAAATTATTATTACTGCAATAAGCTGTTTATAACGTGAATCACAAAGACATATTTTTTTTACTATATTCGTCTATGTATTTTCCAAACCATATTCACATAATGTTGTGTTTGTTTTCAGATTGCGGGGGCAAACCTGCAGACATATACTTTGCACTTGATGCCTCAAACAGCATTTGGCCAGAAGATTTTAAGAAACAACTTGCCTTTGTCCGCGACCTCATCAGTTTGTTCGACATCTCGTCAAAGAAGACAAGAGTTGGCTTGGTTACATTCAGCGACACAGTAAAACCCATCTTCGATTTCAACACCCTACAAACAAAAGAGAACCTTGTGAAACAAATGTCGAACATAACATTTATGAGCGGGCGAACGCACACAGCAGACGCTTTGACATTTGTCCACGAGCAAGGATTTTCGCCAGACGTTGCAAGACGGGAAGTGGCACATATAATCCTTGTGTTTACTGATGGTCTGTCAAAGCGGCCTCACGAGACAGCTAGAGCTGCCGAACTCGCTAAAAGAGATGGAATATATTTGTTCTCTATAGGCATCGGAATGAGTGTAGAGAGAACAGAACTGAGGGATATTGCAAGTGACCCGGACGATGATTTTGTATTTCATGTTAGCAACTTTAGCGTCCTTCACACTATAAAGAACATACTTGCAATAAAAACTTGTGCTATACAACCTGACAATTACGTGTCAGATCAAAAAGAAATGGGTAAGGCTCTTCGATTTTCTTTCAATTTATCTGACATATAGGCAATGTCCACCAGTTTTTTTTTAATTTGTCTATTACCAGACGTGTTCCACATCGCTTACTAATATTCATAATTTTCGTATATAAATAGACAATTTAAAGCATATCGGTTCTATAAAATTTTAAACGACAATATTTAATAATTATTTGAAAGACATAATGAATATACTCAACACAAGTTAAATCGCCAATAATTGTAAACAGTCTTGTTTTTGGCTACACTTATATTTGTTACAAGTTGCTTATACATTATTTTTTGTAATTTGTGAAAATCTTATATTAGATATATATCGAAATTAAATTTAAAATTGTTCTTCAAATAAATTGTAAAATGTACTAATGTGAAGGTATTCTTTACTAAAAGGTGGTCTGCGTTGCTGCTCAAAACTAAAATTATATTAAACCAATTTTTTATTTTACTGCAGAATGTTCCGTCACAATGCCAACAGATCTAATGTTCGTTTACGACTCCGCTCAACTTGGGATTCCCCGTACGAGGAAAATCACTAAGTTCGTATATGACGTCACTTCCGCACTTAATATGGAAAACGGTATGCTGAAAAGCGGCAGACTTGCAGAAAATTGCTTGAGTGATGTTGACACTTTTTTGACGTCACAAAAGCCTTCATTGGATTTTGATGCGATAGATTTTCCAGATACAAGACGCATGATTAGAAAATTGGCGTCTCAAGGCTTTGCAGAGTCATATGGCGCCAGAAGAAATGCCAAGAAAATCGCAGTATTTTTTCTGGACAATGAAATGGAGAATTTAAAGCAAGCTTCGGAAGAAATCGTCAGACTTCGTGAAACACATACACTTGTTGTTACAATTGGAGATTTAGACTTATTCACAGCAGCCTCGTTTTCGTCGAGGCCAGCAAACGATTACATTGTGCACATACCTTCGTACAAATACTTGCACACGGCAAAAACTACATTGTTACAAAAACTGTGCAAAGTGTTTGAGAAACAAGACCGACGGTAATTAATTCAGCAAATGGTTTAGTGTACATACCGTCCAAATACCTACACAACTCTAAAACAACTTTGTTTAAAATTGTGTCGTGTATTTGAGAAACATATTGATATGTTCGTTGGCTAAGAAACTATTATATCTGATGGCTTGTGGATGTAAGTGTGTTTCCTTTCCGCTTTTTAAACATCGGCATTCTCTTCTCAAAATAGCTTAGATAAGAGGGAGAGGAAAACTCATAATCGCGGAAGGCTTTAGAAAGACCAACAATAGTAATTCAGATGTTTTCAAATTTGCTTAATTAAAAAACGACCGAAAACACTATTTCATGTATTTAATTTTAAAGTTCCAGTACCGTCGGGGAAAAAAACTTGTTAAATGTACATAAGTTTTCTAGCGGTACGGGTACGTTTAGTTGGCATTTGTCTTTTTTCATCTCCTACATTGCAAACTATTTTCTTCAGTGAAATAAATAATAACCTAGTTATTTGTTGGCAATAACAAGTGGAACATGAACATGATGCTGTGATATATATATCTTGTACATAGGGCATGTTTTTAAACGAATATATATACTGCTCAAAGATTGCAAATCGCCAAAACATTCAATGTATTATCTAACATCAACAATAAGTTTGCTGCATATTTTGTTGTTTCCAATCTGATTGCATCAGTACAAAATAAACATGATAAATATCTTATCTGTAGAAATTCTTAGAATATTATATTTATCGGAATCAGCTATAACTGAATTTGGATACGTAGAAAACACGTGATTCCTGATATATGCGTATTTTACTTTTTTGATCATCTGTTTACATAATCAATTATGATTTCACTGCATATATTGGCGAGTTATTCGACATTTTTCCTGTAATTCCCATAAAAATTAATTATATGTAATACTTTTTGGTAATGAACGATATTTTAATATTACTGGTCGGTCACTTGACAGGCTAGTGACGTACAATTGGTGGTCAGCAAATTTGGGGCGTATATATTTCAAATGTACAGTTGTATTTATTGCTTACTGTTAATAGGTTTTATGATTTTTGTGACGTGTATTTTAACAGTTTTATATTAATTATAATTATTCCATGTAAACATAAAAAAGTATATTAAATAATATATTAAAAGGAAGATTATGGTAAGAAGTACATTTCCCCATTTTTGACATCTTTGGTCCGGTTGTTAAGGTCGTTGACTGTCAGTTACAAAATGCTCAGCTGTACTTCACTTCAGTGTAAATATCAGTTTCAATAACCTCCATTTATGGAAGTATGCTAATTTTAAACCATGCTGAATGTCAATTATTTTGGGTGGCAGTATATAGAAGATATTTGATTTTACCAGTGCAAGTTAGAAATATATTTCACCAAGTGAGCTCTGGAATCCGTATTTACACGATATGTTATGTGCGTTTGGGTACCAACGTGAAAAAAGCAGAGAAAATAAAAATGATATTCCACTGTTTGAAAACAGTGAAATACCACTTTTATTTCACCGGGAAAATTCTATAATTCACTGAAAAGCATAAAATAAATAAGCATAGTTGACTGTACTTTTGAGGGGATACTTATGGTGTCTGTCTCTTGCATTGTTGCTTAAGCGTTGCATGGCTTTGGTGTACTCTATACATTCAGTGGTTCGAGTAATCTCAGTAACCCTCACTTGAGTTGGGTTAAGGTAATTCATTCTTGCACATAATACAGTTTAACTAATGGTGAGATGTGTTTTTTAAGAATTTTCAAAACTACTGTTATTTTATTGTTATAAATATATGAATATTGATAATTAAAGGAGACAATTGTTGAAAAAAAATGAATTTCGTTAGAAAAGTAATAAAATGTGGTACCTGCTATGTTATCTAATCCGGGTGTCAAAATAAAACACTTTCCACTCAAATAAATCCAAAATAATTAATTACAATATCCAGTTCAATGTTCCCTCTAGGTCCAACCAGTTTTATTTTCCCCAAATAACTTGAAAATATTGCTTTTATAAATCAAAATCCAAACACATCATCAATTGTCCCATTAGGTCACTCACCCATGCAAAAAGCATGCAAATCATGCCCAATTGTGTTTACCTATAGGACAATTTAATCTCTACATGTATAACATTGTAAATCTTGTCTGATGGTATTTGTGCAGTGTTTTGAAATTAATTATAGTCAAGGTTAAAAAAGTTATTTTGAAAAAGTAACACTGGTTGGCCCTCGAGGGAAATTGAACTGGATATTGTAACTAATTATTTTGGATTTATTTGAGTAGAAAGTGCTTAATTTTGACATCCGGATTAAACAACATAGAAGGTACCACATTTTATTACTTTTCTAACAAAATTCTTTTTTCAACCTTTTTCTTCTGTTATTATCAACATTCATCTGTTTATAACACTATAACAACATTTGTTTCGGAAATTGTTGAAAAAATTGATAATTTTATTTTCACAACTCAACACCAGTAAAACTGAATTGGGTACAAGAATGAATTACCTTAAGACTGAAAATCGGGTCCAGGGCAGTTGTTTTGTGAATGCAACGATACTCATTTTCATGAGTCGATCTCGAAATGCCAGAAGGAGGCACCCTAGAAAAAGCTGATACTTCGCATCCAAATATGCTCTTTAAGGAAGTCGGTTAGGACTTTCAGCCATGAAATTAAATACAAAGTTAATTGCTTTTAAACTTATTTTTTTTTAAACTTTCTAATAATAAGTATCTCATTTTGTAGATAGACGTAATAAATTATTCGCAACATGCGTAAATGTGCATGTGCGTTTATAAATACACGTAATATAATAATATGTTTTGTAATCGGCATGAAGTAATAAAATTGCAATGAGTTATATTTAAGTGGTGTTTCGGTGAGCTTAATATGTAAAAAATAAAATAAATGTAAAAACGATTGTAAAATAAGGCTATTAAATATTTAAGCGCCATAAGTTGATGTTGTGTTTATATGAAAAATTGTCGTTATGAAATTCAGCAGTTAAAAAAAATGAAGATTTTGTAAATAGAAAAAATTACTTTGTAGAGGATTCGAACCCGCAGCTCTCGGAACGAGAGTCCGAGGCTCTACCACTGTACCAAGGCCGATATTAGAATATCACTCCTTAGATTTTATAGTGCCTTTGATGTCAGCGTGAAACTCCTGGTTTGATAAACTGTCTAATATGAAATGCGTTTTTCATTAGTAATACTCAAGACATTTTATCTAAGAGCCCCGTAACGAGTGACCCAAGCAACAAAGCCCAGATGTGACGCTACACTTATTCTGAAAAACAATATTAGGAGATATGCTAAATGCTATGTTAGGCTAATATTTACAAATAAATATACAATTATATTAATTACCTACCTTTAATACAAAAAAAAACATATAAGGTAAACCAAATAAGTGTTACCATGCGTTCGATTTTATTTTATTTTATTTTTTCTCATTTTATTATTTACAAAACTGCATTTTCTGGAAAACCCGAGAGAAGCTTTAAAATTAAATTTTAGCTTTACAAACTAATTGTTTTGATATAGAAGGTCATATCAAGTTTAGTTCGGTCCTTCTTTAAGAGGGCAGTTCCCTTCGGGGAACAATTTGAGTTCCTTTCGGGGAACGATTTTTGCTTGGCGCGTGTATGTGGTCGCACGGCTGAGCACACTTTCCTTCGCATACCTTGAAATAAAAATCCCTCTTTTTTTATCAATAGTCCTTTTCGTCCTTAATGTGTCATTTTCATTTCTTAACATTTACACCCTCTGCTCTGCAAATTTTTCCCAATACTCTGCCTCCGTGTCCTGGTCACTTCTTAACCTTCCTCTCTTCCCCCATTCTCCACTTTCTCCCCGTCCTTCTCTCATTCTCCACTTACTCTCCCTTCTCTCATTCTCCACCTTTTTGCCTCCCTTCTCTCATCCTCAGCCTTCTCACTACCCTACTTCCCTTTTCCACTCCCTTCTCCACTCCCTTCTCCCATTCTCCTCCTTCTCCCCTTCTTTCTCCACCTTCTCCCCTCTCTCCTCCCTTTCGCTTTCTTTACCCCTTCCTTCTCCTATTCTCCACCTCCTCTCCCTTTTCCCTTCTCCCTTTACATTCTCCAACTTCTCCGCTCCCTTCTCCCATTCTCCACCTTTTACCCCTTCCTTCTCCCATTCTCCACCTTCTCCACTCCCTTCTCCCATTCTCCACCTTTTACCCCTCCCTTCTCTCATTCTCCTCCCCTCCCATTCTCCACCTTCTCCCCTCCTTCATCCCTTATCCAATCCCTTCTTCTCATTCTCCCCTCCGTTTCAGTAAAACATAAAAACCACCATGAAATTAAAACAATCCTTCTTCTAAGACCACTATTAGACTGTCTCATTTCAAAGACGTGCACTATAATTCATCATGAAATAATGACCACTCCACTATTAAGACCACTTCTGCCAAATCCCAGTTATGGTCGTAATGGCATGGTTTCACTGTATGAGATACATTTTTATCAACAACAACAACACATTTATAAGCATCTCAGCAATATAGCCTTTGGCTAATTTACAGAACAATGATGGTATAACTATCTATTACGCATGCAATTTAAGACCTTTTACAAGACATATAGACAATGTGACAATAGATCACGTAACAACAGCCACAACAACACAAAAAGAAACACACAAAATTTCCTAAATAAGCTTACTGTCTTAGACTAAAGGCATTTCTTAGAAATTTGCATAAACCCATTAAAGTATTCTTGTTATTTGTAGACATAAGAGAACAAAACTTTCTAGTATCAGGCCAAGATATTCGAGGTAAAAACCTAGCTCTTAAATCGGAGTATTTATTACATGTCATTAGAAAATGATATTCTGATTCAACCAGAATGCAATTGCAATTTTGGCAAATTCTATGGGCTCTTTCAGTTCCAATGTATCTTCCGGTTTCAATAGCTAAACTGTGTGATGATAAACGAAAACAGGCAAAAAGTCTAATAAAATAATCGTTGTCTAGTATCTGTATATAGTTTTCAAATTTAAACGAGGTTTTGTATTTTATATAATATTCAAGTTTTGACATGCTAGATATAGACGCGTGCCATTCCTGTTGGAACTGGTCACGCAGTCTTGTTTTCAACATCAGAGAGTAACTCATGTTAACATTAAAATTATTCCATAAATATCCAAATCCTAGATCATTTAATAATTGTTTAACATGTTTGGCCCAGCTATTATTTCTAGGCATATCTATATCAAGACATTGGTCTGAACATTTTTTTTATTATACTGCAAACATATTTGCTTGAATTTGATTGGATTATTTGCCGTTGATGTATATCCGTATTTACAGATCGGCCGTAGATATTAACGCACGTGCCTTAATTTCCCTCTCTGGCCTCCCACCTTTTGTTGTCATCCGCCATTTTGTTTTGAATTCTCGTAAAAATGCATAATTTGAAACCGATCTTCACATTCCCTGTCAAGAAACCAAATAACTAAATAGTACATAATCGAACCCGGATTTGACATTATATGAATCCAACACTCTTTCTTTGCAAATAAGTGACATAGGATATCTTCCTAGTTCACCCAGAACCGCAAGGTTTGGTGTTTGAGATTTCACTCCCAATATTTTTTATACAAAACTTTATATGTATTTTGTCAATAGCGCTCGTGTTATACACACCAAAAACCTCTGCGCAGTAAAATAATATGGGTTCGACCATCCTATCAAAAAGTTGAAATTTTGTTTTCACGTCAAATTTTAACCTTGTGAAAATAGAATATAAACCGTTGACTGCTTTAGTGCTTGTTCTGATAGACTATTTATAGCTAATTGCATGGATCCATTTCGATAGAATTTGACGCCAAGATAGCAAAAAGAATCGACAATTTCTATTAATTCATTATTGATATACCGCTGAAAATTTTCATCTCTAGTTCTTTTATTAAAAATGCATACTTTGGTTTCAGTTATATTTATTTTCAAGCCCCATTTTAAAGAATATGTATATAAACTGTCAAGTTGTGCCTGTAGGCTTTTCTTATTTGTAGTGAATAACACCATATCATCAGCAAATAACAGCATGTATATGCATAATTGGTTGAAATCACTTTCGGTTAAAGATTGGAGATCAAGATTTTCAGTGACGTCATTGACAAAAAGGATAAAAAGAATCGGCGAGAGTGGTTCCCCCTGTTTCAAGCCGAGGGCGACTTCAAAGAAATCTGACACATTTGTATAAGCCTTAACACAAGCCGAAACATGTTCATAGATTGATTTCAACATGGTAACCATCTTACTGCTAACACCAATGTCAAGTAATTCGTACCACATAGCATCTCTAACAATGGTATCAAAGGCCTTCTCATAGTCAATGAATGCACAGTAAAGGGACTGGTTATTAGATAGAACCTTCTGAATAATGCTGTGAAGTATAAACACGCAGTCTCTGGTACTTCTTTTGCTGCGAAAGCCAAATTGTACGTCATTGAAAATACTGTGTTGCTCACACCACATGTTTAGTCTATTTCTTAATGTTAAAGAAAATAATTTGGCTATGCTGTTTATTAAAGTGATCCCTCTATAGTTAGCTGGTTCACTTTTATATCCATTTTTATGTATGGGAACAATAATACCCTGAGTCCAGCTGCTAGGATATTTCCCACTTTCGTATATTTTATTAAATATTTTAACAAGGAAAGGTGTAATGAAAAGTTTAGCGTCTATGAAAAATTCATAAACAACTTTATCTATCCCCGCAGCTTTATTTTTACCTAAAGATGATATAATTTTCAAAATTTCATTCTCCTCAAATGGCTTATCTAGGCATTCAATATTCACCTGCGCCTCATTAATGGAAGAAAAATCATTCAACATAGAATCCATCCTTACGGGATCGTTAAGCATTTCCGAAAAAAATATCTAAATTGATTAGCATCAATATCAGGGTGATTATAATGTTTTGACTGTCTATAACCATTAACTCTTTTCCAAAACTTTTTGGATCTGTGCGACTTAAATCTGTCAATTGTTTTTTCTCATATTTACTAAACCTCCGTTTAGCCTTACGTTTTATTAGGCAAAAATTTCTGCGGCTTTCCAAAAACGCATTTCTATTTTCGATAGTATTTGACTCGATGAAACCTCGTCTACTGTTTAAAAATCTAGCTTTAGCATTTCTACATTCATGGTTAAACCATTCGTTTTTATGTTTAATTTTGCTATTACCTTGACGTACTATTTTACTGTGTATTTTAAAAGAGCAGTCATACATAAGTTCAGTCAGTTTTAATATATTTTCATCTAAACTATCTATATTTTCTAAAATGTTTTGCGTGATATCATTAAAACAATCACGTTTTTTTAACAGAATTCCAAGACAGTATTTCTCTTGGCGCTACTTTGATTGGCACCCTATCCCTTTTATTACATATAACATTAAATGTAATCGGGCAATGGTCCGTAAACTCGGTCAAATCTAATACATTGAAATTGCTGATAAATTTAAAGTTCCTATTATGCGTTATTACATAATCGACTACACTAGCTCCTTGCCTATCCCTCTTCACAGAATAACAGGTAAACTTTCCCTCTTCAAGTCGAACATTTACAAAAGACAGAGCATTCTCTTTGAGTATAGAAATCAACTTATGCCCAAAAGCATTTACACATTTATCTTTTGATTTTCTAGTCAGCTCAGGTTTATCAAAGTAATCTTCAATAGGTATAAATCTGTTAAGATTAATATGTTCAACATAGTCCAATAGTTCACCGGTTCTACTATTAAAATCCCGGCCAGATATATTTCGCCCATACTAGCGTATCTCATAATGTCGTCATTTAAACACTCAAAGAAATCAAAATCAAACAAACTCGAGTTAACGTTTCTATATACAGCTGACCCTTCCGGTGGAATGTAACAGGCACATACATAAATTGTTTTCTCTTCGCTTCCCTGCATGCAGTTAATTTTGAACCATATAATACCGTGATAGTTTATCTTTACAAGGTCAAAGCTCAAGTTTAAAGATTCTTTTATGTACACAATGACTCCCCCGCTAAATCTTTTTGCTCTTTTATTAAATTTCGGCCTCGGGCAAGATATGTGCGAGTATCCTGTAATATTAATATTTGTGTTTTTGGAATGCCACGTTTCTGTAAAGATCAAAACATCATAATTTGAAACAAAGTTTAAAAAATCCGTATCATTTAATTTATTTTTAAGTCCCTGTACATTCCACTGTATGAAGGAGATTAATTGTTCATTGTTTTCCTAGACACTGTTCTCTGTAATGCCAGTGAAAGTGCCTTTTTTAAGTTATACAGTCATGTTTAGTTTATGCTTTCCATTGATTTATTAACGGATTACAATTAAAATGCAACACTTTATTTTTGGAATAATTTTGCTAGGGTAGATGTGTTTAAAAATCAATAATTGGTAGATGTGTTTTAAAATCAATAATATGTGTTTGGGCGAAGCGAGTAATTGTCGACGATGAACACATCTACCTTTGCCAATTTACCAGTTTGATGGTAAATTTATGTTTAACTTTACTCCATATCGCATAAACAAACTGTTACTTTTCAAACCAGGTTGCACATCCGTCATGTCTGATCTAGAATCACACACTGTTCGTTTTTAGATTTATTAAAATATTTCTGAGCAAGAAACGACCAGTGTTAATCCAGAAGAGACCGCACGGATGTGTTTTCTGATCTGGATCTAAAATAGTTGTATATGGGATGTCAGCCATACCCCGTAGAGGTAAGTTTCAAAACATTAAAAGTCGTATACCTTTAAAACTCGACCGACTGATTCCTGACTTTGGAAAATCATAAAACTGAGAATTGGACGTAGCACTGCATTCGAAGATAGTTTAGCGAGGACAATGTTTCGTTGGGCTAAAAAAAGGCAAATATGACGAATATTTATATGAATTCCGATCTTTACTTGTTGCACATGGGATTTAAGTTGTATTTACCAAGTAAATGGCGAAATCAAGTTATGATTCGCGCTGGTTGAGTTTAAGCGCATTTCGCGCCAGGCAGAAAGCGCGATATCAAATCCCTGCGAATATACACATTAACCACATAATATCTTATTATATGAGAATAATACTACTGCGCGTCTTTATGTCCGCACGAAAATGACATTTGCTTGATTTGTGCGAAAATAAGGTCCCGCGATGTTAAAAGATATCACATTATGCACACACTTAAAATTATATCTTAACAACTTGGTTAAGTAGAAGGGAGACTACGTCATCAATAATATGAAAAGTATATGCGTCGGATTGCCCGCTCAACATGAGTTTTGGCAGATAAAACTCTCTAAGTGTCTCTTCAACCTGACAAAGGGTTAATCGCTCAGTCAGTTTGACTTATGGCAGCAACCTGAACCCGATAGCAGTGTCAATTACTAAGAAAACACAACTTCCAAGCTATTAAAAACTCTGGGAGTCTTTATATTGTCGAAAAGGCACTAAATTAAATGTTCGTGAAATTGTCAGCCTAGCAGCCTGGCAGCGTGAAGTTGTATTTCTTAGATAAATTTGTGTTTCTATTTATGGCGATATAAATTCTTAGACTAACAATGTATGCAAAAACTAACTTTTCATTAACATTTTTTCATTTTATAATGATATACATATTTTGTTGAAAAAAAACATGCACCAATAAAAAAGAAACGCGTAAAAAGATTGCATCAACCAGACTGGTACACAGATGATATTAAACATGCACCGCGAATTCGTGATAAAATTAAAGCTTGCAATAATGAATTACAATATAAAATTTGGAGAAACAAATGTACCTCTCTTATTTGAAAAAGTAAGAAAAACTTTTACAATTCGGCTGTTGAAAATAAGAAAGAACCCAATTTATTATGGAAAAATTTAAAATGTATTTCTGACAATAGCTCAAATATAAATAATTTGCCGTCAACTCTTCATGTAGGTGAAAAATCATTAAATAATCCAGATGAAATTGTTAATGCTCTCAATCAGTATTTTGTTAATATCTCAAATAAAATAAATAAAGTTGACTTTAAAGCAGAAAATTTTATTGACCTGAAGAACCAACTTAATGAAAAGCTAGGCTCATTGGAGTTTGATATAAATTTCAATACGCCATTTGAAGTAAGTAAAATAATTCATCACTTGAATGCAAATAAATCAACAGGGTTAGATGGTATCAGCCCTAAAATAATTAAAATATGCAAAGATGTGATATCTCCAATTTTAGCTAATATTATTAACTTGTGTATTAGCCAAGGCATAGTTCCTGACTTCTTTAAGTTTGCAAGGGTTATTCCAATTCATAAAGGTTCAGATAAGGATGATCCTAGTAACTACAGACCTATTTCAATCTTACCGACCCTATCTAACATTTTTGAAAGGCACATTGCCACACAATTACAAAACTATTTTCACGTTACCAACATTTTAAATCCTAATCTATCTGGATTCAGAAAAAAAAAACATTCATGTCAAACAGCTTTAATTCGAATAGTTGACACCTGGGTTAATGCGATAGACTGTAATGAGTTGGTAGGAACAGTATTTATAGATCTTAAAAAGGCGTTTGATCTTGTTGATCATCAAATTCTTTTACATAAATTAAAACTTTATCATTTTTCCAATAACGCTATCAACCTTTTTGCTTCTTATCTGTCCAATAGAATGCAATTAGTTAAACATGGTGAATGGAAATCTGATTTTCTACCAATAACAACTGGAGTACCTCAAGGCTCAATACTTGGTCCACTATTGTTCATACTGTACATTAATGATATATCTTTAAATATTTCTTCACCAATTGACATGTATGCAGATGATGCAACTCTTCATGTAAATGATCGAAATATTCAAGTTATAGAAGAAAAACTACAGAATGATCTTAATGTGATTGACACTTGGTGCCACAAAAACAACATGGCAGTAAATCCGTCTAAGACTACTGTATGATTATAACATCTCAAAGACAAGCTAATCTTGAAACTGATTTGAAACTATTTATCAACCATGTTCAAATTAAAAATGTTAAATGCCAAAAGTTACTTGGAATTTATGTAGACAATAAACTAAGTTGGAAAGAACATATAAATAAAACGTGCTCAAAAGTACAAATGTAGTGTCTAAAATTTCATTATTAAAGAGAATATCCTATTTTCTTACATCTGAAATGAAATACATCAGCATTGAATAGAATTATAAAATTACAAAAGCGTACTGCGCGAATAATTCTACACAAACCTATACAAACGCAAACAAAGGAGTTATTCACAACGTTAAAATGGTTATCATTCTTTAGCAGATGTAAATATCATTCAGGGTTAATTGTATATTATACAAATAAATACTAGTGTTGAGGTCGTTATGTAGTTTTGCGGACCTGGGTAGTGTGATATCGACGAAGTCCGAGGTCGATATCACACTACCCAGGTCCGCAAAACTACATATCGACCTCAACATTAGTATTTACTTGTTATATCATATACCCTATGAATTTAAAGCATTCTGATGATGATGATGATGATGATGATGATGATGATGATGATGATGGCAAAGGTAGTTATTAATTCCCGGGGTAGTTATCACTTTTTTCGGACTCGCGAGTACGGAGCTCTCGACCAATCAGAATGCTTTAAATTCATAGGGTATATGATATAAAGCCTTAAATAAACTTGCACCTGAATATGGGGCGTCCGTGGCCAAGTGGTTAAGGTTTCCGACTGAGAATCACTTGCCCCTCACCGCTGTGAGTACGAGACCTACCAGGGTCAAAATCTTTCATGTGAGGAAGCTAATCAGCTAGCTTGCGGAACGTCGGTGGTTCTACCCAGGTGCCCGCTCGAGCCTGAAAATTGCCCGGAGGGGCACCTGGGGTCTTCCTCCACCATGGATAGCTGGTATGTCCACACCATAATGTCCTCGTTCAGAGGCGGGAGGGACATAAAACTGGGAAGTAACAACAACAACTGCACCTGGTTATATCACAAACATATTGCCTGTAGCTAATAACGAATCGTACAACTTGAGATCATCTTCTAGGAAAGACACACACAACATATCCGTCCCCGAACTAATGTATTACGAAATTCTTTTAGATTTACGGGAATGAACATTTGGAACTCAACTCCTTTGCATATTCGATCTTCAAACAATATTGTTCTATTCAAAAAGAAACTTAAATCTTATCTTTTACAAAACGATCTTTTTTAAGCTACATTTTTTTTCTCAGGTTCATGGAATACTCACATGCCTCAACCTTTGTTAGCATTCTTATTATTACTACATGTATTTAATCTATATAAATGAACTGGGATACTAATAATCCGTTGTGGTTGAATTGTTCTACACTATACGTAACGTTTTAAATACCTTGGTTTTTGAATATGTTCACTTGATTATACATTGGATGTGTAAGAACACCGCAACACAATATTTTGTTTCGTATGTCTTCACAGTTTATATTCTAAGTTTCGATATATTTAACACCTACTATTGTCTGTCTGCTGTAATTTTATAAATATTTTCTGTATTTGTGTTTGGAGTGTGTCTGTGTTTGTGTGTGCGAGCGTGTGTGTTTGTATGCGTGGATGTGTTATTTCTTTCATTGTTAATTGTTATAGAAGACCCAATTGAAAATTAGTTTACATTATATTTTGTTTTATGTACACTTAATTGGAATTCTTCTTTAAATAAAGATTTTATTATTATTATTATTATTATTATTATTATTATTATTATTATTATTATTATTATTATTATTATTATTATTATTATTAAGACAGACAAAGCGGCGACTACATGCTTTGACAATGAAATTCCCGAAATATTGATACCAAAATAATTGTTTGACATTCCGCATTTAATTGCCATTGCGATCTAATTTTTCATTGCGTAATTTTGTGTCAGTTCTTATGTTAAACCGACCTTTAGTCTGGTTAATGAATTATTGTGATCATCTTGCCGATTCATTGTCTGGAAAGTGCACCCAGTCTAATATAAACATGTCACAACTCCCTCGAAATGTCAAAAAGATCTAGTCATGTTTTTCTAGTTTTCTAGCATTGCAAATCAAGAAAGCTTGATCGAAATAGAAGATTCAATTTGTACAGCTTTCTGTTTGTAAGGTAAGAACATTCTTCATGAGTGACAGTGTTTTGTTTTTTAATTTTAGAAGTTTACATGATATGCAACCTAGATGCTGATCTCATAACCCTAACATTTTATTTTCACACCCCACCAATACACTGGTCTTGCACTTGTTTACTGTGTTTGAATTCTAAGTCTTTGCCAGGCCTACCAAGAGCACAAATATGTTCCATTGAGTTCTGTAAAGTAGCAAAATTATAATTTGAAATTGAATTCTACAAACAATTGTTACTGCAAGAAAAAGACGAGTTATTTTTAGGTAATGCAAGATTTCTAGATATATTATTTTTTACAATGTTTTGGCCAAAATCCCCATGATAATTAAATACAGTTGCCCAAAAAGGGGGTTTTAGTAACCGCACTCAGGGTCTATTTAATCAATGGGTTATGAATGTATAGCTTAAACGCTCATATTTTATCGACAATGCTGTCATCGCGTATTGTTATCAGCTTCCAGTGTGTAAAACACAGATCACGGTCCAAGATGGACCAGGTAGAATGGGATGTTGAACGCAAATTAATACCATCCGCTGTACTTTAGTTCATACAGACTAATTAGTCGTCTGATTTTAAGTGTCGCTGAAAAGGGGAAAAATTGATCTACACATTGGTGTAATTTTTATTTCAATAAAACTACAATGACCTCCTATTTACACAATTTAAAATCTCAAAACGGGTTGATATTTCGCCGAATATTAAACAGAGTGTTTTCTTCATTATAATTAAATACGCACACCCTTATTATATTCATAAAATATTTATTATTATATTTCTAAACTGCTATAACCAAAAATAAAGAAATGGAAATAAAAAAGTTTCCGATTATTATTAATAGTAATTTTGTTGCAGAGATCCGAACTGTGCTTTGTTATTGTTATTGTTTGCTTTTGGTTATTTTAGCGAATTATAATTTATCTATTAACTCCTTTTGTGTCGTTGAAAAATAAAGAATATTTAAATAGCTCAATGATTGAAATAGACAAGTTTTTGTCATTTGTTTGCCACTTTCTTTGCCGACTTCATTTGAGCTCGGTATAAATAAAAGAGCGACTTTAATTATGATGCTAATTGGCACAACTTTTAATAGTTTTGTTTTTAATTTGTTAACATCGTTTTTCACACGTGCCATTCTCCAATATTCACGGTATGTCTATGGGGCCTTTGATGATTGTTTTATAAAAAACGGCCAAAGAGCGACCAAACTATTGCTTACACCAGTCTTAAATTTGTTGTAATTGTTGATGAAACATGTCTTATAGCAAAGGTGACTTTTTGCATTGGGACGATCTACAGTTCAAATATTATGTAAACATATTAAGTAAGGCATAGATTGGTATCTTTCAACTATCACTGGTTATAAGAAACGTTTTCATACATTTTAAAAACTTGAAAATGAAAACTGAAGACCCTTCCTAATGGAATTATAAAATTTCACTCATGGTGAAGACACGCCATTTAATCATGAAATTCGAAGTCAGTTTTAACCAAACTAACACAATAAGATTGCTTTTATTTATGTACTAATGCACAATACAACCAAAGAACTAAATAAAAACCCTAACTTTATGCACCTTTGTCGGTAATTGAATGTGTGAATATCAAGCAAATTTAACGAGTAATAATTGGGGATGGCCGTCATTTTACCAAAATTGCCTATTTTCGCGAAAGTTTCTGTTAAAATTGTCAAGACCCAAGCTAATGTATCTATACTCAACAAAAAAAGAAACCTGACACTGTAACTTTGAATAAGTATGAGGTGCATATTCAAAATCTATATATTTTTGCACCATCCAAAAGAAAATAACCACTGAATCACTTGTTTCATGCACCAAAAATATCAAAATGCATAATTAAGTTCAAAACATGCACAATTTTTATTACATACCACAATTCAATTAGCTTTAAATCTGATTCCAGGAAAATACACCAAATATAAAGTGTCAGGTTTCTATTTTTGTTGAGTATATATAATTCTACATTGGATGCACTGTCCCATCTTTTCTTTGCATTTTCCACTAAACAATTTTGCATTATCAATCGCTACTAATTACTGAAAGCTGCGGCAAACAACCCATTGTCTACCCAAATCGGCCAATTTGTCTATATTATTGGGAACAACAATTATCAACAGACTTGGTAAATTTGCATATTACACATTATACAAACAGATATTAACTAAATCAATAAATGAAATGAAATATCAATACTTACATTGTGTATTTAATCCGATAATTGTACCTGTTTTTTATCTTAAAAGGTATAATTTAACGGACAAGATCACACGTATTTTCAGTCGTTTTTCTCTAGTTGCAAATGGCGGCAGAAATTGATCCGATCACGTGATCTAAGACGACATCATATTTTCACCAATCGGCAAGTGCGATAACCCTACTAATTAAATAGACCCTGCCGCACTGAACCCCTTCTGGATCGGCCCCTATATAGGTTACCCAAAATTCTATTTTCTTTTTAAGGTTCATATACTGATGATACAGACAGATTTGGTTGTGTATTAGTGCCAACCTCACTGAATCAACAATGCCAAAACAGCCGAGAACTTCTGCAAACAAAGGCAAGCGAGTTCTTAAAACAGACGTTAAGGAGAAGATACAATATGCCGATGGATTCAAACCTCCAACAGCAAATCAGAGTAAAAACGCTATAGGTTTCTTATCAAACATCCCGGTTGAATTTGATCCTGTTCCGAGAGGGGATGACCATTTTGAATTCTTTCCGCCGATACCCGAACCAACCAGTATTGATGATTGGTTAGCTCAGTATTGTGAGGACGGTCAGACATTTAAGCAGTTTTTGAAAGAATGCCCATGGTTGTCGACTCGAAAAAGAAAATACATGTCGCAAGAGTTTGTTTCAGGCGGTCAGACTATTAAAGATAAATATCCTGATGGAAAAGTGTACATTGTTCCTGTTGGAGATTTTAGTGATGGGGATGCAAGATTTTTTGCTAGTCTTTTAGAATATACCAGTATTTTTCTGGGTTTACCAGTTGTGTCATTACCCGAGATAAAGCTTAAAATTGAAAATGGAAAGGTATTTTGGGTGGACGAGCCAGGAACTAAAGCTCTTTCAAAGAGAGGAGCAAGTACTCGAACAAAACGTCATCAGCTCACCAGTCGATATAATCTTGAAACTAAACATTTACAAGTATGTGTTGACAGTAACCTTATGCAGTTACGAGGATTAATACCAAACGATGCCATTTGTATGATAGGGCTAACGATGCTTGATCTTTATGGCGATGAAAGTGATTTGTTCGTTGCGGGAATGGCTGCTGGTAACCAGAGGGTTGCTATTTTTAGTTTATACCGCTATGATCCTTGCCTGAGTTTTTCAACGGAGCATTGGTTCCAAATAGAGGAAGAAGCTGAAATTCCGTTGAAGAGCAGACAGCGTATAACTCTGCAGCGAGGATGCAAGTTACTCGTTCACGAGATATGCCACCTCCTGGGCATCGATCATTGTATTTATTACGATTGTTGTATGAACGGCTCGGGACATTTGACAGAGGACTTTCGTCAACCTATGCATTTGTGTCCGGTGGATCTAAGGAAGTTACATACACTGGTTGGGTTTAACGTGCTTGAACGTTACCAATCCCTGTTAAAGTTTTATAAGGCCCATGGCTTCAAAGAAGAGGCCACATGGGTAGAAAAAAGAATACAGTTTATATGTAAAGGAATCTAGGTAACAAATGAATCCAAATACTATCAGGAAACACATACACTGCACATTCTATATAATGTGGTTTACCAGGTCAATCATTGAGACCCTGTTATTTATCCTTTACATCATGGGATATGGCTGTTATTCATGGGCAAACACTCTACAGGGCTTTTCATCAGAAAAGTGGGAAGAGGCCCTGGCCTTTCCAATTGGGAAATTAATGAGTGATAATTGTTTATTTTGGTAAAACAAAATGAATTGAAAATGGGTTCTACTTTATGAAATTGAATAGTAATAGGTATTTTTTTCAATTTTTTTAAACACTCCTCAGAGGAGTTTTAATCATTTTTGACATCTTACCTAGCATTTTGGGAAGAGTTTCGGTCAAAATTGGGAAAAAATACTTTATTTTTGGATTGGGAAGAGGCCTTTTATAGGCCTCTGTTATATAAGGATGACAAGACCTGCTGTAGAACCAGATCAGCTGGAACATTAGTGATGTCTAATCATAATCTTCACTGGTCACTTTTTGATTTAAAAGGTTATTTCTGATAAAAAAAAACAAACAGTGCAGATCCTGATCAGACTGCACAGATCTGATGTGCTGATCTGGATTTACACTGGTTGCACATGGGTTAAAACATGTATATTCAGAGTAAAGATTTATGTTCTGGGTGCGCTTGTGTCAAATCCTGTTCTGAATCATTTTACAAACTTTTTCTCAAGTTTGCCATGTGCCAGATGTTTGTCCTCGCAAAAATTGTTAAAAATCGGTGAATTGACAATAAATTTATACTTTATTCATGTACATGGTATGTTTGATTTCGGGTTTCGGTTAATGTTAAAAAATCAGTCTTTAAAAAGGACAGCATTATAAAAGATTGCTGTATTAAATAAACCATGATATATCAAGTGTGCAGTGTATCGGTATTTAACAATCAGGGTTTATTCCTTTTTTAGTACTGGGCCTCTTTCCTCACTAGGGTCCAGACTCTTAAATCATACAATTATAATACAACAGAGTAGATTAAGATCGGCATACTCACCTGCATAGTCTAATGTGGATCAGCATCGTTCACTTAAGATTCATTAGGTTATTTCTGACCAAGTAGCAAACAGTGCAGATCCAGTGACACAGATGTGTTGGCTGATCTGGATCTACTCTTGCAGGCGTCCCGAAAGTTGCCAGACCGAAGGACCTTCATGGTAAAATTTGGGTCGGTCTGACACGATTTCTAATGTTATCAGACCGAATGTCAGGCAAAAATTTGAAATCATAATACTTGATAATACCTTTTTAACATGTTTTGGTCTGACAGAAATTGTTTCGGTCAGACAGATTTTCACACCTTGTCTGACCGAATGTCTCACACTTATTTTCAAACATCGGGAAGTCTGCTCTTGTTACACATGCTATACATGTACATGGTGTATCTGTGGACTAAGGAATTTAAATATGTAGTTTAAAAATGTGTAGAGTGTGAAAGGTGTTTCATTTTTTCTGGACTCATTTTTAAGAGGAATACAGTCATGTAGTTTAAATGTTTAAAAACATTTACATTCAATTATTTAAAAAATATGTAGCCAACAACATTTTTTAACAATTTAATGTTTTTTTGAGGTGACAGTTAACCTAAATTTGTTATGCTTATTAAGTTCCTTTACTTTTTATTGTTGTTTTTTTTAATAATTTTAAGGTTATATTTGTTTCTTTTATGTGAAAGCCTGACATGGGCAGGCAGAAATTTCAAGTTTTGATATTCTTGAAAATTTACTTGTTTAACCCTTTTCTCCATAGATACACCTTAATTTCGAGGGCGAACAGTTTGGATCCAGATTACAGATCCAGTACCATCTGATCAGGATCTAAACTGTTTGCTTTTTGATTTGTTAGGTTATCTCTGTCCAAAATGCAACCAGTGCAGATCCTGATCAGACAAACAGCACATATGTGTCAGCTGATCAGGATCTACACTGGTCGCACATGCGTAAAAAGGCGTATATATGGAGGAAAGGGTTAATAATTACTTTAAAGGCAAAATCCTGTGTCTTTGTGGAAACTGTTGACAAGAGTTTCCAAGTTGTTTTACATCTTACAAAGAGCATTAATTAGTGTACCAAAAGATCAATTCAGATTTGCAGTGATCTCCCTTTACATGTTAAATTATATTCATAACAATAATCATGGTAACTAAAAATTTTAGATGGTTGATCTTCACCTGTTCAGATCAGAAGTATACATTTTATCAAATTATGGCTCTCAAGGTTTCAAAATGATTATAAATCCAGATCTATTTATGTTTTAATTGTTCTATGAATTCCAAGTTCCAACAGTTATAAATCCACATTGTTGGTGCTTGCATTAAATATGTATTTAAATAAATCTTTTATTTTTATAAGAATTCGTGCTTTTATAATGTGTGTGCTGTGATATTTTGTCAAACTTCTGTATATTTATGCAGATTATTGCTATCCTTATTTTGCTTATTCACCAAAGACTGCAGATTTAGAAAATGTGTTAACCCTTTCCTCCACAGACGCACCTTTATTGCGTGGGAGAACAGTGTAGATCCAGATCAGCTGGCACAACTGTACCATCTGATCAGGATCTGCACTGTTCACTGTTTTATTCGATATGTTATTTCTGACCAAAGTGTGACCAGTGCAGATCCTGGATCTAGCCTGGTTGACATGCATAAAAATGCCTAAATATGGAGGAAAGGGTTAAGTAAATGTTATGCCTTTTATCCAGATCAGCTTGCACATCTGTGCCATCTGGTGCCAAGGTTATAAAACTGAGCATGGAAACCAGTCTCAAATCTCAAGCATCTGATTGGCTGAAATGGCGACTGGTCGCCATTTCAGCCAATCAGATGCTTGAGATTTGAGACTGGTTTCCAAACTCAGTTTTATAACCTTCAGCCCTGATTACAATCTAAACTGTTTGCTTTTGTGCCCAGACATAACCTGATGAACCCAAAAGCAAACAGTGAAGATCCAGATCAGAAGATAAAGATGTGCAGACTGATCTGGGGTTTTCCCAAAATTTAAAAATGAAGTGGCGGACAATAGAAGGAATAATGAAGACATGTGCACTGGCATTTAAGGACAATCAATTAAAAAAGGATTTACAGGGTTACTTTAACCAACCAAAATTTCTGTTCAGTTTAATATTATTATTTTAGTTATTTGTACATGTAAGAGATTGTTGATGGGTTAATTCTTTTTCTTTAACCCTTTCCTCCATATACATGCCTTTATGGCATGGGCGAACAGTGTAGATCCAGATCAGCTAACACATCCTTGCCATCTGATCAGGATCTGCACTGTTGGCTTTTTGATTTATTAGGTTATTACTGACCAAAATGCAAACATTACAGATCCTGATCAGATGGCACAGATATGCCGGCTGATCAGATCTACACTGTCGGCACATGCGTAAAAAGGCGTATATATGGTGGAATGTGTTAAACATGTTATTTTGCTAAAACATAGTACATCAGACCTTGTATTTCTTAACCTTCTACTCCATATATATACTGGTTTTATGACATGATGTGTGACAAGTGTAGATCCAGATCAGCACACACATATGTGCCATGTTATCTGGATCTACACTAGTCACTTCCTGGTCAGAAATAACCCAATGAATCTAAAGTGAACAGTGTAGATCCTGATCAGATGGTATGGGTGTGCTGGCTGATCTGGATCTACACTATCCTTCCATTGTATAACAGTTTTACCCCACAGAGGTTTTATCTTATTTTACCAAATACAAACCAGGTCCCAAGATTATAAATCTGAGAATGGAAACCAATCTTAAATCTCAAGGATCTGATTGGCTGAAATGGCGACCAGTCACCATTTCAGCTAATCAGGTGCTTGAGATTTGAGACTGGTTTCAAGTCTCAGTTATAATCTTCAGCTCAGACCTAGTTCTTCTTATTCTTATTTTCACATTCTAAGTTTGTTATCAGATTCTCTTACAACTTGGGGCTTACAGCATATTTGTGTGAATTTTCTCTTACAGCTTGGGGCTCACAGCATATTGTGTGACTTTTCTTAATAAAGTTGTCATGATAAAGCCTTTCACGCAGCATGATGTAGATCTTCGTTAACACTGATCAACAATTTTCCGTCCGTAAACTTCTTATTCATGTGGGGATAGATTTTGTGGTTGGGTTCTTTCACAAACTCAAAGCTTGATGCCAAAATTATTGTCAGTACTTATTGATTTACTGTAAATGCATTTGATTTCATGGGCATAAAATTTCATGGTTTTTGGTAAAACAGCATTTTTGTGGGTTTGAATTCATGGTTTTTAATTTTCCAAAATCAGTTTTAGTTAAATATACATTGTAATAATATTTTCGTGAGTTATTATTTTTTTTAGATCAATCTTGCCTTAAAATCAAGAGAAATTAACACCTTGTGAATGTAAACCCTGTATTCCATGTGATATCATGTAAGCCCATGGCAAACAGTGTATGTCCAACTATGCCAGCTTATCCATGCCATCTGATCAGGATCTACACTGTTAACCTTAGATTTATTAGGTTATTTCTGACCCAAGATATGACCTGTGTAGATCAGATCATATTTCAACCTAGATCTAAACTGGTACACTGGTTGCACTTGCTTCAAAACACACATATGTGGAGTAAAGGGTTATTATTTTCGTGAATGTTTTATTTTCATGATTCAGTCTTCCTGTGAAATGAAAAAAAAATAACAGCCCGCAAATATTATTGAATTTCCTGCAGTTATACACAGAATTATAACAATGTGTGGTACATCTGAGCTCTTAAATGACATTTGTAAGTAGCAGCAATACTAAAGTCTTTAAGTCTCTAGACATTTTATGTGCAGCTGCAGTTTATTGTATTAATATTGGACAGTTTTAGATTTATAATATTCATACATAATATGGTATGGGTGAATTTGAATCAATAGAACAATGCTATTTAGTATTTTATCGCTTGTTGGTAGCAGCAACATGTTAAATGTAATAGTGATATGTTGGTCATAAACAAAAAGGGCCAATCACTTTCTATAATAATGTCATAATAAAGGAAATAACATTATCGATGTCCTAACTCCATGAGATATGGGTGATGTTCCGTGGGCAACCAGTGTATATCCAGATCAGCTCTCACATCTTTGCAGTCTGATCATGATCTTCACTGTTGACTGTTAAATTAATTATTAGATCATTTTTTACCAAGGAGCAAATTGTGTAGATCCAGATCAGATGTGCATGCTGATCATGATTATTACACGCCAATGGTATATAAATTATATCCTATTGAGTTTAGTGTCAAAACATTAAAAGAAAAATGAAACTTTGTTTTTCAGCATCCTGGCTCATTTGTATCGGTATTCCTTAGTCATGTAATCAAAATAATTATATAACATTTTTTACCAAAATTATGTTTTGCTGTATAATTATTTTACTGTTATTTACATGTTTTTCAGCTTAGAGATATAGGCTGGGATAAAGTATATATTTTGGTGTACAAATGTATATGTTGTTTTTTTACTTAATTTATATATATATTCACTAGTGCAGTAAATGAGATTTGATAATTCCAAAGCATTTGCAATGTTTCATTATAAATATGGTCTGAAAAAAATGAACACATGTTTATTTTCAATTGAATGGGGATGCAGAAATAATGCCGAATGGAATCAAATGAGAAGTAAAGTTTTAATAAATGTCTTTAATATATTTACACCCTGTTGTTGTTGTTGTTGTTGTTGTTATAAAAATATTGTTAAAAGATACGTATTTGAATTGTGGATAACTTTTTGAGCGCTTTGTCTGACAGATAGTTTCACAAACTAACTTAGGTAACTTACCTAACACTAAACATGATAATGTGATGTGATTTTTAAATGTGTTAACCCTTTCCATTACGCATGTGCCACCAGTGTAGATCCAAATCAGCCGGAACAGTCGTGCCGTCTGATCAGGATCTGCACTGTCCCCTTTTCGGTCAGAAATAGCCTAATAAATCAAAAAGCGAACAGTTTAGATCCTTATCAGATGGCACACAGATGTGCTGGCTGATCTGGATCTAAACTGTTCACCCATGCAATAAAGCTGTACCTATGGAGGAAAGGGTTAAGTAAATGAAATTATAAGTGCAGATTTTCTTACATTTTCACTGAACTTCTGTAGACTTTCAAACTGTTGGAAATGATATTTTTTAGAATGACCCTTTAGCATGAGATATGCTTGTTATCCTTGGGCAAACAGTGTAGATCCAGATCAGCTGTGCCATCTGATCAGGATCTACACTATTCACTTTTAGATTTATTGGGTTACTTTTTACCAACAGGTGACCATGTGTGACCAATGTAGATCCAGATCACCTGGCACATCTATGATGTCTGATCAGGATCTACATTGGTCACACATGTAAATGAACCCTTATATATACATGTACAGTAAAGAGGTTAGAAAATAATTAGGTTTATGTGAAGTTTGTATGAAGGCTTTTTTGCCTTACATACAATTGTTTGAAGTAACACCAAAGCAAAACCATGTGATTTGCAATATGAACAATGTTAATAATGAAAGCATTAAAATTGACTCTGTAATAAAATAATAGTAACAAAGTAATAAAAATTAATCAAGTTCAGTTTATTACTATTCAATTACTTTAGAGCTTACATGTAAACCCAATACCTCCAAAAATGTTAAGTTAGGAAAAAGTGTAATTGTAGAATGACTGATCATACTTTGTTCACAAGAACTATTACTTCTTAATTATATTTGATATTAAATCCCAAATACAAGATTATTTTTGCTTTAATTATTCTTATTAAAATCAAACTAAAACAAATCGAAATAAATGTTAAATGCATTGAAAACTAATTGGTTTGTCTTGCATTGTATTTTAAACCGGAATTTCACGTACACGGGATGAGCCGAAAACACCATTACGGGAACTCTACTTCTCAAAATCTGGCATTTTATCCTTAAAACTGGAGTAAGTCACAGTTAACGACTAAGTAAAAGTCGACTTCCGTTCGAAATCCGGACGTGGCATTCCCCCAGCCACCTCAGTACTGTTTTTTTTTCTTAAAACTGGAGTAAGTCACAGTTAACGACTAAGTTAAAGTCGACTTCGGTTCGAATCCCGGACGAGGCATTCCCCCAGCCACCGCAGTACTGTTTTATCCTTAAAACTGGAGTAAGTCACGGTTAACGACTAAGTTAAAGTCGACTTCGGTTCGAATCCCGGACGAGGCATTTCCCCAGCCACCGCAGTACTGTTTTATCCTTAAAACTGGAGTAAGTCACAGCTAACGACTAAGTAAAAATCGACTTCTTTTCGAAACCTGGTCGAGGAATTGACTCGAGTTAGTTACGCCAAAATGTACGGGTTATACAATCTTTTCTCTGAGGAGTATGCGATCTCACTTTCAATCAAAATACGCATCTCGATATCGCCATTTGTTCAACATGCATAGGCCTACAGCAGACGGACGGACGGACAGACAAGCAGGTAAACCACGCAAGAATTGTTTGGCACTTGCTTAGCCATAACAGTTCGAACTCCGTATCCCTTTACACCATTAATAAGAATTTTATCAAAAGCGCGGTATATCATGGTATAACAAAGTGCAGATAATGTGGATATTTTAATCATGGGGTACGTATTTCCGTAGATTTCGGGGGCTGATTGATCCACGAATTTAAAACAGATTGATCCACGAATTTAAAACAAGCACGAAAATTAAGATTCACGAATTAAAGACCCACGAAAATGGTGTCTGATGGAAAACCACGAAATTTTATGTCCACGAATATAGGTGCATCGACAGTATTAAGTTGCCTTCAAAATTGACAGATTTACCGTTTTCGATGACCTTATTAACAAAATCTTTATCAATTTAAAGTTTTCTTTGGTATTAAATTTGTTTTCTTTATTGAGGCGGTTCTTAAAAAAATAATGCGATTCTTCTTTGCTTTCTGTAGGCAGTGGCGTAGCTACTATTAGGCCATGTAGACCCGGGCCTACAAGGTGGACAAGAAAATGACGTTTTCAAAAGTCCCAAAAATACAATAAAAAAGAACGGGGTGGTTTGGTAGCGGGTTCAAGCCGTTTTTGTCGAATCAAATATGTATTTGGCTTTGATTTGCTTTCTGGGGAAATGAATACTTTCTTTGCCAGATGTTAATGCAGGCCTACGTTCCAATTCTCTGTGTTGCTTTATTTGCATTTTGCTATATTTAATCTTAACTTTGCTTACTGCTTCTTGGTGGGCTTTATACCCCCTTACCAAGAGGCAACCGCCACTAGGAAACCCTTGTATGTGCCTACAACTTGAAAAAAAGCTGGCTACGCCCCTGGTCGGTAAGATTTCAGCAAACCACACAGACTCGAATTAATCTTTTTACCCACCCTGCCTTTCCACCGTTTAAGAATAATATTAAACAACTCTTGGGGAAAAAACAACACTAAAGTGTTCAGGGACTATAAAATGTTCTATATATAGCAATCTATAATGACGGGCTTATTGTACAGTCTGCTCAATCAATGTATAAATTTAAGACAGGAAAATATTTTAAAAAGAATAAATCGGACAAAAAACACATCGACAATACGCATGCTTGCGGTGACGTCAGAGAAGGCGGGTGTAAGATTTATCAATATCAGACGACATATAAACCGGTGTAACGGCGGGTCAAAATGTGCAGTATATTGATGTCAAACGATAGAATTTTATGGATTTAAACCATTAGTTTTGTTTCGTTTTTGAAAGAGTGTGCATAATAAAATGAGTTTCGAAGTTTTAGACGTAGTTACAGGATTTATCGTGAAGCTAATCAACACTTCCGCCATTGATTTAGATGTATGGGATAAAAACTTTTACAGATCGGAATCAGTAATACGGAATGACAACATTAGCCACGCCGTTGCACCGGGTGAATGGCGGGTCCTTCAGGGACTCTGGGACCTCCGCCTCGGGAGAGAAGACTTCATCGCATCGCCTTTGTTTCCTGTCATCATGTCGGTAACATTTTACTTTTCGTTATGCACACCTTTCATGATCTTTGATCTCTATGGTAAGAACTGGAACTGGATTAGAAAGTACAAGATTCAGTCAGAATTGGATGTTACCCCTGCACAGTGTTGGGATACGCTAACTCTGACCTTTTGGAATCACGTTCTCTATATACTGCCCGCAGCTTGCGCCCAGTGGGTATGGACCCCACCAACTCCTCTTCCAGAACTTGCCCCTACTCTACTAGAATTCGTTTGGCATCAATTCGCGGGTCTTCTAATCTTTGACTTCCAGTATTACGTCTGGCATTGGTCTCACCACAAGGTTCGCTTCCTCTACAAACTTGTCCACTCCGTTCACCACCGCTACAACTCCCCATTCTGCTGGGTTACACAGTACCTTCACCCCTGGGAACTCATCACCGTGGGGTTCCTGACCACAACGAACACCTGGTTCTTTAACTGCCATCCTTTGACAACTTGGAGCTACATGATTATGTCGATCGTCGTCAGTGTAGAAGCCCACATCGGATACGATTTCCCATTCACACTTAATCATCTGACACGAGGGATTCTAGGAGGGGCCCCAAAACATGACATGCATCATCTGAAGCCCCAGACTAACTTCCAGCCCTTTTTTAATCACTGGGACAAGATATTTGACACATTCTGCCCTCCCATGGAAGCTGGGGGCGTTAGACCAAAAGACCTTATGGATTATGAAAGAAAACAAAAAGAAACAAAAATGCTTAGATAGAAAACAAATTCGAATATTATTTAAAAGAAAAAAGATTCACTTTCACCGCATTGGAATTCATGTACCCGAGAAGTGTATATGGACATGTTTGCAAATTATCGCTATATCAAGGAAAAGTGCTATTTTGTTATCAACACGTTCGTGCCAAAGTTGCTGAGGAAGTATGACAACTGTGTACAACACCTTAGCAAGCATATTGGAAACATTCTTGTGATGAACAATTCTTATAAACCAAATATGGATGGAATAGTTGAAACTGGAAACAGGTGATTGATCAGCTGGATTATTCAACAATTGGTTCCCTAGGAAGAGTATTTTTATTGATCTGATTGGAGATAGTTATAGGGTCTTGTGCTTAATTACCCTCAATTATGCTCCATTATTCTTGCCATACAGTTATTATTCCTTTGATATTTTAACTATAAAGTCAGTCATAACAATACAGTATTTCGTAAAATATTCTTTCATACCTATAAAGTAAAGTTATCTTTAAAGGCCTTTTGACAAACACTTCTTTATCCTTTGGAAGCGTATGCTAAACAAAAAGTTCATAGTATCAATGCTTAACTGGTGTCAGAACAATTGCGAATCGTCTACTCATAAACAAGTACATACTATACAATACCATTTGAGATTCAGTATTTGACAAAAATATATACAAATTATTTGCGGTGTAGTTGGTTTAACCTTTATGCACAGTATTCAAAGATTTCTAACGGTTGTATTTATTTATTCATACTTATTTATTTCTACAGTTTTAAAACTAATCCGTCAAATCATAGTATCACAACACATAAACTGTTGTTTTTCTTTCTTTTTGAAAGCGTCAACACAATAGAATATTTTTTCTTAAACTCGGTTACCTGATTACTTAACCATTTCCTCCATTTTAACATATTTTTACGCATGTGCGACCAGTGTATATCCAGATCTGCCGGCACATCCGTGCCGTCTGATAAGGATCTGCACTGGTCGCATTTTGGTCAGAAATAACCTAACAAATCAAAAAGCGAACAAGATCCTGATCAGACGGCATTTATGTACCGGCTGATGTGGATCTAAACTGTTCGCCCATGCAATTAAGGTGTATCTATGGAGGAAATGGTTAAATACCTGCTCTTGCAATACGCAACCTAGCATAATCTAATCAGTATACATGTATCTGAGTATAATGCTGTCTCAGTAATAGTCAGTTCTTTTCAATACTGGTATGTTCTTAAGTTACAGGAGATATCTGCTATTCATAATCATACCTATTGTTTGATTTTAATGTTCGTACAGATTTTATGTCTTATAGTTTCAGTATTTTTAAGCATATTGTATAAAAGTGTTAACATTTGGCACAGATGTGTGGTGAACTGTTAATAATTTAATTTGTATAGCCAGTACTTAAAGTTAAGTATTTCAGTAAGTGAGCTCTTGGCCATGCTTCTTTTCCATAGCGTATATTAAATTTTTGTTGCCTACATTTTCTAATCGAAGAGTATTTACATTGTGTAACTTTTTGTAAGCATTAAGTTAAAACAACAAGGCTGCTACCTAGTACAAGTGTAGAAACCACAATGACTTGCAGATTGATTTACAGGAATAACCTATATTTAAATTGAGGAAGTTCTTTATATTTGAGAGTACTTAAGCTTGCATACTTCTAGTGCTGAAATTACGTTTATGACTATTTTTTCAATGAACATTGTCAGTGATAGTTAAGAAGTTAAGATATGACCGTTGATGATGTAAATGTATTTTTCCGCTCGAGATTTTTTCTCTTTTTCTTTATTTACCATCGACACTGGGGATGTTTAAATGGCAAATGACAAAAACTTGTAATCAGTGGTTACTTTTATATGGCCGATATATTTTGTTTTAAAACATTTATGATCTAATTAAGGGTATAAAATTTGTTTTGTTTTGCAAATAATTAACATTTTCTACTTTTCCTAACATGATTTTGGGTAGATAAATCTAAGAAGCTAGGGAAAGTCCTAAGGTTTAAGACGAGTTCGAAAGTCATTAAACATACACCTCTTACCGAATACAGAAGAACTTTTTTCGGATTAATACTTAATGTCCTGTCCTTTGAATGCAGTTTTTAATATCATCCCTTCAATTCAAGAGATTTGATGGCTTATACATAACAAAATGTAGTAGCATCACGCTCTATTTCATATTTCCAAACTGTACAATATGATTTGTAAAGATTTTTGATGTTGTTGATAAGCATATAGATAAAAATAGTGTTGTTTTTTTTTCAAAATAGGGACAACTGAATGTTTTGTCATCAGTTGTTCGTTATACATGTATATACAAAAATTATTATTTAATATCAAATATTTCATCGGAACAAGTTTGGTTGAAAATAAATATTATACGTCAACATACACACACGTTCGAAAATAATCAATTATAGTTTTAAAATTTAATTAATTTATTGATAATAAATGCAAATATTGATCTAAACTATGCTTAGGTCACCGTGTAGTTTCATATTGAATGTTTATATTAGATTTAAGTAATAAGGCGTTTGTTTATATTCTGCCAATTATTTAGAAACATAATTAACAGTGGGTCATAGTTACCCGTGACAACGTTGCATTCATGTACCGATTTAAACAGTTAGGTCTTAAATCAGTTGACATTTGAGATAAAGAGTCACATGGTATATTAAAAAGATAATTAACTTCCTTTGTTGCACAACAGTAGAGCGGTATTTGCTGAAATATCCGTTGATCCTTTGCAAATACCCCTTAAGGTTTTAATTTTAGGGGAGCTGGAAACCTTTAATTTTAAAAAGGTGGTAAAGGGATGATTTATTTTCTCTATAAACTAAAGAAAACAAATCCTAAGAAAATAATCAAGCTTTGGATTCAGTCGTAATAGTTGCAATCTCATATTCTGAAAATGTATTATTAAGGAATAGTTGTAAGTTAAGCCAGTATCCATTCACTTTGGTAGAATACCCTTTACACACAAACTTTTCAAACTTTAAAAAATAGATTTAAAAAGAAACAGTAAATAGTCTCTCAAAATAAAAATTTACTGTAATAAGAAAGCGAATATAACAATACTTAAACCCATTTACGAAACACCCACATCATTCTTTTTGTGTTTTATTTTCTAAATGGAATTGTTATTCCAAGTGGAATTATTCAATTTTTCATACATTTCAAATGAAATTATTCAATTATTTATATATTCCAAATGGAATTATTCAATTGTTCATATATTCCAAGTGGAATTATTCAATTATTTTTATATTCCAAGTGGAATTCTTAATTGTTCATATATTCCAAGTGGAATTATTCAGTTGTTTATATATTCCAAGTGGAATTATTCAATTGTTTATATATTCCAAGTGGAATTATCAATTATGTATATATTCCAAGTTGAATTAATTAATCGTTTATATGTTCCAAGTGGAATCATTCAATTGTTTATATATTTCAAGTGGAATCATTCAATTGCTTATATATTCCATGTGGAAGTATTTAGTTTTTTTTACATATTCCAAGGGAAGTTTTCAATTGTTCACATATTCAAAGAAGAATTATTCAGTTGTTTATATATTCCAAGTGGAACTTTCAAACTTTATTACATTTTCAGGAAATGATCGTTTTGAAGGAGGAAGTCCTTCTAATTATAATGAAGAAAATTAACACGAAACAATCATAGACATCTATACACCTCATTATCACTTAAAATTTATTAACCATTACATAAACTCTATTCAGGTCAATAAAAATGCTCTAGAAAATAAACAAAACTGTATATTAAAACTCAGAATAAAACTTCTTTTAGACATGTTATCATTCTACTTAACTTTTTTCATCGGTCATAAACGATCAAAATATATCTCAGGTAGAGATTTTTAAAGGATTCGTGAAATAACTGAGTAAATGACGAGTTGAACCACTCCGACCAGCTCATCAGTTTCACGATCCGCCATTTTAGTTATTCTTAAATCATGACATGTAGAGTGCTGCATCATGCTTATAGTATCTTGTAGTTAACATTGTGTTAGAGTTTTGATGTCAGTTTTATGACTTGGGTTTAAGTCGCGTGTTTTAACGGAAATCTGTCTGTTACTTTTTGTTTGAAATACTGTCAGTGAGTTTCAACTTACCATTAAGTGTCTAAGGACAATATCTCGTCTTGGAATTTAATTGTAGCTTAAAACTTTTTAACCACAATTTAAATTTGGTATTATACTATGTCAACGGAAGCAAACACATAAGTGTGCCTGCACGTTTGGACGGCATGACGTATTGTTGAACACCCGTCAATAATACTGAAAAGTCCAAAAGGGATGCTTGCAATGGATCAGACACTACTGGAGAAAGATCGAAACATTTCAGCTAAGGGTCAGAAAGTTATTTTTTCCTAAAAACATTTGGCTATTTTCTTTGTTTTTTTCCTTTTTAAATAAGAACTGTTGAAGCTTTTAGACTATAAGTATGTAGATGCCACTGAAAGCAATCAAATAAAATGGATAGACAGGTGCATGTGGGCGGCATGACGTATTGTTGATCACCCCTCAATAATACCGAAAAGTCCAAACGACATGTAATTAAGCATTGGTTGTTTGTAAATAGTTTTACATTATTTGAATAGGGATGCTCAAATTTGTGGTTGCACATCAGTCATCGTTACAATATATGATTTTAAGGTTTTTGAGTTTTTCCATGTTAAAGCATGTATGTTAGATTCACAGACATTTTGATTAATGTATTTGAAAATGTATATTAATTAAATTAAATATCTTTTTGTTTGCCTGTTCACAGAATCTAATGACGTTTTTTTTTATCTGTCGAGGGCTGTTGAATATGTTGTGACATGTTTAATTATTTTTCAATACACAGGACTGCATGACGTGATGGTGACGTCAAAGTCACTTTTACCGAAATTGTCCTGGATATGTCGCAGATTGCTTTCTTCGAAGAGGACAGATGGAAAATGTCACTTTAACATGAATGTTGTTTTATTATTTATTTATGTATGAATGGTACAAAGTGCTAAAATAACGAAGTTTTGTCATTAAAAAACACGCTTAAATACCAAACTGTATTATACCATTAATCAGACAACTGACATGACGTCATAATGCCGCACGTGCCCTTAGTCTGCTGGCCAGCAGTTGTATGTAACCCTTTGATCTCTGCATAAGAAAAAAACTACTTTGGTCTTCTGAATTTTCTCATTAAAACGTCAACATTTTTATAAATAATTTTATTAAAAATGACTAATATCTTTTTATAAATTGCATAACAAAATTTGTACGTCAAAATTGCTAGTTTGTGTTTGACTGACTAAACTTTAAAGATATATTTGAGAAACTTATATTGTTGTTCGAGTTTATTATTGTTTGTTACATAGGGGTTTTGAAAACGGGCCTTAAAACTTGCATGACTTCATTTCTGAGCGTTGAATGACGTATTGCTGAAACCCTATTCAGCAGAACCGATAGCCCAGAAAAGGAGAAACATGTTTGGTTTAGTGTTAGACTAGACATTAGGTATAATTGATAATAGATAAGAAGACAGTCATGTGACGCGATACGCATTTAATATAAACAATTATGATCTTATTGCAAAATTGAATGTTTAAACGGTGAATAATTCTCAAGAAATTTTACGATATCAATTTGTAAAAATGTTTGCTGTTAAACAATATCTGTCTGGTGACTGTCTGTTTATCATTATTTTACTTTAGGAATATAGTGTACAGAAAATTAAACAATTTAGATTAAAAAATTACAACAATCACAAAATAAAAACTCACTTTATTGTAGGAAAAAAAATGAAGCCAAATACAGAAAATATGATCCACGAATAAAATGAAATTTATTATTTATGGCATGATGCATGTAATCGATTTATATTGATCAAATCAAATTATCTTTTCCTATGAAATATAATAACGGCCATACTGGCATTTGTATGTACTTGCATGTAAATCAATTGATTTGATTATATTTTATATTGTACTCTGTTGGTTTTACTTTATAATTGTTGTTATTTTCTCGGAAAGATTAAAGTGAAAAAGTACAAAAGCAACATTTTGTTTATCACTTCCCCTTTGCCCCGCAATGTTCCAAAATGTTTATCTAGCCCAGTATTAGTAAGTATACTATATAGTGTTTCAAACGTATGTTGATATTAAATGCAATATTACACTTACACTTTAGCACTGATATAAGCAAAACGAAATGAATTTAAACGCTGTTGTTGAAATAAAAACAAACGGGGACGTAACACATTATAATATTAGTATATGTTCAGATAGAAGATACTGTAAAATCGCTAATATTCGTGGTGTAATTATTTTCGTGGTTAGATCGATCCACGAATTTTAAGCCACCACGAAATAAATAACATAAACGTAATTAAGAAAGTTAAATTACACGAAATTAAGAAATCAGAAAATGATGTCTTACAGAAACTACGAAATTTTATGCCTAGGATTATCTATGCAGCAACGGTAACCAATCTGAGATTCGATTATAAATTCACAGTAAAACCACTCATTAAGACCCCGCCTACAATAACACCATAATTTCAAAGCCCCTTTTTAGAGTTTTGCAACCTTTCCACCTCAAAGTAAAGACCACCCCACTATAAAGATCACTATAGTCCAGTCCCTGAGGCGGTCTCGGTAGCGAAGTTTCACTTTAAGAAATGCTTATTAAACATACGTGACATAAGTCCAGTCCTTCCGGCAGTTATCGACGTCGGTCGACTTGCTATTGTAACTCAAGTACGGAGTACGGAACGGTATGGGATGCGCCGAACTTAAAACGTGAAGTTATCATTCGATAAGGTTTTATTTGTGATAAGCTGTGCAACGTTTGTTCCTTTTACGAGCAAATTCGGAATTACATGTAGTATTGAAGTATACGACAAGTAGTATAGCAAAGCTTATACTTGTACTGGAATTATGTGAAAACTAGCAATAAAATTAAACCGGATACCTGCTATGACCTAAAAGATATTATCATACACTAGTAACTTGCATGCCTGTAGCTACGCTGAGGCACCGAGATGCACTGCGGCCTTCGTGAAAATTTGAGAAGTGACAAAAACGGGATTTAAACTTTTTGGAGCATGCATGGAGACTCCTCCCCCCTCCCCCAAAAATCTTTGCTTCGTGATTTTGCTGATCTAAATACGACCCTATACGTAAAAATAAAAATAACACATGAATAACACAATTTTGTCTATTGTTTTCGACACATTAACACAGTTAAAGGTCGGTTATCAAATCGGGTCACTAATCAAATTTATCAAAATATATCATTTTCAATTCGGGTTATCTCAATCTATCCATAACATATACGTGATGTTTGGCATGTACCAGTAGATCACTAGTGTCAACCCGTATTTTATCCTCTACAATCTTTCCAAATGCCAATAGATCAATATTGTGGGACCCATATATCGTCTCCTTATTGCAAAAACAGAAAAAGTACCCGTGTAATAAGAAGGAGATACCGGTTCTGAAGTAAGACAACGCTATGTAAATTTCAGGGACGGATCCAGGGGCGGTTCAGTGGGGTTGCTCGAACACCTCTCAGTTTGGGCAGCAGTTTTCAATATGCATGGTGATTTTTGGCCAGAAAGTTTGAAATTATCATGTGGCTTTCATATGACTGCCCCAAACGAACCACCTTTCTAGAAATCGGAGTTCAATATTTTATCAGTGATGTTTTAGCATTAAAATACTCATTTTCCTTAAGATGTAAACCACTCGATTGATATATATTGTTGGGCTTGACAGACGGATATACCTCATAGTGAAAGTTTTTTATATATCTTGTCTCTGGTTCAAAAAGATCAATTTTATGTTCATTTGGTTGGCAATCTAAAGGGTTGAATTTCACTTTACAAACATGTATTCGTTTCTAAACCTTGAGATTCTTTTTTACTTTAGAGTGAAATAAAATGCGTGTGCAGTTAAGCGAATGCCTACGTGAACGAGTGTTCAGTCGGACGAAACCCACTTCAATACAAGCAATTTATAAAAAAAAGTTATCACTAAATAATCATGTTCCAGATAAACATATCCGATATGAGAGGACATTTAAGTGCAAGCAGGTAAAACAACCCAGGGTATTGAAGTCGACCAACACCGAGTTATCAATCTCTGAAATTTGCCGGAGACCGCAGAGCATGTACAATAATTGTTTATCTTACTCATGTATTGAAAAACAAATATATATAATATCTTGGAATTAAAACTCTTCGACTAAACGCATTGGCCTAGCAAGCAGCAACTAGACTGAGTCCTCGGGGACACTGATGCCCCCACTGCTAAAACAAAAATTGTTACAAAGGACTATAACTCTGGTCAAATGGACGCAGGAGAAAAATCCTTTCTTTACGATCATCTACACATCCTGTTTGATCATCTGTGCAACTTTGAAAGAAATCCACCCGATAGTTAATGAGGAGTTGATAGAGTTTGGGGACGTTCATACGACGTACGGACGAGTGAAACTCTACATACCTCCTTCTTCGCAGGGGCCACTGGCGCTTGACCAGCCGCCCCACCATTTATATAAAAAAGGGCGTATTAGTAATGGTTAGCAGGGGGTGGGGCGGCTGGTCAAGCGCCAGTGGCAGAGGCAAACAAAATCTAAACCATATAAACGTGTAAGCTATCCAGTTCTGAAACGGAACTGTTTGTGAAGACTTACGTGTAAGAAGAAGATAAAATTACACCCAATTTCAAAGACCACTCAAGGGAAAACCTTTCACAGGCAAATCTGTTCTTTAAATCAGGCGGTAGGACTCAAAAGATGTGTTTTAAGGTGGTCTATTTCACAGCTTGGACTGTATAAGAGATAGTTTGGTGTCTGTTGAAAACTGATTCGTGCATGTGAATGATATCTACCAATCAGATCAGAAACGATCTTTAGAAATTTTATTCCCGACGATCTGAAAGTCACAGCCCTACTTTTAGTTTTTATTGGGCTCTGATTAAGATAGCACGGGTTTTGATGCTTGTTTTGAGGTATTTAAGGCATGTTTAACAGATTATTTGGTCAACAGTGTATGAACTTAGCAATGAGCAGTAAAACAGTTGGCATTAGATCGTTAGACATTTAGAAGCAACTTCGTACAGTATTCATTAGATAGGAACTATATAATTTCTGCTTGTGCCGTAAGACCAAATACACCATTAGTAACCAATATAATTAAAAACTTACAACAAATGCTTTCAGATTAACATAGTTATTCTAGTTTACAAGTTTAACTTCAATGTAGATAGTTTCTGGATCCGCAATTTGGGTCAAACTGTTGTGTTAAACATTTTTTTATTTAATACCTACTTACCTTTTTTAAGAATTTAAACCGACAGATTACGATGTTTGACCTAATAATGCAAGTCACCAACTGGCATTCATACCTTAAGTTCAATATTTTAATAAACCGTGTCAATTTCAAAATGATATACATGTTAAAAATTCTAGACTTCGCCGGTTTCGAACGAGTTTACATAAACGATTAAATTAACGTAACTTTGTAAGATTATGGAATGATAATTGGTCGCCATATATGCTAATTTGGCAAAAATAAATATATTACGAGTACATGTATAAACCCGCTATAAAATTAGCATAATATAGTGGAAAAACCTATTTGAAAGTTTGTTGTTGTTTTTTTATAAAAGTATAAGACGAGGGCATTGAGGACTAAAACTATTAGATCAGTATACCATCTGGGCAATTTACAAACATTTAATTCAGGGGGAGATAAAGTCATAATATAGGTGGAAAAATTCCAAACGCAAAAAATAACGAACAGGAAGTATATCCTTCGGGTAATTGAACTATATCTAAATTATAACTACGTCATCGTTGACGTATATCCGAGTTGTGATTATTGAAAATGGACTCCCGAAACATTCGTCTTCACCGGCTAGTTTTATACCATGTATTATTTGTTCCGCTACAATAGGATCGAACCAAGCTTTACCCTTTACTAAAAGCAGTATATTGTAAAATATTAATGCAAGAGGCCCTTTAATTACGTCAACAGATCGGATGTATTGGGGCCTGATTTTTAGCAAAGTGATGATGAAAAGTTTGATATACTCTTTTATTACAGAAAGGTGTAATCCAACGGATATTCGGTAAGGTTACTGGTTTTAAGGTCCGCGCATTCTATACCGCACCATGCCGAACCTACGAAGGCAAGCCGTACAAGCTCGGCTTCTGCCGTAGTCCTAGAAATAGCATCAGCAATAGAGAGACTGGTCCGGAAATGTTCTCCGTATGTTTGAGCGGTATGGTACCAGTACCCCAGAACCCTTAAAACTGTCGACTCACCGTTATTAGTTGTATTAAAAGCTACGATAAACATTTATGTATTATAGTACTAAGTCCAAATTTCAAACCTCGAGTATTGAAGTCCGTTTTGTCTTAAAATCAGGTCCCTTTGATAGAAACTTCAACACCTTTGAAATTGATAATTAATATTAATAGAACTGTACTTACCTTTGTATTGTTTTATTTATATGTCCGATGATAACTGTAGATAATATTTGGACCGAAGTTCAACCCCTGTTCTATTTCAGCGTTATTTGTTGTTTTTTTGCACTCAAATGACAGTATATGTGAAGGGAGCGGAAATGGTCGACTTGTAGGAACGAATTGCCACGAGCTGCTGCGAAAAAAGCGTGCCCTCGTCACGTGACTGTTCAAACATTCCAAAAAGCTTCATTTTGAAATTTTTTTATGCCATCTACGAAGTGGGAGTCATAAGGAGTTGCACTCGTCCGTCCGTACGTCTGTACGTACGTACGTCCCCCAAATCTTGTGGCATAACTCCTCTTAAACTATCAGGCAGATTTCTTTCAATCTTGTATAGATGATCAAACAGGATGTGTAGATGATCCAAAAGAAAGGATTTTTCCTGCGACCAATTTTACAAGAGTTATGGCCTTTGTTATTACTAATGTTGTTGCAGCAGTTGGGGCATCAATGTTCGGGGACACATTCTAGCAGTCAATATTTTGATAAGAACTAAGAATATCAAGGGAAAACGATGATTTATTGTGTTTATTGGAATATGAAAATACTTTGATTATTTTGATTCTTGCTTGACACACATTAAACAACCCTCACTGTTTTTCATACTTTGATAAACGTAAGAAAGTATCGATTTAATTCTTAAAATATTTCCGTAGATTTGACGCTAACAAGGTCATCATCTTGAAAACCAATACGCACAGTACTTTAACAATAATGCCATGAAATTATGTCTTCTGTACAATTTGGCATCGGGTAAATTCTACTTTCGAACGGGAGCCTTATCCTCTGTTACTGTTGTACAAATTCAACTTTGAACAAACGGAAACATTTAAGATTCCTTATACAGTGAAACCTCTCTATTACGGACACCTAAGGGACTAAGGGAAAGTGTCTTTAATAGCGAGTTGTCCTTAATTGTGGGTTTGAATAGAAAAAAAGAAAACATGTCTGTTCTTTAAAAAATCGTCCTTAATATTAAGTGTCCGTAATGAGGGGTTTTACTGTATTTTCATATAAAATAAAGTGTGTAATTATTGGCAGATATACATGTATTAAGCTTTCACAGTTAAAATGCATGTACAAGAGTCTCGGGTGTGATACCATAGAGACTACCTTGTTTTTTACCTGCTCGGTGAACTATGGTATACCATGCATCTAAAGTTAGTTATAAAAATGTGTAGGTGCACTTTCATGTTAATAATTGTACATAATTCTTAAATCTAGGTGTATTTCCATTTCGATGTATAGGTGAACCTATAAATAGGAGTGAGTGGTAACTTGTATTTGCGTACACACTTTAATGTTAAAGTTTGATGAACACGTATTAATAAATGGCAAATTTATAGACAACGATTTCGTAACAGACGGGCCGATGGACGGACAAAGCGATCCCCATACATCGCTTTTTCTTCATTATAAAAGGGCAAAACAAACAATCGAAAGTCTCATGACTCTTGACATAAAACTTTATTCAACAAATAAAATCTTAATGTTTCGTAAGCTTTGAAAGATTTCTGGTGTAAATAATAAATTTTAATAAATAATCATTATGTTGTTGTTTTTTAAGTCGGTGACAGCAATTGTTAGATAGTTTAGTTCGCATCTTTAATTGTTTATCTTTGTGTTTTATCTTTGGGATAAATATTCGTTCTTTGGGTTAATATTCCTCATCACCTTCTTCCTCTTCCGCGTTCTCAATGGAGTCCACGCCAACTTCTTCGTAATCTTTCTCTAGGGCGGCAAGATCCTCTCTCGCCTCTGCGAATTCTCCTTCCTCCATGCCCTCACCCACGTACCAGTGGACAAAAGCCCTTTTGGCGTACATCAAGTCAAACTTGTGGTCCAGTCTGGCCCAGGCTTCCGCGATTGCGGTCGTGTTGCTCAGCATGCAAACAGCGCGCTGAACCTTGGCGAGGTCGCCGCCGGGAACCACTGTAGGTGGCTGGTAGTTGATGCCGACCTTGAAACCTGTGGGGCACCAATCGACAAACTGAATGGTACGCTTTGTTTTGATGGTTGCAATCGCAGCGTTGACATCTTTGGGTACGACGTCACCCCTGTACAGCATACAGCAGGCCATGTACTTGCCGTGACGTGGGTCACACTTGACCATCTGGTTGGCTGGTTCGAAGCAAGCGTTGGTGATCTCGGCAACTGACAACTGTTCGTGGTACGCCTTCTCAGCGGAGATGACGGGAGCGTAGGTAGCGAGTGGGAAGTGGATGCGCGGATATGGTACCAAGTTAGTCTGGAACTCAGTTAGATCAACGTTCAACGCGCCGTCAAAACGAAGAGAAGCGGTGATTGAAGATACGATCTGACCGATCAATCGGTTCAAGTTGGTGTAAGATGGCCGCTCAATGTCAAGGTTACGCCGACAGATGTCGTAAATAGCCTCGTTATCGACCATGAACGCGCAGTCCGAATGTTCCAGTGTCGTGTGTGTTGTAAGGATAGAGTTATACGGCTCAACAACGGCGGTAGCCACTTGTGGCGCCGGATATACCGCAAACTCTAGTTTGGATTTCTTCCCGTAGTCTACCGAGAGACGCTCCATCAACAGCGAGGCGAAACCGGACCCAGTACCTCCTCCAAAAGAGTGGAAGATAAGGAATCCCTGAAGGCCTGTGCATTGGTCAGACAGCTTGCGAATCCTGTCCAGAACCAGATCAACTATCTCCCTGCCGATAGTGTAGTGTCCGCGGGCGTAGTTGTTGGCGGCATCCTCCTTACCGGTTATCAGTTGCTCTGGGTGGAACAGTTGGCGGTACATTCCGGTTCGAACCTCATCTGAAAATAACAACATTATTGAACCAAGAAAAGATAACTCGTACACTGATTTATAATTAAGTACGCATGATTTAGTTCCCCTTATTCCATCTGTGAATCGTTTGATTCACTTCAATACGATTATACCCTAGTAAACTTACATCAACAGATATTATAGAAAAAGGCCCATTAACAACGAAATTCTAACGGCTGTTGAGGTTTCAATTCTGCTTCGAATTTTAAAAAATATTCCAATCCCGAACGTGGACGTCGCTCTGTAACAGCCGAAGATCACGTAGGATTGTCTACCAGTCTCAAATCTCTTTCTAGTGTTTGGTTCGGCAGTTTTGGAGACTAAATTCAATTTCAACCAATCAACTGTTTATTTGGTTTATTCGTTCTTATAGCATTGATAAACAACAATATATCTGCCAAAGCGAGACTAGATGTACCTTCAAACCATGAAGATGAAGATGATTAGATAATTATGAAGGTGAAAAAATGGTGAAATATTGTAGACTAGCTTCTAGTCGGATAAATATTTTGTTATAACTATTTTTTGTATTTCCCTGAATGCTTATGTAGCGAGCCAAATAGGTATATTCCTCCATAAATTTTTCCCCAGTTACATACACATTAACAACACCGATTGGTCGGGTTTACAAAATAAAGAAATGAACACTACAGAAAGACGAGCATATGCGTGACTTTGTATCTTTATTTCTTATAGATTTTTCCAGAATTATCACTTAAATATAGGGGGCGTCGCGGGAAAAGGTACCTTCGGACATTAGACGTCAATCCTTGAAATGACGTCATAAGGTTGAATAGATGGAATTATTTATTATGTATTTCGCGGTAAAAATACCATTTTATTGTCAAAACTTGAAACAAAATCACTTTTTAGTTGTGAAAACTAGTAGATAGTTGCATTTTCCAACAATATTGACCTGGCACTTCATTAATTTCCGTAAAGGTCATTTGATAAACTGGTCATATACATTCATATCGATTTAAAAGAAGATCGTAATGTTTACGAAATTCGCCGACTATTGGGTCAAATGCAAGAGTGCCAGGTCAATATTGTTGGACAATAAGTTCATTCTAAATACAACTGTATAGCAACAACTAAAATATCACAAAATATGACTGAAGGTTTTTCCCGTGGCGTGCCCCATATTATATTGAAGTGTGGCTCTAGACACGCCGCTATTTCACCATTTGTTTTAAAAGTATAGAAAAACATATAAGAAATAGAATGGTCTTGTAGCTAATCTAGATATGTGTCAGAACACTATTTCTACTGCGTTCTGCATACCAGTCGGATGTCTCATTTGTTTGTAAACTACGTGGCACCGTTGCCATGGTTGCAAAATATGAAAGTAGATGGCTTATCAGCGAAAAGATCTCTTATATTGCTAACAGGTGCCGTAGTTTACTGCATCAATTTGTAAGCAAGTTTTTAGTGCAGTGATGACGACGAATGCGTAATTAAGCATGTTCGTTTGATTGTAGACCTACTCGGTATTAACATATACTCTATTCCAAATGATAGCGTGCACTTAGTTTTCGGTGATGTGATGTATTAACTCTCTGTGGCCAATACCTGACCACTGCTGATAAGCTCCGCCTACCACTCTGCCTCTCTCATACCATGTTGTAAATTGTTAATCAGAATAGATTTAGTAACCAAACACAAAGGAGTTGCTTCTTACTACAAGGTCCCAAACATTACAGGTGATTTTTCATTAACTGCTTTTTCTTTACGCCTAAATATTTGGTATCAAAGTTAAGATTTGATTATTTAGATTCATTCTCAAGTAAAACTATCTTTGATTTAATCTCCATTTTTATACCAAACATTTAGGCATTAAGGGAAGCATTTTATGAAAATTCATCTAAAACTAAGTGCACACTATCTTTTGAAATAGAGTATATTTAATAACTATTTTTATTAATTTATTTTACAGACGGAAAGGGCTTTCAAAAAAGCTAATTGGGATAATTTTGCGCGTGTCTGACTCAGCTTTTGTAAAGTACATGTATAATTGTATACATTTGTTATATTATATATGGACCAGTCTCTGAAAAATTGACCCTTAGGCCACATAAGAAACACATTTTAACATTCTCTTAAATTATTTGTTTTGAAGAGAGTGAAACTTGCTAACTTCTCAATAAAATAAAAATTTATTTTAATAATCAGAACAGGGTTAACTAAAATTAAAATAAAAAAGCTGTTGATAAATAATATGATTTTGGGGACTATGCATCCGGAAATTTTAAGAATGAGATGTGGGTCATTTTGTCAGAGGTTGGCTCATAATTATTAAAGCCTAGTCAATTTTGTCCCAGTCAAGAACGCATTTTTATGTTTCTCGACTTTAACATACACACCTACGACAGTTGGTTCCAGGTCCACAAAGACCGCTCGTGGTACATGTTTTCCGGCTCCGGTCTCGCTGAAAAACGTATTAAAGGAGTCGTCTGCTTTACCAACTGTTTTGTCACTGGGCATGTGACCATCAGGCTGAATCCCGTGTTCTAGGCAGTACAACTCCCAGCATGCATTGCCGATCTGGACCCCGGCTTGGCCAACATGTATGGAGATACACTCACGCTGTAAAACATGAAAAACAACAAATTATTTTGCTTTAGACAGGAAGTATAACTGATTAAAGATAAGTAGACAGTCACGTGATACTATGTTTATGTAACCAAGCACGATCTGATGACAGATCTGGGCGAACATATATTTTCCGATGAACAATACTCATCAACTGGAATATAATAAAATTGTAAAACTTTTTAATGATAAAATTTTAAAAAATTTAATTGTAAGTCACGTGACTGTCGAGTTATCAATAACGCACAATACAATTAAATCCGTGAATATTGACAGTGAAAAGAAAAACAACAACTGACTGAAATTCTCAAACACTTTGTGCGCCTTATCTTTTTTACGTTAGTTTCGTTCGCGGTAAAAATTATGTTTCTGACAAAAACAGTTAGTGACTTGGTCACTTATATCTTTCTTGAAAAGTTTATTTAATGAAATTAATGAACTTTTTAAACAGTAGGTGTAGCCGAATGTCAGGCTAGAAGGAAGATTCGGACAACATTACTATTACGCATCACGATTTCAAAATTAACAGCAACAACAACAAGTGCTTATTCATCGACTACCAGACACAGCGGGAGTGACATAAACTGCGTGATTAGTAGAATTTCACGTGCAATACTTCCAGGTTAAACATAAACCAGATGTTGCGATATCCCAACCGGGAAATCAGCTCATGTCGAACTAATGAATACCTCCATAAATCCTACATCTGCATACTAATGAAAAGTCAATTCGTTTAATTAACCAAATTAACAAACACTATAAAAACTCTGGCCTTTGAGAGAGCAAATTAACTTGAAAAACAAAACAATAAATATTTCAAAATGAACAGGAAAAATAGCTCTTTCCAGGCAAAAAAACTACTTGTACACAAGTTTATCTTCGAAATTAATTATATTCTTTTTAACGAAGCTATAAATATAATTTTTGAATTATTTTTCAAAAGATCCAATACAGCCATGATATTCTAATATTTGTCTGTTTAAAATATCAGATTTCAGTCTGCTCCCGCCTCGATCCCCATCCCGGCCCAACCCCTTAAAACAAGACTTTAGTATCAATCGTATTTTCTTAAATCAAATGCGACAAACTTGTATTTGTGATTGTGAAGGATGCAAACCTGAGCTCTAAAACAGTTCTTCTGCAGGATCTTACCAAACCCCACCGGCCTGCCTCCCCCCTCTCCTTCCTTACCCCTACCCCTACACACACCTAGAAAAATGTGAAATGTGGCTTCCGCGAAGAGCGGCGAGTGAGGGTACGTGATTAAAAAAAACGTGTTACTAAGTTAATATTTAAACATAAGAATATAAGTTATATTTCGATATAATTATGTTATATTTAAACATAAGAACGTAAGTTATATTTAAACGTAACTGTTACGCCTCTATAATAGTCAAAGGAAACTCACCATTTTTATGTGTAATTTCAAGCACAAAGGAAAACTATTCCGTGTATATTCTCCGGTGATTAATACTCACTTAGCGACTTGATGCGTCCGTAGTGAGAATTTCGCTTACACTGAATCAGAAACCTGGCAGCATCTGGTACCTGTGTGATTGCGCATGCGCGAAAGTTAAATATAAATGTATTTCTGTAATGTATTCCAAGCAGATTTGTTTTCGTTTTTTTTTTCGCAAAAAAACTCGTACATAGATTACTAGTCCTCTCATTTAGTAGAAAAGCTCGTCGGCAACAGATGCACACACAATTTGTTCGTCTGCAGTATGCTTCATTTATTTTGACATCTATCGGGAAGGTGGACGGGGCTCTGCATAGTCAGATAGATAAGCGAAGACGCATTGGTATAATTAAAAAAAAGGCCGCTCAAACAGAATTTTTAACAAATAATGGATATATTTTGCTAAGTTAGTTCCGTCATTCAATCTTTAATTATATTCTGTAATTTGAAAGTCATCTGCGCTCAGAATGCGCAGGAACACTTCAAATTAAAGATTGTATAAAGGGACATAACTTACAAAACATATCTACATTAAAGAACCAGCCAGAGTCGCCAATTATATCCTAACGCATCACAGCCCTCGCTTAGCAATCTACAAATGCAGTGTCACGAATGCCCCTCTACCTCCGTGTATGAAACCTTGCTTACACAAAACTAATAAAAACAACCTTTAGTAGAAATATAACTATGCATGTATTTAATTCTCATTTCAACATACCTATTTATGCTACATGTATTACTAACGAGATCTTTACACAAACTGTAAAGTACAAAGATGTGTTACACGCTTACAACCAATGTCCAAGTTTGTTATCCTAATAATATTTTATTTCTATAATGCTATTTCTATAATGCTTTAACTACGTCAATGTTGAATTAGCGAGCACAGATGTAACATCAAAACATATTTAAATATATTTATTAAAATATTATTTAATGAATCACGTTTATTTTCAAACAAGGCAAGAAATCCGCGAGGTATCATAAACTCAGTGAGTTGGAGTGGGGTGGTGGAGTGGAGTGGAGTGGAGCGTAGCGGAATGGAGTGAGTGTAAATGTCAGCCGGCAACAAATTCTCGCCTCGTAGACAATTTACAGTATCAATTATAAACTTACATGTAATTGTACAAGCAACAAATTATACAGCAAATAATGTTTGATATGCACCATATTCACACAACCTTTAACGTTAAACAAAAACAAACTAGTTTACAAATTTAAAATGAACAACGCTGTTGTTCTATAAACAGTTATTTTACACAAACCATAAAATGACTATTTAACACAGAACAAAAATGTTCCAAACATCAAAACAAATGAACACAAAAGAGAATGGTACCTCCATTTAAAACAACATTATGAACAACACGACTGACCCGTCTGATAACCGCTTACACAGCAGTTATTTTGTCACAAAACGTGACAACATTTGACACAGAACGTGACAACATTTGTCACAAAACGTGACAACATTTGTCACAGAACGTGACAACATTTGCCACAAAACGTGACATTTGTCACAAAACGTGACAACATTTGACACAGAACGTGACAACATTTGTCACAAAACGTTACAAAATTTGCCACAGAACGTGACAACATTTGCCACAGAACGTGACAAAATTTGCCACAGAACGTGACAACATTTGTCACAAAACGTGACAACATTTGTCACAAAACGTGACAACATTTGTCACAAAACGTGACATTTGTCACAAAACGTGACATTTGTCACAAAACGTGACAATATTTGACACAAAACGTGACAACATCACAACCTTTGAACACTTAACATCAACTGAGCATTTTCCATTAGTATTAGCAAGTCATTATGCGTGGGTATGATCCCCAAAAAGATCACTTTCGGGGAAGTGAATTTCCCCATTAGTTGGCAGCGTTCGTTCTGTCTGGTTTAGGCCATCTATTGAGTCAGACTCTTTCGTTGCCTCATACAATGGATTCGCAAAAGCACTACTTTGAGTTCCTGAGCCCCCATTAGCTACACCCTTTGTGTAGAATGCGTTTCCATTTTTACCAAGCATCATATTGTCATTTTCTCCAGGTGAAGATAACTCACTTAGGACAGAGGGAGAAGTCGGTTGAAGGTTCAAGTCATACATTTGATTACTGGCATTAACTGATCCATCGTGTTCTCTATTTATAACTGAGTCATCAAATCTCTCTCTGGAATAACCATGCGGCTTACCGCGCCTTAATCTTATAACAATTAATGTAACTATCACAGCAATTAAAATTATCAGTAACACCGGTACAGCCACTATTACGCCAACGTTTGATTTAGCTAATGACGTATGTGATGACGTCATGGAATTGTTTGATTTTTCTGTTGACGACGATGAGTGAACTGTGGTTGGTGCTGGCGATGTTGTAGTTTCAGAGGTAGGTTTTTCTGTCGAAGAAATTGTCGTTTTTACTGTTGTTGTTGCTGTTGTTGTTGTTGATGATGATGATGAAGTCGTAGATTCAGTCGTAGTGGATGTCGGTTTGGGAGTTGTTGGCACCGTCGTTGTTGTGGAAGTGGTTGGTTTTGATGTTGTTGTTGGTGTTGTTGTTGTTATTGCTGTTCTCTCCGTGGTTAGTTTTGTAGTAGCGGAAGTCGAAGACGGTGGTATAGGGGTAGTAGAGGGATTTGTTGTCGTAGATGATGTGGTTGACGACGATGGCCGTTCGGTTGTTGTATTAGTTGTTGGTGACGCTGTAGTTAGCGGTGGGGATTCTAAAGAAAGAAAAATATCAGACAGTTTACTTAATTTTCAAATATTAGCATATAAGTCTATCGTTGAAAACATATTCTAAACAATATCAATATCGTTAAACAATAAGTATTCGTTTATTATTGTCCCATTCAGACAACAAATGATGTTATTTTAATAAAATCCTTGTCGAGAAAATTATTTTAATAAATGCGGTAATTAGGTTGTAAACGATCGTTCATTTCAGGCTCCAAACAAACAGTCAAAGACGTGAATTTTATGTTTTCACTTGCGCCAAATTATAAAACATTGCCTAAGATCACAAAAAGGGCCCAAGATCATAAAACAGATACTGGAGACCAGTCTCTAATCCCAAGCATCTGATTGGTTGAAATGGAGACAAGTATTCATTTCTACCAATCATATGCTTCATATTTGAGACTGGTTTCATTTTTAGTTTTTGATCTTGAGCTTGAGACCAGTCTCGAATCCCTAACATCGGATTTGGTTAAAATGGAAAATAGCCTTATTTTCAACAAATTAGATGTTTGAGATTTCAAACTGGTCTCCGGTCTACACAAGTTTATGATCTTTGGCCCTAAATTAGAATAGTTCCAGGAATATACTTACCTAGGCACACGACGCCGACATCCTCGGTATGGTTACAGTTGTGGGTTCCTATACCTCGATGCGAGCACTGGACCAGAGAACTTTCGTTACCATGGCACTTCAAATTGTCAAACCATATCGGACCCGTCCCTGCAAATTTTAACAGAGCCCAAGATCATAAAAGTGAGCTTTGAGAAAAGTCTCAAATCTCAAGCATCTGATTGGCTTAAATGGCGACCAGTTGACCAGTCACCATTTCAGCCAGTCAGACGCTTGAGATTCGAGACTGGTGTCCAGTTTAAGTTTTAAGGATCTTATTTAATATTAGATCGATCTCATTAAAGTTAGAGCTAACAAACTGTTATAGCGTAGTGGTTCTCAGGAGATGATTTTAATCAGATTGTTATTTATCATCAGTTAAAAAATAATTTCATGATCACATCTTTTTGTCGCTTCCTCGTTGTGTTTGTAAGCATAACCATATTTATCGTTTGTCATTATAATAATTGCGTGCTGCATCCCCCCACCACCATCATCATAATCGTCGTCACCACCACCACCACTTCCACAATCAAAACCACCGTCATTATCATCATAACCATCATCATTTCATTATCGTTTTCATCGTCATCATCATCATCATCATTACCAATACCATCTTCAACATCATCTTCACCGTCATCATTGTCGATTATTATTGTTACTCCAATCAAGACTTTGAATTACTGCTTTACTGCAATGACTGTCAATCATGAGCTCTGATTTGGGGCACGTCACGGGAAAAGGTACCTTCGGTCATTTAAGTGATATTATAGTTTCATTAAATTTAGAAAGAACTTGCAAATATAAATCAATTTCTTATTACTAAAATGTGATTTTATTACACATTTTGACAATAAAATGGTATTTTTACCGCGAAATGCATAATAAATAATGTCGTCTGCTCAACTTTATGATGTCATTTCAAAGGATTGACGTCAACTGTCCGAAGGTACCTTTTCCCGTGATGCGCCCCATTTCGAGTCTTTGTGTCGGATTCTTCATCGACAGGGGTAGTCCCGTTAGCTTGACATAGGTAAGCGGCTCTGTGCCGCTTACATCCACCGTCTAAAATGATTCACCAATCGAAACTGGTGTCTTAAAATTAAGTGCAATATAATCTCAGTCGGTGCAATGCTAAACGTAAAATAGACAAAAGAGCCTTTACCTGGTCCGTATGGTGCTTTGCGCAATGCCGTTCCACCGTAAAAACCAAGATGGCGGCAGACGACAGCTGCGTCATCGTCGTCCCAGTAGTCGTCGCAGATCGTACCCCAGGCGTTAGCACCAGTGAAGTATACTTCAACTCGTCCGCTGAATTTGTTAGGTCCATTTGCTAAGCGAACCTGGGTTAGCTCTATAAAAATAAACAAGTGTTTAATAAAATAACTTATATATATTTTATGTTTTTCTCGGTACCAATGTACTATGATAATGTTCTGACTATTGTAGAAATATCTATACATACGACTATATCGTACATGTACATTTATTTGTTAGGTTTTTGTTATGTATCACTGTAGCCCAGTAAAGCATAAAGCAGAGGTTCCCAATGAACCCATCATTTTAGGGGAAAATCGCACGTATCGGTTAATCATTCGTAAAATGAAGGCAATATGTTTATTGTAAATGCGTATATTCTTTATCATTTTCATTATCATTATGATGTTAAAAAACTGAATTTAAAGTCAAGCGTTGCATGTATCTCATGTATGCAAGGTACGGATTGAACATTCTGGCAGTGTTCTTTTTGGACATAACGCTCTGTCGAGTTACCTCGAAAAACAATTTCCAGTGAACCTCATTTTTCCATCCGAACCGAGCATATGTGATACATAGTTATTTACTTTTATTCTCAGAACTCTTTATAACACCATCAATTTATTTCTCATTCATTATTATGCAAATAAGAGCGCATCTCTCGTCTTGCAATGGTTTAACATGATTTTTTCTGGCACCTTGAAGCCGATCTGGCATGAAAGAAAATTGTCTTTTTTATATTCAAAGGGACAACATTCATCTCTGCTTTTGACAATTAATGTAGACGATTTGCTTCCCTTAGATTCAGAGGATACCACAGTACGACTTTACATACCTATAGTTTCGTTATAGCAACTTGTATAGGCACCGGGATCCCGACCGCCAAGACACAGGTCCGTGAGGAACGTGGAGTTAAAACCCGTGTTGAGACAGGTCATAGGGGTCTTTTCACTACCCTGACAGAAAAAGCCCGTTACCCAGGGTAAGCTGTATTCTAGGGAACTGAAATTGAAAGGTAAGGTATTGCTGAACTGATGTTAATAATAGTGTTCACAAAGTTACATACATTGAATTTTCGTTAATTCGTTATTGTGTATAAAACGTTAAAAGCACACATTTCAGCGTCATATAAAACTAGACTGTGTCCACAGGACACTGATGCCCCCACTGCTGCAATAAAATTTTCTACAAAATTTTATACCAGGTATTAACAACATGTGGTGATCATGATTAGTAAATGAGGAGTAAGTGCCACAAAATTTAATAACTAACATAAACAAAAGGCAATAACTGTGGTGAAAATTGTTGCAAGACAATGTCCTTTACAACAATCTTCACATCATGTCTAATCATCTGTGCAAGTTTGAAAGAAATCAGCCAAATAGAAAATGTGAAGTTGATGCCACAAAATTTTGTAAGTGAAATAAACAAAGGGCCATAACTGTGGTAAAAATGGCAGCAGAAAAAAATCTTTTTTTATGATCATCTACCCAGCCATCTTGATCATGTGTGCAAGTTAGAAAGAAATCTGTCCAAAAGTAAATGAGGAGTTGATGCCACAAGATATTATTACTGAAAAAAAAACAAAGGGCCATAACTCTGGTAAAAATAGTCGCAGGAAAAAATCCTTTCTTCACGATCATCTACACATCCTGCTTCATCATCTGTTGTGCATGTTTGCAAGGAATCTGCCCTGTAGTTTAGGAGGAGTTGATGCCACAAGATTTAATTACTGAAATTAACAAAGGGTCATAACTCTGGTAAAAATGGTGGCAGGAAGAAATCCTTTCTTTACGATCATCTTCACATCCTGCTTCATCATCTGTGCAAGTTCGCAAGAAATCAGCCTAATAGTTTTGGAGGAGTTGATGCCACAAGATTTAATTACTGAAATTAACAAAGGGCCATAACTCTGGTAAAAATGGTCGCAGGAAAAAATCCTTTCTTTACGATTATCTACACATCCTGCTTCATCATCTGTGCAAGTTTGCAAGAAATCTGCCTTGTAGTTTAGGAGGAGTTGACGCCACAAGATTTTATAACTGAAATTAACAAAGGGCCATAACTCTGGTAAAAATGGTCGCAGGAAAAAATCCTTTCTTTACGATCATCTACACATCCTGCTTCATCATCTGTGCAAGTTCGCAAGAAATCTGCCTTATGGTTTTGGAGGAGTTGACGCCACAAGATTTAATTAATGAATATAACAAAGGGTCATAACTCTGGTAAAAATGGTGGCAGGAAGAAATCCTTTCTTCACGATTATCTACACATCCTGCTTCATCATCTGTGCAAGTTTGCAAGAAATCTGCCTTGTAGTTTAGGAGGAGTTGACGCCACAAGATTTTATAACTGAAATTAACAAAGGGCCATAACTCTGGTAAAAATGGTCGCAGGAAAAAATCCTTTCTTTACGATCATCTACACATCCTGCTTCATCATCTGTGCAAGTTCGCAAGAAATCTGCCTTATGGTTTTGGAGGAGTTGACGCCACAAGATTTAATTAATGAATATAACAAAGGGTCATAACTCTGGTAAAAATGGTGGCAGGAAGAAATCCTTTCTTCACGATTATCTACACATCCTGCTTCATCATCTGTGCAAGTTTGCAAGAAATCTGCCTTGTAGTTTAGGAGGAGTTGACGCCACAAGATTTTATAACTGAAATTAACAAAGGGCCATAACTCTGGTAAAAATGGTCGCAGGAAAAAAATCCTTTCTTTACGATCATCTACACATCCTGCTTGATCATCTGTGCAAGTTTGAAAGAAATCCGCCTTATAGTTTAGGATGAGTTGATGCCACAAGATTTGGGGACGTACGTACGGACGGACGGACGAGTGCAACTCTATATGCCTCCCACTTTGTGGGGGCATAAAAACACGATGTCAGTTCGTCATGTCGGCAGAAAATTTACTAGATTAATTCAGCGCCGCCCCGTCATGTCCGAAAACACCATGACAGGTCAGCGCTGTCCGTCATGACAAAAAATAGGACAAAAGAACTTTCCGTAATAGAACAATTACATACGTTGCAGAAAATGTTGTGAAATTGAAACTTGATCTAAAAATCGATAATTTGTTGCAGAAATTGGCGGCCGTAATTTCTCTTATTATTGATATTTCCAATATTTGAGGCAAATAGTCTGAGGCCAAAAAGTTTGAATTACAGAGTTTAAGAGAATTTTGAATGATTGTATCGCTCTCTACACATGAAGCTTTACTCACTTGTTCTTCGTATATTCTACAATGCCATCTCGGTACCCGAGTGCCTTGCACAGCACACTGGCATCGGCGCTCTGCCAGGACCAGGCACACACCATGCCCCATCTACCTTCATAGCCAATCTCCACACGCCCGTTGGATATGCTTGATCCTCCATTCAGACGATAGTTGAATCCGACATCATCTGTAATAAGATAAAGACCGTAATTTTATTCGGAAATGTTCGGATATTTCCGCTGCATTACGTCAGAGCCTTTCCATATCTTGATGATTTTTATAACATTAACTGTGTGCAGGTTTTGATGCATCATGTACATTCTTGTAAGTTTTGTACACAAACGAGCTCTAGGCTGAATAAAGTGAAGGAAACATGTAGGTACTCAAGTCGTAGCCCGAGTATAAAGTCATGGGGACATGACTGACACAACTGAACATTAGGGAATCAGGCCAGTCAGACCGGACAGGAGAACGGATCAGCCAGATACGAACAACAAAACGTGGAGGAAATCTCGAGAAGAAATACATGAAGGGATTTCGCGGTAATTCCGTATTTAAAGCAAGAATTCAAGAGGGTAAAAATGTCAAAATCAGCCGAAGCAGACCGGACTAGGAAAATATTGGGGAATATCAGCGCGATTCCAAATAAGAAAATAATGAATTCCAGGCCGAGGCATATAAAGAAAACTTTGTGAAATTGAGTTAGATCCTGAATAGCAAATTATGTGACATGCCTAGTAGAAAAACATGGGGGAATTCCTGTCAGACCACAGAGGAATTCCAATTACAGTTATACTACACATTTTGACCGCTCCAATAATATACCACTGTATTTCAGTCTCTTTTAGAGTTTTACATTATTTTCACCAGTAAATTGAAGACCAACACGGAAGTACGGTGACCATACTGATCAACTGAACAAGAAAACTACGATCTGTGACTTTTAATAACGTGTTCCATTACTCAAGAGTTATCATGCCATGCGATCATGAAATAACAAATTCTTAACAATGTCTGAATGTCTGCCATATTCTTTAAAAGGCATCAATTATTCAAAAAAACAAACTTGCATTGTGTTATTAAAGCAGCTATCAGCTGACAGGATTTGTGGTTCCCATAAAAAAGAGAAGAGATGAATTCTCTGTATATCTCCATCTTAGTGCAATAACGGTATTTGGAAATAACGGTATAAAAATAAGTACCATTAAAATATGAAGGAGAGAAACCGTTATTGCACTAAATGACGATATGTGCATAAGATTATAAGCTAAATCTGAAGACCAGTCGCCATTTCAGCCAATCAGGTGCTTGAGATTTGAGACTGGTGTCCAATCTTAGTTTTATTGTTTTGGGCCCTGGTCTGATACTTACTGGTTGTGCGATAGCATATGATGCCGGCATCATTGGAGCCATAGTGACAGTTGACCAGATCCGGGGTCATTTGCTCCATGGCACACTGCTCCAGTCTATCTTCAGTGCCTTAAACAACAGAAACAACTGTTAGTTCCAATTTATTTAGAAAGCTGGTTCCTGTCCCTGTGTTATATTGTATACTCTGTTGTGTTATATTGTATACTCTGTTGTGTTATATTGTATACTCTGTTGTGTTATATTGTATACTCTGTTATTCAATAATAAAAGAATTTACGAATTCTTACAAGAAAAGCAAATATCTTTTAAGAGGTGTTTAAACTTCCACTTTTTCTCTAAACATATGCAAACAAATGAAAATGAAACACAAAACACTAAATATCCGTATTTTTGTGTTTTTGCTGTAAAATCACCTAAATAGTGTCAGGCTAAGAACTTGGTAGAGATGACCTTAAACATCTCCATCAGTCACAAACCTCTAAGTGCATCGGTTTGTGATGGTAGATAAACAAGGAAATATGTGAAACAGTATTCTAAGTCATAATGTTGCACCGTTTTGGATTAAGTCGAACAACATTTTACAGTCTTTTGGAAACATTAATTTACCTTTGCACTGAACGTTTCTCGCTAAAACAGGTTTATCGTTCTTCATAATATGCAGATAAGCCACACCGCCGTCATAACCAAGTTCCCTACACACCACTGTGGCGTCCCTGTCGTCAAACCCGTGCAGGCACACACGGCCCCAGACACCGTTCACTCTGACCTCAACAATCCCGTGCACTTTGCTAGCTAAACTGTCTGGTGCCAGTCGAACCTTGAAACCTTTAATTTACAGGTGTTTATTAATAAACAGAACTGACATTTTATTAAGTTTATAATGTTTTATACATTGAGCTAATAAATGTCAGGGTAAAAATACGCAAGGATTGAATCGATATTTTATTGCGTTCATTAGGGTATGGGAAACATTTAGATTGATGAAAGGGTCTGGCTTCGCGCTTACCTCCAACAACCCTAATGTATTTCATAACCCACTGAAAGCAAGAAAATATCGATTTAATTCTTATATTAACACTCTTAAATATTCTCAATAATCAAACTAATAATGGATTTTTGATATATAACAAAGCTAAAAACACTGATGTAAGGATATGTTTTAAACAATGTATGAGAATCATAAATAATATTTTTGAATTAAACATCTTTTTTCATATATTAGTCTTTAAAGCATTTTCCTGGACAATATAATGAAATGTTAACACATATCCTTAGCAGATTTTAAATAGTGTTTAAATTAATTATGTACAGGCTCCAAGTATTGGCGGCCAACAACGCCTAAAATTGTTTAAATTAAAGTAACGTATTCATTTTTGGCGGATTTCGTCGCGCATATCCAAGAATATAAAACGGAGAATTATAACTTGTCTCAGATCTATAGGTATCTGTTTTACCTCAGTTTTGAGAATGTGCTCAAATTCAACTTATCAGACTGTTTAGATCTATAACTCCGTCTTTTAAATATTTTGTAACCTTTATAATAATAGCGATTGGAGACCAGCCTCAAAAAGTTTTTTTTATTGTTTCATTTGGAGATTGGTCTTGATTTAAACCAATCATTTGCTTAAGATCTGTGACTGGACCCTAGTCCCAATTATGTGATAATGGGAACTGACCATTTTAGCAAAATGACGTGTATTGAAATTGTATTCTACACACTCTCACTTTGTTTAAAGACTGGCTGCTTCAAAGAAGAGTAAGTTTCACTCCATTGCGCTTTACTGTTTTTTTCCAAATTCAGGCCCATATGCGGTGGCAATCCCTTTTACTGACCCCTTTGTTTGTTTACAAAAAAAAAATTCAGCATACTTACCCGTATCCTCGATTGTTTGATTACTGCAGTGCAGGGATACAAAGTAACCACTGGGACACGTAGCATTGAAGTCCATCTGACACGCAGTGAGATCAGACTCATTGCCAGTGCATCGTACACGTGAAAATCCGATCTCACCCGACAGGTTCCCGTAAGCTGATCCTGTAAAAGTTTAACGTAAAGATAAACGATAAATATTCACAAGCAAAGCACTTCGTGAAATTGTCAATCAACTCTGGTCCATTACGAAACTAAATCACAATTATTTGGAAAAAAGGGATATGGCACGAAAAGTTTGTATAAATATGACATTTATGGTGTCCCACTGTGAAATCACATGTCATGAATGAATCTTCATGATTGGGTTAATAAATGGAAGACTTGACCATAATTGGTGAAATGTATCGCGATAAAATTGACACTTTAAAGGCTCTTTGAGCAACTTTCAAAGGTTATGTCACATCTGCGACCCGTGTCGTTCCGGATCAGACTGCGCATGCGCGCAGGCTGATCAGGTTATTGACTGAGATGCACCATTCTGTTTTCTTCCACATGTTGAAAAGCAAATACTGTGGTGTCAATTTTCTCATTTCTTCACGAATATTCGTCCCTGTGAAGTGAAATGATACCACAATAGTGCTTTTTGTGTAATCACATTTTTTTAATTTAACCTAGATCATAAAATATAACGTCAGGCCTGCCAAATCTCCGGATTTTATCCGAAATCTCAGGATTTTAGTTTTCTTCTCCGGATCTCCGGAATTATAGTCAAATCTTCTATGAAATTTCAAAAATATAGATTAATTTTACCTTATTTTAAAGTTGTGCAATGAACGTAATATTTATACTACTGTAACTGGAATTGCACATTTCCTGTTTATTACGAGATAATGAGATAACGAGGACGTGGTCGGTGACATGCTGCCTCAGTGCCTCGACGTCGTCGTCGTCATAAATATCATCATTTTTGTTCAGTCACAGTCATAGTAAACAACCAAACTCCCCGCAGTGGTTACTTCCCATTACAGTTTTGTATAGCGAAACGAAGAAAATCACTGCGGGGAGGTTGGTAAACAACAGAAATAAGACATTAAAACAACAACAACATCATCATCATCGTCGTCGTCATAATTATTGACATATTCAAACAAAATCTCCGGATTTTTAATAAAAAAGTTTTGAAGGCCTGTAACGTTTATATTACCTAAATCCGTGTAGGTTTGAATTTTGGTTATTCTATTAAGTGCTTATATGTTATGGGTGTTTTAAAGAATCGAATGACCGAAAATCTTTTTGTACAGCTCAAACTTGTTCATAAAACTATGTGTGCGGAATGCGACATTTGTAGTTATCAGCACATACATCTAAGTTTATTTCACGGATACATGCGGTATGCGATGAAATAACGTTACATAAATGTTGACATCACTAAACATTAAACAATAATTGTCAATTTTTCTCAGAATAAATATATACATGTATAAAACGGAGACAGATAAATTATTTTCAATTAAGAGATCTTTAAGTTGTCTGGTCGTAATATATTTGACGAGATTTCCAAATGGTTACTCATGTGTTATTTCAGTTATGTCAGGATGAACTTTTTCTTACTTTTTATGTGTTTTAATGCAAATGGTTTTTAAATTTGTAACTAAACTACATGTAAAATGGAACGAGTCACGGGAAAGAATTGATGTTGTTCCTTAAAATTACGTCATAAAGTGCAGCAGACGACATTGTTTTATCCGTATTTTGCGTTAGAAAAAACAACAACATTTATATTTAGTCAAAATATGTTTCTAAATGTGTAAAAAAGTTCTTTCCAAATATAGTACCAACTAAAATGTCCCAAATATATGACAGAAGTCGTCTTTTTCCCATGGCCCAACTAAAAGTACAAAATTCGTCAAATGTTCCGCAAAACCCAAGCTTTCAATCAACACAACAGATTGGCGTGTGAATGAAATGTCTCATTTATTTTTTAAGACAGATTCTAAGATCTGCACAAACTGTGAGATTTTTGCATCAACAACATTCATCAATCGATCAAACAACACGCCGAAGGACAAATTGCAAGTTAAACGACACGAATGAAGGATAATTGTCTGTAGCTAAGGTTACCCTACTAAGTCATACTCACATGTTGTGATTTATTGCTAATAATGTTTTCCTAAATTAATACGTAAACCATTTACAATACAACACAAATACAACTTGTGAGTGAGAACTTAATTCTTATAACTAAAGGTCCGTTTATACAGAGCGCGAACGCGTCCAATGCGAACGCGTCCAACACGAACACGGGCGCAACTTTTGACCTGTTTTGCCATTCAAATTGAGCACGAATCCGCATGCACTCTATTTGAACGGTTCCTTTATAAGTAACGAAATTATTCCAGGACGAAAACCCGCATTCGCTTTCGCGTTCGCATTCGCGCTCTGTATAAATGGACCTTTATACGTAAGCTATTTGTTCGCGGAGAAAATACAATTTGTGAGAGAGAAAATGTTATACATGTAGTTTACTTCAAATACTGTGATATCATCATATTTCGCGGTGTTTAATTTTCGCGTATTTCGCGCTTAAAGACATGTGTAAAATTAAACACCAGCGAACTTTAACCATGTATAAGCTGATCTTATTAGAATGATATATATGCGCAGATTTATGATCGCACGAATGTGTAATTTACGGCTGCTGCGCGAAAATTTATCACAGCGGTATTAAATGACACCACAATATGTGCTAATTTAAAACTGCACGAAACTAAGTTTCATTGATACTCCGTGAAATTAACTGACGGCGAAAATTAATGATAATACAGTAAAACTCTTAGTAAGCACGAATTCATTTTTTTTACCTGAAGCTAATTATGAATGTATACAATTACCTTGATCTTGAGTACTTACCTGGTATAACCCGAGCATCTATAAACTCCTTTTTAATGCTTCGGCACGCAACCTTGGCGGCGTTGGTATCGAACTCCGTGTCGCAAACGCCATACCATACCCCGTCCCGATTGATTTCTAACCCACCGGCATTTACGTTAGGTCCTGTGTTAAACCGCACTGCAACGAAAATACCCGATACTACAAAATTGCTCACTGATATCACAAACATGTGTCCAAATTTTGACAAATACATCCCCACAATGCAACATTTAGACAACTTAATCGATCTGAAATTACGGGGAAGCCCCACATCCATTCCAATTTTCAGTTTAGCCTGTCACTGTCACATGTCGTAACTTTCGCTTTTCGTAAATATTTTGGCTGCTTGATGCAACATTCCTGCTAGATTTGTAATGGAAATTTGAACTTTAAACCAATTGCTTCCTGTCACACGAGATAATGCATGTCTGTGACGTAGCTTTACGATGAATTACGAGCATAATGTCGCCGACAACATTAAAGAGTCTCGGGCAGAAATAACGCCTTACTCTCTCTGTTGTATTTACATAAACAATGTAAATAAGAAACGTCTCCCTGCGTGTAACAATTTATTATACTACGTTACTCAAAATAAGTGTTACTAATTTCTTATTAAGAACCCGAGATCAGAAGAGGGTATCGAACCCACAATCTCTCAAATGGTATTTTAGAGTAGAACTCCGTTAGCTTGTCAAACGAAATAACCAGTACTGACATAAAAAAAACAACAAAGGCATTCCCACAAAAATAGCGAAAGAATGTCTGTGGTGCAAATACTTATGATAAGCAATTCGAAAATCGCATTTGAAAAAAAAAACAACATTAAATTTTGAAAGTTGTTTAATAATTGTCAAGTATATCGGACCTGTTCGCCAAACCGACGCGAATAACATTAAAAAACTAAGAGGGGCGACAAAATCTCCTTACTAAAGCTTGTGATTGATAAGTTTGGAGATCAGATTTGACCAATCAGCTTCTAGGCTTGAGCCCGGTCTCCAATATTGGTTCCTCCTTTTATGAAAGCGCGTCTAGCTACGCTCTATCATATGACAGTGGCATGCAGCCAAATTGAATAGAGACATGATAACGAATATATAATTTTACAAGAGGAATGAATCTACGTGATAATACGAGATAGAAACGATCTTTTTATAAGTAGCTTCACGATTAGTATAAAGTTCATTCCATTTTGACTCATTTTATTTTGGTTGTTTAATTGGATTAACATTACGGTCATATGTCGGGGTTTTGAACCTAGTTTGTGGTTATGAAGCAAGATAAACCTGCGGGGCGTAGATGACTTCGTCACAAGAAAGAAATGTTACGGATGCCTATAAAACACACATCAGCCTGACAGGGACTGAGCTTGTTAAATCAAGAACGCTCAAACATACGTTTACTAACGCAGCTTTTTTTAATCATAACGACATATTAATTACAAATATAAAACGCATTTATCGTACCAAGCTTATGTATCTGATATCGAAATAAGTAATAAATAAATAAGTTATTTAAATTTGTTGATACATATCTTGCGAAAATATGAATAGCGCCGATTTTGGCGTAAACAGCTTTTTCAAATAAGTGCATGTATATACAACTTAATCTAACCAAAATGGTGAAAAGATCTCGATTTAGGGGTTTTGTTTTGACGTTTGGTCGGCAGTGAAAACAGATGAGTTGCTTTTGTTGTTAAAGTAGTTGTTCATTGGTTTTGCGTTGGGGCACAATTTATTGCTGGGAACATTCATCTCGCCAAAGACCTATATATTTATATATATAGGTCTTTGATCTCGCCTCCTCAGAGGCTTTGCTATTTCCCGACCTACAGAACTATCTATGTGGTAGATTAAAATACATACTTAATGCTCTTCTCTGACGTGTCAGTAACGAACAAACATTCATTGATTATGATCGACAAGCGCGTAGATACATTGTATGTTTTGTACGGGGGACGATATAAAACACTTTTAAATATTAGTATTAAAAGAATTAATTCATTTAATCTATAATTAGTTATCTTTATAGAACGGTGACTAACTCGGAGGTCCTTTGTTCGTTAAATCATGATACTGGATGTCGCGATAACCTTTTTGAGCAAATTGTTGAATAATTATATCCAATAGGATGCGACCTAAGGACGGATTATTCAATGGTCGAACCACAGTGAGTAATTTTATGAAATACAAGGTTAGGCAAATGGCACGACATGGGATGAATTAAGCATCAAGTTACAACTTGTACTTTTTTAGCCGGCGGCTATATAGCCGCAGGCTAAAGAAACCGCAATTCGAAATCACAGACCTTTCAGCAGGTGCGCTCAAATGAAAAAGTCGAAGTACAGCTTCTGGTAGACGTCAGAAAAGAGTTCCAAAAGCAATCATAGAAAATCAGTTGTTAACGATCATTTAAATTGATTGCTTTTAAAGAATAATCAGTAAAACTCTTACTCAATGAAAGCAACGAAGGCGTACTGATAATATCGATATATATAATCAAATAAACTGCGTATGTGTAATACAATCAAAATGACGTAATATGGCGGGTGAATAGAATTACCGAAAACTACCCCAAAACACTAAAAAAGACCAACATAACCGAAACCACCGAAAATGACAGAAAAGTGTACCCAAAAACATTATTTTTGTACCCAATACCACTTTTAAAATAAATAGCATTTATGTTTAAATTCAATTTTTAATCATATTCGGTCCCTTTTTCGGTCTTATTCGGTTATTTGGTTGTTTTAGGTGATTCTATGCACCGTCAAATGGCAATATTCTGAACGCATATTCTGAACGCAGACACATTGCAAACATGTTGAAGTGTTTCAGTATTTTGAGGGATGTATTTTTGATTTATTCAAAATATATAACGTGTCGACAGTTTTACGTTTTGTTACGTAACACGTATGGGGTTTAGCCCAAACTACACACACCTCCAGTGATCTCCCCTCAATTGTGTTTACCTAAAACATTAAACATTTTCGAAGATTTTGTTTCAACAAATAGAGCGCTCTATGGGCTGTCTAGCTAATGTTTTGTGCGAATTTTAATTGTGAAAATCATGAAAATGATGCCAAATGTGTTTTTTTCGGAAGTGGAATTAACATGACTCCGCGAAATCCTGGAAGGATTACAAAATTTAAACACAAACATCGACAAAAATTTATTACAGACACTGTGTAATTTCCGAAAGGTCAGGAAGAGTTTTGAAATTGTTTCAACTGTATTCCAAAAATTGCATGAGGGCAGTCATTGTATGCATAAATTTGCAATCAACTTTACTTAAAAGTTTGGCATATTTTGCATTTGATGATTTGTATCAACCAGCTGCATGAACACACATCTGAATATTGTTTACATTTTCTGGTGAGGATGTAAAGATAGACACTTCAACATGTTCAAGCACTTTGGAAAACAAAGTTCCGTATCACACCGGCAATTACACCATCCAGATTTACAGGTCTTTACAAGGTAAATAGTTTTATTTGTTTGTAAGAATAGCAGAAATTAGCTTCCTAAGCTTCAATGATATGCAGACAATATGGCCGGGTGATTTGGCCCAGATTAATGAACTAAACAGATGGGACATGCAGACTATAAGGCCTGCTGCAGTCAGAGACAAACGGCCAAGCTTTAAGACCGCCCAGATATATTTAGTAGGTCCCAGATATGAACTCAAATAATGCAGCACCTTCTATTTTGGTCCTTGGAAAAGCTTTTGTTGCTCAAAATTGTTGAAATTTATTTGATTTATCTACCACATAGCCTAGGGAAACAGTATTTTTAATGTTAAAATTACCTAGTGTTCCCAAGGTATCCAAAAAAACAATCTCACTTTTTTAAGACAAATTTATATCAGTGTAGAATAAACTTGCAAATTAACCACTGACTTGATTTCCCACCTCAGGGGTTTCAATTATCAATAGATCTGTATGCAGATTCTTGCATTTTGACGCAAGCAAATAAGTTTTTTCCCACATTTGACCCCACCATATTCTGAGCTTGGGAAAAAACATATTTAAAATAAAATATATTTCTTATCCATGGTTCCTCTATGTGCTAAATCTGAAAAGTCATTTTCACCTCATTTTAGTGGATTCACAATCAGCCAAAAGTAAAGGGTTAAAATGCAATAGACATGTGCACAATATTAATCACTATTATTGCAAAAATTGACCACTTATTTAAATTCTCCAACATCAAAATGACCCCAAACTCAAAATGGTGGGGGTGCTAAATTTGAAAAAAAAAATGCTTGCATCAAAATGCAAGAATCTGCATCTAATGTCCAAGAATTATATCTTCTTATAAATTTTTTATTTAGTTAAATTAATATGGCATATAAAGTGTTAATATTTCTGACTAGCAATATATTATCGCATTGACTTAGTTAGTAACTGAAATAGCTTTATGAAGTAGAGTAATTTCTGAAATAGATTTTAGTTGAAGATGATAATATTCATTAAGAAAGATTGTTCATTCTAAGGGGCATAACAAATACTGATTGATATACAGCCCCTTTCTGCCATATACAATGTATATGCCTTTATCACATGTGCATCTAGTGTAGATCCGGATCAGACTAAATATTTGTATCATCTGATCAGGACCTACACTGGTCACATCTTGTTTAGAAATAACCTTATGAATCTTAAATTGAACAGTGCAGATCCTGATCAAACAGCACAGAGATGCAGGGTGATCTAATTCTACACTGCCCATGCCATAAACTTAAGGTTCATATTAATTGGAGTTAAGGGTTAAAGTCAGAAATGAATTTTCTGTGCAAAACACAAGTATTCCATGTTTTATGTCTAATTTTTCCATGTTAGTAGACATAAATTATTATGCATAAGTATAAAAGGGCCTACATGGATACAGCTTTTATTCCTTGTTTGACAAGGTAAGACCATATCAACTTGAATATCAGCGGAGGCTGGTCAGTGAAGTCTGTTCATGTTTAGATCTTTTAGATACATGTACTTTCTGATCAAGCAGGGATTTCAGTTGCTTTTGAAAACCAGGTGTCATTTTACCCCTGATGAGATTTTCAATGGGTCAAAACCAGATCTTCACAAGTCATATCTTGTATTAAGTGATACTTACACATGTATTACTTAAAATTAATTTGCAAGACTTAATTAAGTGCTAACTTCATATTAAAAATGCAATTTCCTTAATACTTATCCTCCTTATTGCAAAAATAAATCACTTTTTAAAAGTTTTTGTGCATCAAAATTACCCCAAGCTCAAAATTAGGTGGGGTCAAAAGTGGAAAAAATATCAAATTTGTTTGCATTAAGATGCAAGAATCTGCATCAATTGAAATCACTGGATCAAGAATTAAAGTGTGTGGATTCAGATAAGATGGATGCCTCACATGCATTAAAAAAGTCTAGAGTTCACAGTTAACAGTGGGGGGAGAGTGTCTGTTAAGGGCTGTGCTAATGAAATGAATATAAAGAGCCCCTTTATCTAATTTATTAGGTTGGACACCATTAAATATGATTACATTAACATAATGCTGACTCACTGTGACACATTGTTATACATAAAACCAAGATCAAATAGCCTTTCACAGGGTCCCTGACTCCCTGTGTAATTACTTTGAAAGTGGAAATAATAAAGAGAAATACAAAGAAAAGAAATAAGTTATAATAATATAAGAAATAAATATAATTTTGCTAACCCAACAATTTTCATACTTTAATTGACACAAAACATTTGTTGTGCCTCTCTCATTTACTAAATGAAATTATAAGGCATTGGCATTGCCCTAAGTTGTGATATATTGCTATAAAGAATGGATATAAAATTATATTACCGTCGTCAAGTTCAACTACTGTTTAGCATCCTGACATGCACTCCACTGTTTGGAATGAACTAAAATTGGTACTTGTGTAAATATTGAGTTGCATTACAACCATGGCTAGGCATTCTAGACAGTGATGCATTTGATTCTGATATTGCTTGATCAAACATGACCTGTAATATTTTGTATTTGTCCAGTTCGATTGCTTTTAATGTTCCTTTTTTTCATTTATTTCAGTAGTTCTCCTAATATTACTTTTTAGCTCATCTGTCAAATAGTGACAGGGTGAACTTTTGTAATCACCTTTTGTCCTGCGTCCATTCACAATTGTTGTCAGTCCTCTAGCTGCTTAATTTTTATCAGATCTTCTTCAAACTTGGTCAGAATGTTTATCTCAATGATATCTAGGTCGGATTAAAAACTGGGTCATGTGACCTTGAAAACTAGGTCACTAGGTTAAATTATAGAAAAACATTGTCTGCAGTCGAGAGGTCTTAATTTTGGTCAGATCTTCTTCAAGCTTGGTCAAAATGTTTATCTCAATGATATCTAGGTCAATTTCGCAACTGGGTCATGTGATGTTGAAAACTAGATCACTTGGTCAAGTTATAAGAAAAGCTTGTCTGCACTCGAGTGGTCTTAATTTTGGTCTGATATTCACTTCCATTACCATAACATCTTAGTTCCTTTCTTGAAATTGCAATCTTGCATTATGGGTTCCGGAGTTAAGTGCCAAAATAAACTATTTAGACCCTGTCTGCACAAAAGCAGCTTCATTTTTGATTTGCATTTAATCAGACTTGTACAATAATTGAGTTACTATAAGATCTTGGTTCCTTTCTTGAACCGGCTAGATTCCATAAGGGATTCCAGAGTTATGGCCATTGAAAGAGCCAAAGAAAGCTATTATGGCAATTGCATTCGCATCCACTGACTCTTGAGCAGTTGTTGACAGGTGAGCGAATAGGGTCCTATGGACCATCTTGTTAAATATTTTGACCAGTTTTATTATGAGTGGTTTGTGCAATTTTGCAAGCAAATGACATATGTCTTCCATAGGAGTTTCTTCATTCTGTTCAGATATTATATATTTACAATGGCTGGAATAAAACTGGAAGTCCTGTTACATTGCACATCATGGGGTTGTTTTATTTTGATTATGTTTACGATCCGCCGGCTTCCAGCACTTTCAGTGCTTTGATTACTTAATTGTTTGTTGGGCCATTCACGATATGCAAAGACAGTTAGTTAATTTAACAGACACACCTTTAAAGGTGCCTGGTCACGTATTGGGACAAACTATTTAGTGCTTTCAAATATCAAAATTTATAATGAAGAGATTCCGATGGAAAATATGATCCGAGGGAACTGTTTCATGGGCGGTAGCGAAGCTCAGTTTGGATGTTGACGAAGTCAACTGTCAACGAGCAGATTAGCGAACGAACCAGTCCTACAAACCCGATATTTATAACTCTTTCTTAAATTTAGACCTAGGCCTACACTACACTTGAATTGCCTAACGCTGGGCTGGAAATCTCTCTTCTATCGGCAAACACAAGTTCCTGGCAGGCTGCAGTAGGTTGAAAAAAAAACCACGAACTCGTATTCCCACAAAAAAGCGTTCACATGAAAAGCATTGTCAAGTTCCAGCCATATTTGCCCAAGATCATAAAACTGAGACTGGAGACCAGTCTCAAATATCAAGCATCTGATTGTCTGAAATGGCAACTGATCGCCATCAGCCAATCAGATGCCTGAGATTTGATACTGGTCTCCAGTCTCAGTTTTATGATCTTGGGCCCTGGCGATTGCTTATTTTCCTCCAATTTGCCCGCCAGACACACTACTTTAGTCCATTTCCGTCAACATTAATAACGTCTGCTAGACAACACAGAAAGAAAACAAGAAGATGACGCAATGCGACGAAACCGAGTTTTCTTTTTAAACTACATGTATAAGTAAAAACGGGTATAACTATGACACGAGTTATGAAAGTTGTCCTGATAATTTCAATTGTGACCAAAACTCTACCTTGAATGGTAACTGAGGAAAAATTAACTTAAACAGAACGCCCGCCTGCCTGCCAGCCAGTGGCATACCCAATTCAAATAAGCAGGGTTTTCCAAAGAAAACCTGGTTAAAACCGTACCTGATTTATAACAGAACACTCCTGCATCGTCGTTGTGTGTTTCACACGGCAGAGGAAACCACCAGTCGAACGAGTACTCATTAACAAACCCCCTGTGTGGACACTGATGCAGGTTCTTTTCATTTCCGGTACACTGTAAATGACTGATCCAAATCGGTCCTGATCCTTGACCGAAATGAGAGTCACCAATCGCTTCACCGTCGGTGAAATTAAGTTGTTGACAGAATACTTTGGCTTCCCGACGGTCCCAATATTGGTCACATACTGTCCCCCATTCTCCACCAATGGACATCTCCACCCGGCCGTAATTGCTGCTCCCTCCAGCCAATCTGTATTCAATACCTGCCGAAATATATAACGAATAATTTTGTTACTGGAATTTTACGGTGTTAAAATTCGCTCACTCATAAGTGGGCGACTAAGCGTCTGTCTGTAAACATTCTGCCAAACCTGTTTTCAAAGACCACTTAGGAGAAAGCCCATTTGTGTTTAAAGAGCAGGTGGTCTTTGTTCACATGTGAATTTGTTGGGTTTTTTAATCTGTCAGTGGAGCAGATATAATAAGGTCATTACACACAATATGGTTTTTGTATTAAGATGGTCTTTAGCACAGGTTTGACTGTGAAAACGAAACATATTCGTCATACACAACGAGAAATTTTTACCAACGAACATGTCCGAGAACTTTTAAACATTAAGTATTTTCAGTTAAACCGAAAAACAACTAGCCAACCAGGGCCGGATGCAAGATTTCCCAGAAAGGCTGTTAGTTTCGGGCAGTCTTAGGGTAGTTACACGATGATTTCCAACTTTCTGGCAAAATATGCATGAAAATGAAATACTGCTGACCAAATTGGAGTTCGAGCAACCCCACTAAATCCACCCTGACCGCGAATGAATTCGAACCCATGACATCTTCCTGCCAAGCCTCAAAATCGAAGTATGACTTTTCTTATTTATCATCAAACGCTTTCTTTGGATCATAAAGCGAAGCATTGTCTGAATTGTATAAGTAGCTCTAACTCAGTACAGTTAGTTTGTTTTCCTACTTTAAACACAAGATATATATACTTAAAAATACATTAAAACTAGATATACCCGAGTTATTGTAGCACAGTACAGATGCAATATCATAGAGTGTACAGTTATCCAAACTTTTCCTATCTAAACGTGTACATTCACTCAGCGACGACTCATTTCTGGTACAATTAAATCCTCCGAGCCAATACGGCCCTCTCTTTTCACGTAAGACGTTGTCTTCGGAATGTTGATAGGCTAGGCCGTATGCGAAACCGCGGCTTCGGCACATGACGTTAGCCTCGTTGTCGTCCCAGTCGCGGCTACAGATACGACCTTTGACCCCCATGTGGGTTACGAAAACCTGTCCTTGATCCTTCTTTTCAATTTCGAACGTGTATGTTTCTACAATAAAGAAGTAAATAAGTACTTTTAAAGAAAACAAGTAGACACAACAGTTCATCGGTTTTTATTAAGTAATATTTCACTTTGATTTTTTGCTTTGCTTATTACAAACATTTCAGTAAAGCTAGGATCTTGAGCGCATTGTGGCATTAAGACCAATTTCGATTTGAAGAAAATCCTTAACATCTTCTAGCCTTAATATGAAGCTGCGAATCCAGCCATTTACCAGTCCGCAGATCCATTTGATCTGAGAGAAAAAATCTTTAAGAAAACCGCGGATTCATTAAATCTTAAAGCCGTTTTGGTTATAGCATTTCGCGGTTCCATTAAATCTTTTAGCCAAAACGTATAGTATTGCGCGGCTCCATTACATCTTTTAAACAAGGCTTTAATCATTCCACGCATCCATTAAATCTTAAAGGAAAAACTTTAAGCACTCCGCGGTTACAGTTAATCTAATAACAAAAACTTCAAGTATTGTGTGGTTCCATCAAAGCTTATAGCCAAAACTTAAAGCATTCCGCGCATCAGTTAAATCTAATAGACAAAACTTTAATCATACTGCAGATCCATTTAATCTTGTAGCAACAACTTGAATCATTCCGAGGATCAATAAAACCTTATAGCCAAAACGTAAAGTATTCCGCAGTTCCATTTACTCTTATAGCCAAAACGTAAAGTATTCCGCAGTTCCATTTACTCTTATAGCCAAAACGTAAAGTTCTATTAACTCTTATAGCCAAAACGTAAAGTATTCCGCAGTTCCATTAATTCTTATAGCCAAAACGTAAAGTTCCATTAATTCTTATAGCCAAAACGTAAAGTATCCCGCAGTTCCATTAATTCTTATAGCCAAAACGTAAAGTTCCATTAATTCTTATAGCCAAAACGTAAAGTATCCCGCAGTTCCATTAATTCTTATAGCCAAAACGTAAAGTTCCATTAATTCTTATAGCCAAAACGTAAAGTATTCCGCAGTTCCATTAAATCTTATAGCCACAATTTAAGTATTCCGCGAATTCATTTTACGATATAGCCAAAACTTTAAGCTGCTCAATCATATAGCCAAAACTATCAATATAAAGTGATAGTTTATCAATTCACTTACCTTCGTCAATGTTTTCTATCGACTTGAAACACACAGCGGAGGCATATCTCTTGGTTACACATTCTTTATACTTCAAGCAATCGTTGACAGACTGCTCCGTGCCGTCACACTCCAGGCTGTAGTTCCCAAGACTCGCGCCAAACATCTACAACGTCAACATGTACATCACTTTACTGTCACTTAAGTTTTTCATGAATATGATAGCTATGTCTAAAATCACTCATTAATAAGAACATTTATATCTGCAGTGAAATAATGCTTTTTTGCATAGAAATTTTTCCAGAACTTAAAAAAAATTTTTTTGGAATCATGTACCATTGTATTTTTTTTCCGATACACAAAAAGACAAGTAGGGGAATAAAAAAATGTGAAAATGCAAAAAGTGCACAGTAAATATGTGTTTAAAAGTATATTTAAAAATAAATAATGCACATACATCACATATATTGCAAGTTTCAGTAAGTATATTTTTTTTCTCATTAAGGGAAGTCTTGCTTAAGGGATGTCACAGTAAACTCTGACAAATAACGCTCAACATGAATAACGATGACGTCATATTACATGTAGATCGGAACGATCCCTGAGTCCAATTCAATTCTCGGATGTAGGCCTAATGGATGTCGCCATGTTTCCAATATGGCGGCGCTCATAGATTTCAAAGCTGATTAGTTATCTTATTCTTTTTTGAATAAAATGTTGATAACTCTCTCTTAAACTTACACTTGTACTGCCAAACGCCGAGCAGCAAATCGCTCTTCCGTCGGAAAACCCAAGTTCCTGGCACACTTTGCGAGCTGTGACGTCAGTAAAATTGTCGTCGCAAATGAGTGACCACGTGTCGTTGACGTAATAAAGCACCGTGCCGTTGCCGCTTGTAGCTCCCTCCGGGCCCGACAGCTTGACTGCCAAATACAAAGATACTTGTATGTTTAACTATAAGTTTCACTAAGCGTTTTGTACAGACTGTATCTGACATTTTTTAGAAGTAAGAATGTTGCATTAAAATAACAACAAAGAATATATATCTCTACCAACTTTAGTCATATGGGCTAGCCCCTGGTACTTTCCTAGTCTGAAGCAAATGAATTCTCAAGGTCCCGCCCCTTGATACAGTACTTACATCGTGTGTAGCAGAAGACCCCCTACGAGGCTCCGCCCCGCACCTTGCTACAGTACTTACCTCGAGTGTAGCAGAAGAAAACCTCGAGGCCCCGCCCAGCCCATTTGTTCTAACCTCGGGTGTAGCAGAAGGCATCCTCGAGGCTCCGCCCCGCTCCATTGCACAGTCCTTACCTCGTGTGTAGCAGAAGACACCCTCGAGGCCCCGCCCAGCCCCTTTGTTCTAACCTCTGGTGTAGCAGAAGACATCCTCGAGGCACCGCCCCACCCTTTGGTACAGTACTTACCTCGGGTGTAGCAGAAGACACCCTCGTCATCTTTGTGGTCTTGACAGTAAGTTGCTTCCTGGAAACCCTCGTGCGGACAGTCGTTCAAGTTCGCCTCATCCCCTTTACACCTGTGCAAAGAAATGTATTTTTCTTTCGAAAAACAAAACTTCTTATAATAAAGTTAGGCGACACCTGCCCAGGTTTATTTGTTGCGAGAAAACTACAATGCACCATATTACGGATGTTTTGGTATTGCATGTATCATAACTTGATTGATTGAGACGAAACCGAAAATAAGCACTTTTAAGTAAACTGTTTCTAAATTTACCGTGAATGTATATATCGAATCTCTAAAAAACGAAACCGAAAATAACTTCTTTCGTTTTATTTTCTAAGAATATTAAGTAAGCTGTTTCTTTAGCGTGTATAGACATCGAAATCTCTAAAACAAGGAATCCACAGTCTGCAATAAAATGACTAGCAACTATAGAAATATACATATTTCAGACCTGTAATTTATAGCGTATGCCTTCCCGGAAGGAGGTTCTTTATATTCTCCACTATAAGACTCTCCGGTGACGTAACCCAGCTGCCGGCACGTGACGTTGGATTCCTCCGCGCCCCATGTATTACTACACATCGTGTACCATTCCCCGCCGTAAGTAAATTCAACCCGACCATACCTGGCATCACCGCCCGATATCCGGTAAGCTACGTCTGTCAATTGTAAAAGAAGTTAATAAACTGAGATGTGCCATGAGAAATGAAACAATAAAAAGAGCTGAAAACAAAGTAAATGTGATGTAATACTCTTACACAGTCAACATACCAGTGAAACATATACACAGTCAACATACCAGTGAAACATATACACAGTCAACATACCAGTGAAACATATACACAGTCAACATACCAGTGAAACATATACACAGTCAACATACCAGTGAAACATATACACAGTCAACACACCAGTGAAACATATACAGTCAACACACCAGTGAAACATATACACAGTCAACATACCAGTGAAACATATACACAGTCAACATACCAGTGAAACATATACACAGTCAACATACCAGTGAAACATATACACAGTCAACATACCAGTGAAACATATTAAATGCCAAGTTGTTACAGCGTTACTAACGTAGTAAAATTCACCTTTAACAGATCCTAAACTGTACTGATTTGTCCAAACTTTCGGCAAACTCCGCTTCTGTTCAGTCATTTATACTCATTATATAGGGGGGAACTACAACTGGTACATTACAGTAGTTCAACCTGAACTGTTCAAATGAAGCTTTAAACTATTTAAACCATTACATTTTTTTTATTTCCTGTGTAAACATTATAATATTAAATACAAGAGTTATACAATTCGCCTAGCTTTTCTTTGAGATCTTGGGTGGTGGGGTCATGTTTGAGATGTGGTTGCGTTAATTTCGGGATGTCGACATTTCAATTATCTAGACTTAGCAATATTTTAATTTTACCTGTATCGTCGAAGCAGATAACGCCGGCATAATGCCCCCTATCCTCGCACTGCTGGACCCCTCCAAACTCAGTGTGTGGGCAGTCGCTTAACTGCGTCTCGTTGCCTGTCGGGAAATAAAGTTAAAATGTAAGCAAGTCATCTAAAAGACGACGTTTTGCTCATTTATTCACTTTTTGTAAAATGCGCTGATTTTCATAAAATAATGATTGGAATGGTATAAGATAGTAGTTATGTTCATATCCAAACAAAAACAAAAAAGTAATGGCCCAAATCAGATGTTTTAAGATTAATTAAATGATTTTTACTGTCAAAACTAAAGAAACTTTGCAGGTATCAATTTATATACCGCTATCAAAATGAAATACCTACAAATAATTTACAATAATAATTAAGACATATTACATGTACCTGGTATCAAGAGATCATTTACACAAATATACAAAAATTACAGAATAAAGGAAAAGGGCAATTCATAGGTCTTTGTGAAGTCACTGGGGTGGAGTTAGGAATAACAAGTACACTAGTAATTCTTCTTGATTTAATCCCACAATTAAGGACAACCCGCTATTAATGACACTTTTCCTCAGTCCCATAGGTGTCCGTTATAGAGGGGTTTCACTGTATTTAGAATTACTTACCAGTACACTTCAAATTGCTCGTCCAGTATGGTCCATTATAGTCCAGATATATGAAGCTGGATTTGTAGTGGTAGTAAGCCGAGCCGTTATTGTAACCCAGCTCCCTGCAGACCACCCTGGCATCCGCGTCGTCCCATCCGGTCCAGCAGACCCGGCCCGGTACCCCGAGGTACTTCAGCACTACTTGACCGGTGTAACGTAGTGATCCCTTCAGACTGATGGAGTAAGCTGTAACATAATTACCATGACAGTATGATAAATTGATGGCAGGCTATGGAACGCCATTACTGCCTTCTTAGAATGCTGCCAGCGAGTGTTCCTGAAGCTTATCAGATCTATGCTAATGGATAAAAGCTTATCAGATCTATGCTAATGGACAAAATCTTATCAGATCTATGCTAATGGACAACGGTCTACACAAACTACAATATCTTTTATTTCATCACACACTCATAAATTTGGTACCGATGGAAAAATGTCATTCGTACGCATTCAGACGACAATCGAAATTCAGAAACCGATTTTAAATACAGGCAATATAAAGTAGGCAAACTTTCAAGGTCGTAACTTCACGCGTTCAAATGATATTACGGAAATCCGTACAAGTCAAGTGCTTAAGATCATAAAACTAAGTTTTGAGATCAGTCTCAAATCTCAAGGATCTGATGGGCTGAAATGGCCAATCAGATCCTTGAGATTTGAGACTGATCTCCAGATTTAGTCTTATGATCTTGGGCAAAGACTTTTGTCCATAAGTATATTTTATTCTTATTCACATTCCTATGAAAATATGTATTCCAAATAAGTCGGTTTTTATGCAAATTAGGAGAAAACATTCGAACAGTTAATACATCGATGAAACGTAGAAAAATGAAATTCAATTATTTAAATACCACACATAAATTAACCAAAAAAACTAAAATGTGTCCTGGAACACTGATGCCCCAACTGCTGTAACAACATTTGTAACAAAATTGCAGACATTTCGAAAGTTGTCAGACCGAAGGATCTGTCTGGTAAAATTTGGGCTAGTCCGACATGATTTGGAATGTTGTCAGACCTAATATCAGAAACAAATTGAACTCCTAATACTTGCTTATACATTTTTACATGTTTTAGTACGACAGAATTTATTTCGGTTAGACAGATTTTCACATTTTGTCCGACAAGTAAATGAGGAGTGTCAAAAATTTATAATTGACATAAACAAAGGGCCATAACTCTGGTGAAAATGGTTACAAATAAAAAAAATCCTTCACAACAATCTATACATCATGCCTAATCATCTCAAAGAATTGGCCAAAATGTGAAAGCGGAGTTGATGCACCAAAATTGTATGACTGAAATTAACAAATTGCCATAACACTGGTAAAAACGGTGGCAGTAAAAAATCTTTTCTTTACGACCATCTACACAACCTGCTTGATCATCTATTCAAGTTTGAAAGAAAACCTCCGGATAGCTAATGAGGAGTTGGTGCCACAATATTTTGAGAACATACGGATGGACGTAGACTTGCTCCCGTCCCTATGTTCTGTTATATAGTCTCATGTCACTTATACAATAATCATCAATACCTCCAAGAAAAGCAACTCATGCAGGTACCTTAATGATATGCATTTTACTTCCCTTATCTCCCAGAACATAGGGACTGGTGGCAATTGGTTTGAGTGTAGCAGGAATTCAGCCTACGCTGCGGTCATACAAAGTTCATGTTAGGGTATTCAATTTACTGTAGCTAATCTGTTTACACTAATGGAGATCAAATTGCCTGAAACACCTGGAGAATGATATATTGGAATCTTTCTTGCCCGAGTTAACAGTAATAAGCATATATTTACACCTAATGTTAAATTAAAGAAAGTTTTATTTGTAACTTTTTTTGCATGGAATCATATCATTTCGCAAGTTATTAGTAAGAAAATAATACTTACAATTGGAAATTGGATGTTATTTTTCTAATAACAAGAGCCAGTCGGAAACGACTGCACGCTCGACTATTCGAAGTCAGACATATTTAAGCACATTTAAAACTAGGCTTCATTTAAACTGGGGAGTCATTCAGGAGTTTATGACACCCAACACACACACATGAACAAAAGTTTCTTAATCCAAGTTAGGAAATCAATAAATTACACTTAATTTATCATTGTAGTTTTTTTTAGAGGGTTTACATATCCCAGTCCATACACCCCTGATCCCACACCCATCAACCCACTATCCCTGCCCACCTATAGTGATATGGTGGGGTGTGGTGTAGTATAGTAAGGTATGGTATGCTGGTTGCTGTTGTTGGCGGTGTGGTGTTGTTGCTGTTGTTGGTATTGTTGTTGGTGTTGGTAGTGATGGTGTTGTTGTTGGTGGTGTTGGTGTTGTTGTTGGTGTTGTTGGTGTTGTTGATGCTATTGTTGGTGTTGATGTTGTTGTTGGTGGTGTTGTTGTTGTTGGTGCTGATGTTGTTGTTGGTGTTCGTGTTCTTGGTGTTGTTGTTGGTGTTGTTGTTGGTGGTGGTGTTGTTGTTGTTGGTGGTGGTGTGGTGGTGGTGGTGGTGTGGTGGTGGTGGTGGTGTGGTGGTGGTGGTGGTGGTGGTGGTGGTGTGGTGGTAGGGGTGTGGTGGTAGGGGTGTGGTGGTGGTGGTGGTGTGGTGGTGCTGGTGGTGCGGTGGTGGTGGTGGTGGTGTGGTGGTGTGGTGGTGGTGGTGTGGTGGTAGGCGTGTGGTGGTAGGGGTGTGGTGGTGGTGGTGTGGTGGTGGTGGTGTGGAAGTGGTGTGGTGGTGGTGTGTTGTGGCGTGGTGGTGGTGTGTTGTGGCGTGGTGGTGGTGGTGTGGTGGTGGTGTGGTGTGGTGGTAATGGTGTGGTGGCGATGGTGTGGTGTGGTGGTAATGGTGTTGTGGTGGTGTGGTGATGGTGTGGTGGTGGTGTGGTGGTGGTGGTGTGGTGGTAAGGGTGTGGTGGTAGGGGTGTGGTGGTGGTGGTGTGGTGGTGGTGGTATGGTGGTGGTGGTGTGGTGTTGGTGTGTTGTGGTGTGGTGGTGGTGTGGCGTGGTGGTTGTGTGGTGGTGGTTGTGTGGTGTGGTGGTGCTGTGATGGTGTGGTGGTGGTGGTGGTGTGGTGATGGTGTGGTGATGGTGGTGGTGGTGTGTTGTGGCGTGGTGGTGGTGGTGGTGGTGGTGTGATGGTATGGTGTGGTGGTAATGGTGTAGTGGTGGTGTGGTGGTGGTGGTGTTGTGGTGGCGGTGGTGTTGTGGTTGTGGCATTACCTATGAAAAACACTAACATTGAAACTTTAACCATAATAGTCTAAAAGAAAAAGGGCAAAAATTAAATAAAAAAAGCAAGGATGAGTTATGGGCCTTTGAAAATCAACCTGATGTATGATAAAATAAAGGTATACAAAGTTTTAAAGTTGTTGTTTTAATAGAATGAAAGATATGAGGTTTCACCACCTTGCACGCAAACTTTAACCTTAATTTCTAAGTCTAAAAAGGGCAATAATTTGATATAAATCAAAGAAAGAGTTATGGTTCTTGGCATACATAGTCAGGGTCATGATAGTGAACAAGTTTCAAAGCTATAGTACAAGAAGTATGAAAGTAACTAGCTTGCACGCAAACTTTAACCTGAAATTCTAAGTTTAAAAAAAGGGAAATAATTTGATAAAAATCAAAGAAAGAGTTATGGTTCTTGGCATACATGATGGTAAACAAGTGTTTTTAGTTTCAAAGCTATAGTACAAGAAGTATGAAAGTAACTAGCTTGCACGCAAACTTTAACCTGAAATTCTAAGTTGAAAAAGGGCCATAATTTGGTTAAAAATTAAAGAAAGAGTTATGGTTCTTGGCATACATAGTCAGGGTCATGATGGTAAACAAGTGTTGAAAGTTTCAAAGCTATAGTACAAGAAGTATTGAAGTAACTAGCTTGCACGCAAACTTTAACCTAAAATTCTAAGTCGAAAAGGGGTCATAATTTGATCAAAATGAAAGTTAGACTTATGGTACTTGGCATACATACTTGGGAGATGATGATGAACAAGTGTGCCAAGTTTCAAAGCTGTAGTATAAGTAGTATTGAAGTTATGTGTTTGTACAGTAGCTTGCACGCAAACTTTAACCTGAAATTCTAAGTCGAAAAAAAGAGCCATAATTTGATGGAAATGAAAGTTAGAGTTATGGTCCTTGGCATACACACTCGGGACATGATGATGAACAAGTGTGCCAAGTTTCAAAGCTGTAGTATAAGTAGTATTGAAGTTATGTGTTTGTACAGTAGCTTGCACGCAAACTTTAACCTGAAATTCTAAGTCAAAAAAGGGCCATAATTTGATCAAAATGAAAGTAAGAGTTATGGTTCTTGGCATACACATTTGGGACATGATGATGAACAATTGTGCCAAGTTTCAAAGCTGTAGTATAAGTAGTATTGAAGTTATGTGTTTGTACATTAGCTTGCACGCAAACTTTAACCTGAAATTCTAAGTCGAAAAAGGGCCATAATTTGATCAAAATGAAAGTTAGAGTTATGGTTCTTGGCATACATAATCGGGACATGATGATAAACAAGTGTGCCATGTTTCAAAGCTGTAGCTATAGTAGTTTTTAAGATATAAGTAGGTTGCACGCAAACTTTAACCAAAGCGGGACGCCGACGCCGATGCCGACGCCCAAGTGAGTACAAAAGCTCGACATATTCTTCGAATAGTCGAGCTAATAAAACCTATAAGTAAAATTTTAGATTTTCATATAGGATGATATTTAATATGTTTATTGATATTATATTGTTGTCAATAATAATATGTACTGTTCCAAAATGCAAAAAGGATCTTACTTAAGTACTTAAATAGTGACTAAAAGTTACTAATGTATTGGGTTTATGTTAGCCTGTGCTATAGATCTAAACAAAAAAAACAGCAATCCGTTAACATTTCTGACAATTTTAGAAATTTTAAAATAATGTTTTATGTATATAATTTTGTGCAAAATATATAAACTCTTAAATACAATACATAGATAATAGGTATTAAATGTGCCATTCATATATGTGCACAAACAAACTGTTTTAATCTTACAGTACTTAACAAATCTTGCACTGACCAGTATCTCACAGGTGCAGTTTATCAGTCATTGTAAACCACAATTTTGCATCAGATGTTCAAAAACACGGATAATTCTATTAAGTACAGCTTGGAATTTTTAGGGTATGAAATAATTAGGCCGAATCAAGAAAAAGCTAAATAGGAATTTCTCAGCGGAAATGATGTGTTGTTTAGCTCACCGGCAGGGAGTGGCAAAAGTTTGACATTTGAGATAGAACCTTTTTGTTTTAAATTCTTAAACAAGAAACAAACAAGTTGTACAACCTTTAGTTGCTCTAATCCAATACCAAACTCAAAGCTTACTTAGAAGAGGTGTTAAAGCAGTCTACTTGCAACACATTTCACCATGTCAGATCTTCCTCTGTTATATCGAGGGCTAAGCGCGAAACTATCGTATCTGCATTTTGTAAAATTGTTCAGGAGAAGGAAAAAACTGTTGTTTTTTATTAAATTTCTATACTTTTTTGTCAGATTATGGGGACTATTAAAACAAGTCAAAATATGAAATAAATCCATTTTTGATAAAAAGTGCATCAAAAGACACAACTCTTTTTTTCATTGATATTTTTTAGAATGTAATGTTGGGTGACATGGCTTATTGTTTAGCATGATACATACATATTTGTTATATGTTTATATGTATGATTATTGTTGCAATTCAATGCCATGTTTCTTTGTGCATTATATATTGAAATAAATCTATCTTAGAAGTTTCTTTTTTCAAGTTTATTTGAGCTAAAAAAAATTCAATTATTCTGATGTTGCTGTCAATTCAACATTAAGGCTAACTTTCGTTGAGGTTTTAAATTTCATATTCAAATCATTCCTCAATCCCTTTTTTACAATCAAGAGGGAAAAGGCTTGACTTCACTGAATGTAGTTCTTGAAAAAACTCTCAGCACAGGCCAAATTAACCTTGTCTAATGTAATCAAATGAAAGATAGGGATCTTGTTTATTTACAGAGATTTATTGATTCACACATGCTGAGTGGCTGACCATATAACTGTTAACATTTGACAGGTTGATTGATAACCCTCATGCCAATTGCCACCAGGCTAGATGGTTCAGCATATCAGTAACAAGAAATATCTTTAAAAAAAGATAAACGGCGTTGATGGAAAATATTTTTATATATAAGAAAGAAAGAAATAAAGAGCGTGCAAAAATTTCGTCTGGTGATAATACGTCGATTAAAGAAGAATGTCTAACATTAACTGTACATTTATTCAGTTTCAATAAAATAACTCTTGTAGAGTTAGTACTAATGACGAATAAATGTTATTAAAATACAATAAATGAAAATAATAACAACTTGTTACAAGAGCGAAATCTACCAACTTTTACGTAAATTAACTTAAAAAACGTGTCCCTCCCGAGTATTGAACCCGGGGCCTCCGCTTAACAGGCGATTGTGATAACCACTACACCAAGGCGATTTGAATATCTCGACTTGAAATTAACAATCAGTATCAAAGGAACTAGAAAGGAACCAGTAAGAACCAGAAATATCTGCACTTCTGTGTCGTTTTACACTGTATATTGTACTCGAGTATTTACCTGACACCCATCAATATTCCATATAAAATCGTATTTAAGCCATCAATTGAATTAACTGGTTATTTATACCGTAAATACTTTTTTCTCCAATACAATTATCGCTTTTAAAAACGAAAATGCCCGAACATATAAGTGCCATGTAAATACTAACACACAATATAAAAATCGTTACGGTAATCATTAACGAGACCCACTAATAACCAATCAAAATAATCTATTTGATTTTCCCGCTGCATAATAAGTTTTATTTACAATATTTCATTGGTCGAAAAACTAGGTCAAAAGTGAGCTTAGACAGCTAACGCCGAAAAAAAGGAAAATGAAATGAATAAAAAAGGAGTTAATAAGTATTTCAGTATTTTCTTTAATAAACCATCTAGCTGGTTCCAGGCTAGGATGGACGTAAGGACTGACATACGGACAAATGCAATTCTATATCCTAATACTTGCTAAAACATTTTTACATGTTTTAGTACGACAGAATTTATTTCGGTCAGACAGATTTTCACATTTGTCCAACAAGTAAAGAAGGAGTACATAAAATACATAAAATATCTGGTAACAAATTAGTTTGGTAAAATCCTATCTGATTAAAATAATCTCCTGAAAACCGCTACGCTATCAGGATCTGACGACGAGTAACTAAAACTTGCTTTTATCCCTAACCATTCGAACCAAACAGATTGTCGCCTACAAAATCGCGAATGTGAAAGTAAACATAATATTTTAAACCACGGAAAGTGTTGACAGCCTGCGTTAGACATATTTTACTGAAGATATATGTCTTTGTGTAGTATTGCATTCATTTCTAATGTAATGACATCTTCAGATCATGTTGCGAGCTTTATAAATCGTGCTTCCTGTGTTGATAATTTCTAAAAAGAGCAATCGGGGAAACACGCTCTTATAGCTTATTTACGGTGTCTGCGGGCCGTCACCAGATCTAACTTTTTGTTAGGTCTGACTTATTGAGATTGGGTAAAATCTGTTGTGGGATGAAAAAGCAGATTGTTAATGTTTGATTCCGTACATACATGTAAAAATAAAAACACTGTTAATTAAAAACAACAGCCATACCAGTTTGTGATCTCGTGCCGTTATAACACGTGACCGATGCGTAGTTCTGCCGGCTACACACCGTGTCGTTCTTTACATACTGGCATTCTGTAATTTGCTGTTCCGTGCCGTTACATTTCGGACGAATATTCGCCATAGATACTGTATTGTACCCGTATGTTGAACAGCACATGGCAATACCATGATCATGACCAAGGACACGACAAACGACTTCTGAAATCAGAAAGAAACAACGTATAATAGTATTGTTGGTTTACGTGAATAAAAAGACACGTTTCTTAAGTTGGTATACTGCCGAATCGTGTTTGTGAGTTTGTACGTGCGGAACTATTCTTGTTCCTTACTCAGAATATGTCCTATATAAACGTCTGTGAAATAACAACAACAACAACAACAACAATAATAATAATAATAATAATAAAAGTAATAATAAACTCTCTTTTTAAGCAGGAAACTTAATCTTGAAAACAATTACAAATAATAATAATAATAATAACAATAATAATAATAATAGCAATAATAATAATAATAATAATAATAATAAACTCTTTATTTTAAGAAGGTAATTCAAAAGGGTTTCAAAACAATCACAAATAATCCTATGTAATTAAATTTCCGAAACTTTTTTCGGTTTTCATGTTGGTGATCAAGATGTTGTAAAATCTATTTCTCTACAATTTTGCATGAAACATTTTATAAAACATATTCTGCTTCTATTTTTATTATCATCTCCTCACCTGCTTCCTTATCGGTGAAGGTGTCCGCACAGACGGTGTACCAGCTGTTTGTTAACAGACCAGAGGAAGGCACAAAAATCTCTACAATACCATTGGACTGCACCGTGCGGTAATCACCGCGGTTAAGGCGGGCTGAAAAAAAGCAACTTTTAATCAGAGACAATATGTTTAATACTTATATAGTATACATGTTAAAAATTTGCTTTGAATAACAATCTAATATACCAAAGACGACTAGCATTTTGGAAAGCTAAAACTTGTACAGTTCTATTTAAGCTGCACCGTTTGAAAACTATTTTTAGAAAATAATTTCTATTCGTTAAAAATCTCAGTTTCTGGCCCCTGTGACCTGTCACACCATTTATTAATCAAACAATGCATACTTATAATTCATATATTGGAACAATATTTTACAAAAAACGAGGCACAGTGACTGATACAACACTGAAAGCTTTTTTTTAAATATAAGTGTACATTTTGTATTTTGTTTACATTTATTTAAGTCAAAAGGTATCATAACCCTACCTGATTTGTAGCATTTCACACCTGCATCATCATAATGCGAACACCGTGACGTAGTTTTCGCATCCCATGATGCTCTACATTGCAGGAAGTTCGTCTCGCCGCCATTACATTCCACGTGACTCATCCAGATTGGCATATCGCTTGATCCCCGGCTTATCAGAACCGTTGTTTCTCCGCCGAGGAAACCAGCCTGCCGACAGAACACGTCGGCGTCTTTGTCTTCCCAGTAGAGGTCACAGATAGTTCCCCAGCGGCCATTGATGTATACTTCCGCCCGCCCGCGATCGTTATTTAAGTCAGCGACACGGTAACGTACTTGTTCTGTAAAAGTTCAGTTTTATTTTGTCATTATAATTAGCATATTTTGCATTTTAAAGACAGTATCCGTCACAGACGATCACAGTAAGAATTGGCGGCCGTACAATAACTACCGTGCTTTAGTAACTGATGTCTTCATGAGAGTTGGATGCAAGATTTTTATGATTGGGTTCGAATGAAGCGGTGGTATGATAGTGATATGAGAATTTCCAACTTTCTGGCCAAAATTTATACTAAAACTAAATATTGTTGCCCAAAACGGGGGTTCAAGCAGACCCACTGAATCCTCTCTGCATCCACACCCCCTGCTTCATGGTCTTCGTTTCACAGATTTTCTGATCTGGTAAACCATAATAAATAAATTTTATTTAGTGTATTATTTAAACTTTAAATAGTTTCTTTTAAAGATAAAAGCCAAGACTGTCGCCTGCTCAAATAATAAAACAAATAATATTTATTCATTTTACTATGAATTAACTAATTTTCGTGGTGTACTAATTTTCGTGGGCAGATCTATCCTCGATTTAAAAAATCATCACGGAAGAAAATTCAAACCACGAACCTATGAACATTGAAAATGCCTTTAAACCGAAAACCACGAAAATTTATGCTTTTGCATTTACAGAACCGTAATCTCCCCCTTTAATCTTGCAGAAAAAAAAAGCTCGACCTCTTGCTTAAATATAAAACGCGTATCTCGTGTCCCGAAATTACGCAAAAATAGCATTTCTAAAGTGTCCCAAAACATAGGGACACTGAAAAATACCAATCCAAAAGTGTCCCAAATACCGTGTATAAGGATGCGAAAAAATATTAAATTCGTGAAAAATAAGGGTGTCCTTATATTTGCGGTGTCTCAAAGCTTAGAGTGATTACGGTAATCTAAGTTATCGTACTTACCATCCTCCATGCTGCAGACGACAGCGGCCCGCGTCAGACGATCGTTGCAATTATGGCCGCTTGTCAATGGCGGGAATGCACATTCGGACAGGTTTTTCTCTTTCCCCGTACAGTTCACTTCGGTTAGTATCATCGGCAGATCGCCAGTGTTGGTTCCGTTTGTTGCATACCCAGACTGTGGTAAAAATGATTAGAGATGAGAAATTAAACATAACGATTTCTTTTATGTTTTTCAGTGAATTGTTGAGTCTTCTCGGTGAATTAAAAGGTATTTCCACGATTTTGAAACTGGAATACCATTTTACCGAACAACTTTTTCAAACTTATTATCTCCCTTTCAGATATTTCAGATTAATTAGTGCCTAAACTAAAAAGAAAATATGTTTATTTAGGTGTTTAAGCATTATGTTCTACACAAGAATACTTGTCAGAGGAGAACATCTGAAAGATACTGTTATTCATATTTCTAGTTCAATAGTTTTTTTATTGATTTTGTTTGCTGAATTGAAATGTTATCTTTAAAATTGAGCAAATTAGAATTGGCCTCCTTACCGTGTATCCCAGTTCCCTACACAGCACCTTGGCGGCATTGTTATTCCAGCTGAGGTCACACACCGATCCAAGCACGCCGTAACGCTTCACCTCCACGTTTCCAAAATGACGTCCATCAGTGATACCAACTTTGAAATCTGAAAACAAACTTTCTGTATTAAGTTAATCACTTTTTACCGTATATACCCGGTTATAAGACGAAGAGTTCGGGTCCCGATTTCAGCCCGGTATTACAAAAGAGTGTCGCTAGAGGTAAAGTTGTGTGTCGTTATGAAAGCAAATACATTTATATGTAAGATTAGTTCTTCAACCTTTGGATGTGTCGAATAGCTGTGTTTCTTAGTGTAGCTATTCCTCAGACCTGAATGCATATTTTACTTTTTGGGGAAATTTGGCATCTTTGGCACCGCCATGTTGGAACACCATTTAACTAATGACGTGTACATGAGGTCTGATCCGAAGCTTTTAACTAAGGGATTGTTTCGATTTGTTAAAGTGTTCTTACCCTCAACTGGAGGTGACATATCCGTGCATATAACTGAGGCATAGTTCCCCGAATCACATTTCACGTCAGCGCCCATCTTGTGTGAACAATTCGCAAAATATCTTTCAGTTCCGGTACATTGCACGTCAGCGACCTCTATCGGGTTGTAGAATGTCAGCTTCGAACCGAGGCTTGAACCACTCAGAGCTTTACCGTCACTGTACCCGATATTTCTGCAGACGACTCTTGCGTCTGCGTCATCAAAGTTTGCGTCACAGACAGAAACCCAGCGATTGGCCGACTCATTCAGCATTTGAAGCATACCAAAGTTTGGTGTTGGTGCACCAGACAAACGCACTGAAAACAAAACCAAAAAAAATGCATTATTGTATGTGCCCCTAACTCTATGGAACGCCAAATATACATAAATTTAAATATTTGGTGCTATCTAATAAATATCAGTTAAACTTCTTGAAAAACCTTTAAAATATTAGTCAATAAAAGAGGGCGTTTCTAAGAGAGGTTTTATAGTAGGCTAACATTTCGTGATGTTTGGTTAAATGACAATTCTGAGGGTTTTAAATATCTTGGTGCTAGCAACAATTCAATTGTTCTTGGCATTAAATGAATAACCTCTAACTCAATGAATTTTATCATAAATTCAACTCAATCTGCAAATAACTGATTACGAAAACAAGCGCATTTACAGTAAGACTAAAACAGGCACAATAAGGCATAAAAATCGGCATACCGTCGGCATAGCACTTGACAGCCATATCGTAACCGTGTGTTTTACAGTCGTCTGAAATCGTGTCCCCCATCCCGGACAATATACAGTCCCTGACGCTGGCTTCCGTGCCAACACAATTCATGTTACTCAACCAGACTGATCCATTGAAGGAAGGGTAGCCGGGAATCGGTATGAACACACCGTATTTGAAGCCGAGCTGTCGGCACACCACGGTCGCTTCAAAATTGCTAAAATAATTAAGAAATAATTATCCATTTTTTCTATATATTAAATCGCAAACTTTTTTATTTTTAATGTAGGCCTACATTGGTTTTACCTTTCACAAAACAACACAAAAACCTTTTAAACATACATTTTGTCTAAGCACACTTGGTGGTATTTTTTAAACGTTTCTAGCACCTCATTCGTTTAAGCTCAACGGGATAATGGATAATATATAACAATTTTTCACTTATAGGCAATAAATTTAGATTTAATATAACACTTGAAACTTTTACAGAAAAAAAGACCTTTCCGTCAGTATATAAATTTTAATACAACAAATGTCATATGAAACTTTTCTAGAGCAAAACAAAATATAAGTAACACATAATTTAAACGTGCCCAATTTGTTGTTTAGTAAAGTAGCGGAACTACGCTACGGCAAACGAGGCACTAGCCTCTGTAAATAATGGCTAAATTATAGACCAAATCAATTAAATGAGAAATAACATAAACACGAAATTGAACAGGTAGCAATATTAATGATTACCTTGGTAAAGAAAGCATAAACATAAACTACTACCATATTTTTCTGATCTAAACGCAGTTTTATAAATAACAGTTACCGTTGACAGAACGTGATATAGAGCCATACCTTATTAGGGTGTTTTTCGTGCAGACGCTGCCCCACGTGTTGTTTACTTTGATCTGAACAAAACCCTCTCCAGGATGGGTGGCACCGAACAGTCGGATGGCAAAGCTGGAACTTTCTGCAAATATCATTGTGATTAAAGACAACAAATTTAAATATGATTTTAAAAGACACGAATCAAGTTAATTGCAAAATTACTTTTAGATAAATCCGGTGGCCAGTCAGTTACTGCGATCAAACGGACGGTTTGTTTTGGTTTGTTTGTTTGTTTGTTTGTTTATAGTTGTATGACCAGTTTATAAGCATTTTGTCAGCTAGGTACCAAAATATAGATAACAGTTATAGACGAAAAAAGTTAGAACAATATCTCTTTAAACTAGCGACCGATTCATTTTTGGAGAACATTTACAACCGTAACGTTAGTTGAGCCGTTAGGCGGCATAGCATATTACCGGAACATTTTGAAGTGATGCTAACCTTTGTGAATTGAGAAACCCACAAACAAATAAAAACCAGAAAATTATTAGTAAAACTTCAGTATGTAAAATAGCTTAGGTGTTCCACTAGCTGAAATCTCAAGTGTCAGTTTGATCAGTTTTAGGAAATTCTGCCAATTGATAGCCAAAACAGCTCTAATTAAAAGAATAAATGACCCTTAAACTTAAGCCATATGGGTTAAAATGAGGAATTTCGGAAATTTAATGAGTAAAAGAGTCATATCCCGGGTCTAAGTAATAAATGAGCCTATGACTAAAACCATAAAGTTCTAAATGAGTGGATATTTTTTGAAATTTCAAGAGTCAAAGGGTTATCTTCCGGGTCAAATGGAAACCCTTTAGCTACAGAAATAAAGTTCAGTACCTTCAGTCTGGTAGCAGAAGACGGCAGCGTGGGAGAGCACGAAGCAGCCGCTCACGTTACCGACGTTAATCCCGGGGCAGTCCTCCAGGCGGCGCTCCGATCCCTCACAATCCGGGCCCCGCATCCACCGGAGGTCTACTGTAGCTCGCAGCCGGACATCCTCGTTGTAATACCTTAGAATAAAGGATAATGTTGATGCAATTACAGTCAACCCTGTCTTAACTGACCACTCAGGGGTAAACCAATAGAGGTCTTTGGTAACAGGTGAATCAGTTTTAAAATAATCAGAGGAACAAATACAATGTTTATCCTTCGGTGCTCTTTAGCACAGGTTGAACAGTATATTGCATAAAATTGCTAATTTTTTTTGGACACCATTTTCTTGGATACCTAGCTACTAGTAAGTTCGTGGATCTCATTTTGCTAAACTAGGTTATATATTTAATTTCCTTATATTAAGGTGGTTTTAAATTCACGCATCGATCCGACAACGACATCCACGAAAATAACTACCCCACCAATATAATTTCACGGAAATTGTACTAAGTATAAAAACACTGAAAATCTGTCAAAACAGACCAAATCAAAGGGCTTTAACGTGAATCCGACCCCGAAGGTCGTAGATGTACATTCTTTTTGTAGTTTCTTGCAATGTATTCTACCACGGAATTAAAACCACCCGTCTATTTGGACCATTTTTGTCCAGTTTAGAGTTGGTCTTATTTGAGAGGTTTCACTGTATAGTTATCCCGAAACGCTTACGGTTCATCTTATAAATGCCAAGACAATATACAAGGGGACCTCTCTATTCCGATCAACCTCTGGGACTGGACATAATAGGTGTAATGGTGGACTTGTTTTCAATTCCAGAGTACAAAAATAATGCATTATAAGTGTTTAAATGTCACATTGCAATAGTGATCTTATTAGCTCAACTATTCAAAGAATTTTGAATATTTATTTCAAACGAATTGAATAGTCGAGCGTGCTGTCTCTTCTGAAGCTCTTGTTAACTGAATGGTGTTAAGTTTTAGATAGTCCTTATAAGTGGTTTTAATGTAACTTCGACCGCCACTTACTTGTAGCCATAACCGCCGGCGAATCCCTTCTGTCGGCAAATCACTCGGGCGTCGTTATCATCGAAGTTTTCAGCACACATGTAACCTTTCTGCCCCGAGAAGTCGATCAGCACGGGTCCGCTCCCCATACCGGGCTGATACTCCTCTAACGCCACCTCAATACCTGTGACGTGGACAAAATTTAGAAGATTAAATTTTGATCTGTAGAAATAAACCTTTAAAGTGGTTCAAATACTAGTATTTTTCAAATAGTAGGGAAATTGATTTTTTAACAAGTACTTAGGCGTCATTGAATGATTTACCAACTAAGTGAATTGACTTACTAATAATATAAGTTTACCAAGTCGGTAAGTGTTTATTTATGAGAAATTAGGCATATAAATTAAATCGGTCGCGATGCCGACAAGATAACTTATTATAGAAGAAATACTAAAACAATAAAATCCTCATGCTATACTTTAGAATAGATAAACATTATTATTATGGATCTCACGTGACTGATAATGATTCTAAAAATAACTATAATTACCCAATGGCTCTTTCATTGAACACACCACAGATGCATACTGCTTCGAATCACACGGTCCTTCTCCAATCACCACCGGGCAATCGTTGTAATTAAGCTCCCGACCTGTGCAACCGGAATTCGAAAAACTAATTTTAGACATGGAATTTCCAAAAGCGCTGCAGCATAAACTTTTTCCATAAAGGTATCCCATTGTTCGGCATACGACAAGAGCGTCATTGTCGTCAAATTCTTCAGTGCAGACGAGATAGTAGCTGCCTTCCCGCCAAACTTGGACGGCACCGTAGTTGTCTGCTTGGTCGGTCATAACTAAAACAGGAAAAAAAATATGTTATTTCAATTTAAAACTTCAACTTTCAGTGTTAGAGTTGCTTCTTTTAAGTATATTAATTATTCTATATAAAATCGGTTTACGTGTTAAAAACGTACTGATTTGTTGACAGAACAAACAGTTTTGTTTATGAAAAAAAAAATTGAGTCACTGTCACTAATCTTCCATAAGCCAATCGGATCGAACCTACAGCGGTTGGGAAGCACGTTAAACTTTTTTCTTCACATTCATAAAACATGCTTTTTTAACACTTTTTAAGATTTGTTCATAGCTGCAATTAAATTTAACTATGTTTCACACTAAGATATTTTCTGAATTTTATGTACGTTTGTTTCTTTTTATTACACTTCGGTATCATATTTTGAGCAGGTTCAATTTTATCGTATTCTAATAGAAAAAAAACGTTCAAAATCAAACCCTCGCCAAAATTTAACCATTTACTACCTTATCTAATGAAATTAACATAAATTCGAGAATTTATGCACATGCGAAAACGCCATTTGCATCTTCTGCGCGAAATTTCATCTCTGCGAAACCAAATGATTAAAGAGCGTCACGATCTGCCTACCGTTTCTTTTGCATCTAACGCCGGCGTCTCGGTCATGTCCGATACACGTCGACTGTACCACGTTCCAGCCTCCCATGCTCGGACATGACAACAATGTCTGCTCAGAACTGTCGCACGTCATTCCGGACAAAACAATCGGTCCACTTCCGCTACCGTAATATGACTTCCGGTATGCCTCACCATCCGGGAATCCAAGTTGACGACACGTGACTCTTGCGTCATATGTCGACCAATCATAATCGCATATTGTTCCACTCATGCCGTCATATTCCACCTCAACACGACCATAATAGTTGGCCATTTTGTCGTTCACTAATTTGAGCTTTACACCTTTAATTGGAAAAATATCATATTGTTTTAAAATTCCATGGCAAAAACTAATGTGCATGTAAGTTATTTCAACAGTCTTATATTCCAACAAAGTTATTTGTTTTATTTCAGAGATTTCTTAAACTCCTAAACATTATTATTATCATTATTATTACTAGAACTGCTTTTGGGAAAAGCACATGTCTCCCACAAAGGCATCATCTTTGATGATGCACAGGATAAAACTGGTGAAGTGAATATAAAGATGGCAATTTATTAAAAGGGCATACGGAAGTTCTGTGCAATATTAGTCATAAACAATGTCACAAATTTTTGGAGGATCAGGAAAAACATAAGTTTCAATTTCTGATGGGCCATAATCCTGAAGTGCCAGGGTCAATGTGGCTGGTTGTCAAACTTGTTGTCATTAACATTTTGATATATCAGTGAAGATGCACTGAAAAAAGACCATGAGAGTGAGTGTACAAGGCTATCAAGGCCAATTGTAAATAAATAAATGGGCTATAAGTCTTATGTGCCGGGGTCAAAGCGGCTGTTTTTTTATTACACAGATAATTATAGCATTTGGTGAACATCATATAATAAAAATAGCAGAAAATGAGAGAAGAACCAAATCATGAGATGAACCAGGTTAGTGACATGTTTAAAAGGCTAATTTCGGATAAATCAAAGGGCCATAAATCTGATATGCCTGGTGCAAAGTGGCTGGTTTTCGAACTTGGCCAAGATATTAAGGCCACACACATTATCATAATGTTTATTGAAAATCAGTTGATGAATATTTCAGTTACATAGCAGACAAGGCTTAAACAGCCAATTTTGGATAATTCAAGGGCCATAAATCCGACATGACTGGGGCAATACGGCTGGTTATCGAACTTGGCCGAGATATTATGGCCACAAACATTTTCATAAAGTATGGTGAAGATCAGATGATAACTGTTCAAGTTACAGAGTGGACAAGCCTCAAACAACTTATTTTTGATAATTCAAGGGCCATAATTCTGAGATTCCTTGGGCAATATGGCTGGTTATCGAACTTGATCGAGATATTATGGCCACTAACATTTTGATGAAGTTTGGTGATGATCCGATGAAAACTGTTTGACTTAGAGAGCGGACAAGTGTGACAGACAGACGGACAGACGGACAGACAGACGGACAGACAGGAGCAAATCAAAATGTCTCCCACACCACTACGTGGTGGGAGACATAATTATTATTATTATTATTATTATTATTATTATTATCATTATTATTATTAGTATAAATAAATAATAATAATAATAATAATGATATTATTATTATTATTATTATTATTATTATTATTAATTAAATAAATAAATAAAACATACCGGATGTTTGGAAACAAAGAACGCCTGCAGCCTTCAGAGACATGGAACACTCTATTGGAACCTTTTCACTCTTTCCGCATTGCGCTAAATCCTGTTCTTTTCCGGTACAGTTCACATCCGTCAGCCATATCGGTACCGCACGTGTAAATATCTCCGGTACACCGAGCACAACTCCACCTTTGTATCCCTTACTTCGACACAACACATCGGCGTCAGTGTCGTCCCAGTTATCCGTACAAATGGTTCCGTTCATTCCGTACTGTTCCGTAATGACTAATCCGTGATGAACGTTCTCTATATAGTATTTGGTCTCTGAAAGTGTTTATCGAAATATTTTAATTTCCCGACACTTCAAACACAGTCATACTTTAATAATTTTCACAATTCTAAAATTTATTTCGAGTAAGTGCTGTTTATCTTTATTGTAAAAAATATGATCTGGTGCCTATGCATAAGCTTGGTTCCAAACAAGTTTATTTGATCTTTGTGTGTAAGGCAGGATGATCCAATAATATCATAGCCTGAAACTGGAGGCCAGTCTTAATCCTCAAGATTCGGATTGATTGGAATTAAGACCATTCACTAATGGGCTCATCGGAAATTAGAGTTTTGAGACTGGTCTCCAGCATTAGATTTATGATGTTGACCCTAACAGCTCACAAGCATGCAGTCATAGGCCTATATATCCTGTAACGCTGAGGAAACCGACATAAACAAGTGGTCGTAATAATTTTACCAGGACTGGTTCCGGCCCTGTAGCACTGTACACTGGCGTAGTTGTGTGTCGCGCTGGAGCACATGCCTTCTGTGAACGTGCAATCCGCGTGCACGTCTTGCCCGTCCCGCTTGCAAGTCATGTTTGTATAATATTTCCAGATAGGTTGTACACCTTAAAAACAACACATAAAAACGTATTTAACAAAATTGTAAAGCTTTACTTTCAAAACTTTAAGTTTAATAAATGGCATGCATGGTGGATCCAAATGATACACGTTATAAATCTAAACATTACAATGTTCATTCTACGAACAATTACTTAGACCTAGATGGGTGTTCAGTTGAACACGTGTGTGGTCCCATGTACTTTGTCATAATAAACTATTAATTGTTTGATTTTTAATGTTAAGAAATGGCAAAGTTATAGCCAATGTTAAGTTTTTGTGACAAAATCAAGATACGAAAAAAATCATTATGACGCTCGGTTGTTATAAGCAATGTTAATTTATTAGCAATTTGAAAGTTTAATTAAAACATATTAAGAAATAGCAAGTTAAATTGTCAAACAATCAGGAACGTGAAATTAAAGAAGGAATGTACACAAATACATAAAACATAATATTCAGAAACATATATTACCAAATGACCCAGGAGCTAGCACCTTAGCTGCATCGAATCCCATTTCGCGACACACCACCTCGGCATCTGTCTGGTCGAAGCCGTCCCCGCACACCGCAATCCAGTCCCGAAGATCATTGGTTCCAGCTACGGGGCGAATTTCTACGCGCCCCGTGACGTAATCGGCGGTTTTCTTGCCGCTCATGACACGAACTAAGAAAACATTTATAAATATGTTATTACAAAAAAGTCTTAAACTCCTCGTATCGTTTCTTCAAAATAATAATATAGTAGAAACATTCATTTTCCAATCTGCGAAAGTTAGTAAAATAAACAAAACAAGCAGAGCATACCCCCATATTATGTCTGGACCAGCAGTTATTGATTGCAAACGTACCAAGGAACGGACAAATAGACGGACGGACAACCTGCACCACCACATTATTTTGTCACACAGACGAGAATCAACTTTTCATGACATAGTTTAACCCTTTTACTCTATGGTATATTGCTGTTATCCATTGGGTACATAGTTGATCCTGATAATAATAATATTAACAAAAACTGACGGAGGTCGATGGCCGAAACGTCTTCATAAAGAGTTAAAAATCTGTAAAATAATATTGTTACCCTTTCCGTAGCAGTAAACTCCCACATCGTGACTGTGGTCACGGCATTTCTGATTGACCACAGCTCGCCATCCGCCATTGGAACATTTCAACAGAGACGGTTCTAGTCCTGTACACTCAAAGTTTGTGAGCACGACATCGCCCTTTGCCACTGGGAAGTTGCTGAAAAATACATGTTGATTATAATTATATTATAGTCGCTCATCGCTAAGACGCACTTTGCCAAAATTCCCGCTTAACGACGTACTATTGCCAAAGTTCCCGCTTACAGACTAACTATTGCCAAAGATCCCGCTTACAGACGTACTGTTGCCAAAGTTCCCGCTTTCAGACGTACTATTGCCAAATTTCCCGCTTACAGACTAATAATTGCCAAAGATCCCGCTTACAGACGTACTATTGCAAAAGTTCCCGCATACTGTACGATTGCCAAATTTTTTCCGCTTACAGACGTACTATCGCCAAAGTTTCCGCTTACAGACGTACTATCGCCAAAGTTTCCGCTTATAGACGTTCTATCCACAGAGTTTCCGCTTACAGATGTACTATTGCCAAAGTTCCCGCTTACAGACGTACTATTGCCAAAGTTCCCGCTTACAGACGTAGGGCCTACTATCGCCAAATTTTCCCGCTTACACACATACTATCGCCAAAGTTTCCGCTTACAGACGTACTATCGCCAAAGATCCCGCTTAAAGACGTACTATTGCCAAAGTTCCCACATACAGTCGTACTATTGCCAAAGTTCCCGCTTACAGACATACTTTTGCCAAAGTTCCCGCTTACATACGTACTATTACAGACGTACTAACGCCAAAGTTTCCTCTTACAGACGTACTATCGCCAAAGTTTCCTCTTACAGACGTACTATCGCCAAAGTTTCCTCTTACAGACGTTCTATCGCCAAAGTTTCCTCTTACAGACGTACTATCGCCAAAGTTTCCTCTTACAGACGTACTATCGCCAAAGTTTCCGCTTACAGACGTACTATCGCCAACGTTTCCCCTTACTGACGTACTATCGCCAAAGTTTCCTCTTACAGACGTACTATCGCCAAAGTTCCCGCTTACAGACGTAGGGCCTACTATCGCCAAATTTTCCCGCTTACACACATACTATCGCCAAAGTTTCCGCTTACAGACGTACTATCGCCAAAGATCCCGCTTAAAGACGTACTATTGCCAAAGTTCCCACATACAGTCGTACTATTGCCAAAGTTCCCGCTTACAGACATACTTTTGCCAAAGTTCCCGCTTACATACGTACTATTACAGACGTACTAACGCCAAAGTTTCCTCTTACAGACGTACTATCGCCAAAGTTTCCTCTTACAGACGTACTATCGCCAAAGTTTCCTCTTACAGACGTTCTATCGCCAAAGTTTCCTCTTACAGACGTACTATCGCCAAAGTTTCCTCTTACAGACGTACTATCGCCAAAGTTTCCGCTTACAGACGTACTATCGCCAACGTTTCCCCTTACTGACGTACTATCGCCAAAGTTTCCTCTTACAGACGTACTATCGCCAAAGTTTCCTCTTACAGACATACTTTTGCCAAAGTTCCCGCTTACAGACGTAGGGCCTACTATTGCCAAAGTTTCCGCTTACAGACGTACTATTGCCAAAGTTCCCGCTTACAGACGTACTATTGCCAAAGTTCACGCTTACAGACGTACTATTGCCGAAGCTCCCGCTTACAGACGTACTATTGCCAAAGTTCACGCTGACAGACATGCTATTGCCAAAGTTCCCGCTTACAGACGTACTATCGCCAAATTTTCCCGCTTACACACATACTATCGCCAAAGTTTCCGCTTACAGACCTACTACTTCCGAAAAGGAACTTCACTTTAACAAGATGACGAATTTTTCTGCATTGGTACGCTGGATGCTATGTTTTCGCAGAAAAAAGTCGCGATTGCAAGGAACAGTAACACAACAAAAGACGTTGTTTGGAAGTATTTGCCAAACTTCCACATATTTTGACGATTCACAAGATTAAATGTAATTACGCTAGAAAAAAATAGAGCGCGGATTAATATTTATACAGAGAAAACGTTAAACATTTGACAGAGTGAATTTAAATAAAAGAGTGTATGACACCTTCAAAGTTTTTGATTGAGCAATAAAGCAACTGCAATTTGAAGATAAGGTCATGTTGTCAAACTAAGAATCTAAACAATACAAAATTACAACAGAAGTCGATAGCTACATGTACCTGAAAGGCTCTCCTTGTGTAAAATTCTTATTTATTTCCTGGCAAACAATAGTTGCTTCAATGTCAGTCCATTCAAAATCACAGACACTTCCGGTGACGTCATCGCTACTGATCTGGACACGACCATAGTTCTTTCCGCCATCAGCAAGGTAAACTGTTGGTGCTGAATATTACAAAATTAAAAGATTTGCTTATGCTTTCTTTTAATCCATTGATGATTCCCATCTTAATAAATTTGTGAAGAACTTCTTAATAATGCCGACATGGAAAGATGAAAGATTTCCAGAAATAAGGTTCTGTAGGGGGCGGGGGGTAGTCTTCGGGTAGTTAAATGATATTTTCCAACTTTCTGGCCGAAAAAAACCCCATAAAAATCAAACATTATATTCTGAAAGAAAAACAAAAACATAAAAACAAAACATTTCTTCACAAAGGGGGTTTAAGCTATTCCAATGAACCCTCTCCGGTTCTGCCAATGAAAATAACGAGTTCTAGATACACTCATTGAACGTTAAATTAACAACTATAAGTTTTCGTGTCAGAAGGACAGACGGTCGCACTAACGGACACAGCGATCCCTATGTATTGCATTTTTAAATCGAAACGGGCTACATAAAACAGTTCTTCGAGATCGGTCTATGTCGTATGGTATGTTTGATTGGGAAAAGTACAACATGCAATCTCTAATAGGTATTATTCTGTAAAAGTTTTAATATTTTACTGTTAGGGTATTTTTTAAAAACATACCAGAGTCTTTGAAACAGATTGCGCCTGCTCTGTGTGGCGTGTAACATTCCGAATAATTTCCCACTACGCACTGCTTAAAATCTGTCTCCGCCCCTTTACACGTGATCTCATTAACCAATGTGGGCATTCTGGGGCGTTTGTAGTAATACATCGCAACGCCTCCTCTAAAACCACGCCCCAACGTGCGACAGAACACATCCGCTTCCGGGTCATGCCAACCGGAACCACAAATCTCGCCCCACATGTAGTACATGCGCACATCGACTCTTCCGTAACTCGGTTCCGGTGTATTTTCAACAAGCTGATACTGAATCTCTAAGAAAAATCGAGAATGACACTTTGTTTTGGACATTTAAGAAGTACTAGTAAAAGGTACCATAGAAATACATTTCCTGCGGATTAACTATCCTGAATAGTTGTCCGATGCTTTATTACGGTTTCAAAATCATTCAAGTGGGGTTAGGTTCAAAGGAAAGATGGTCTTTGAAATATTAAAACGGTTTTATTAAAAGGAAAATAAAGTCACTGAGTCAAAGACGTCTTTGGGTGCTTGGCAAGTACTCAATAACAAAGTGATACACTTTTAATCAATTTCAAAGACTGCCTCATTATTGCAACGATAATGACATAAATTTCCAAGAAAGTAGGTCACACGGTCAAGGAAAGTAGGTAACAATGTGACACCATCAACATCATTATCATTACTTTTATTATTATTATTATTATAATAATAATAATAATAATTATTATTATTATTATTATTATTATTATTATTATTATTATTATTATCATTACCTTCTGGTGTATCGTCCTTGTGGCAACTCACTGCTACGTAATGGTAGGGTGAAATTTCGCACATTTTCGAGTCAAAATCACATTTCATTAAACTCGTATCATTCTGTTTGCATTTGAGATTCTTCCTCCCAAGTAAATCCAAATATTCCCCATAAGCGCCTCGTGGAAGTAACGTTCCGGTGCCGTGCCCGAGCTCTTTACAAGCGATTGCGGCGTACTCGGGTTTGAATCCCTCACTGCAGAAACCGACCCACTTGTCCTGGTCGACATACTCGACAATCCCGGCATTTTCGCTTCCTCCACTTAGTCGAACTAGAAAACAGGATGCATATTTGGTAAAGAAACTAGACATGAACAATGAAATCAAATCACATTACTAAGTATCATAACCAAAATGTCTACCGGTAGAAGGTACCGTCAGATCAGGCGTTGTGTTATACCTGCATTTGAGAAAAAAGCAAATTGTGTCAAATTTGCATGATGTAAATTATAAATCTCATAAATTTATCATAGCTACAGATTTTTATACAGAATTAGATAGTTATCGTCCGACTGTCAGGCCCGTTTTTCCGTTTTTATTAAAAACAGCGACTGGCGGCTTTGTCAAATATTTTGATCTGCTTTAAAACGGTTAGATCTTTATGCTTATTTGTACCAAAGACTCAAGGCGTGACAGAAAAAAAGGTTTTTATATAATAAAAGACGGAGCGACTTTTTACCTTGTTTAAAGCACGTGACATGCGCACTTTCTGTGCAATCTTCCGTCTTCTGACCCCAGCCGTAACTTGCGCACATAAAAATATTCTTGATCGTGCTGCAAATCAGGCGATTTAGATAATATGGCGGCACACTCTTGGAACTTCCGGTTGCGGCCTTAACAACACCGTCTGCGTAACCCTTCATCTTACATACCTGTTATTATAAATATCTTTTGAAACAAAAGAGTAATTATATGTATATTGCAAATAGTTGTCTCCGTGGTCTTATAACACAGGCGACCATCTTGGACACAGGAAGTCAAGAGTTCGAGCACTACAAAGGACTTATTAAAATGAGACCGGTTTGTGAGGCGCCATCTTGTTACAGACTGGTTAACGACTACATTTCTGCCAGACGCCTGGCACATTATATTGCGTAACAGTTTAAATTATAAATGTTAAGAGATTAAAAAATAATGAAATTTAACTTAAAAAATGAACACGTATGTATTGAGTAGCAGGTTAAATTATAATATTTAGAAATGAAAAAATAATGAAATTTAACTTAAGAAATAAACATGTACATACAGGTTAAGTTATAAATGTTTAGAGGTTACAAAAATAATGAAATTTAGTTTAATAAACACGTAAATATGGAGTAACAGGTTGAATAATAAATGTTTAGAGGTTACAAAACTGATAAATAATCGTGTATAATTAAATGAAGTAACAAATTAAGTAATAAATATTTAGAGGTTACAAAATTATAATATTTAACTTAAGAAATAAACATGTAACGGAGTAACTGGTTAAGATATAAATGTTTCGAAATAACAAAAATAATAAAATTTTACGTACTAGATAAGCGTCATTATCTGTCCATTCCTCGGCTCCACAGATGGACCCCGGCTTGCCGTCGTAGGTGATTTGTACCCGGCCCGAGGATGGTACCTGTCCGTCCACTATATCTAACTGGACGCCTGGAGGATGCAAAAATGAAAAAGGAATATAGGCTACAGGTGATGTGGTGCGATGGAGGTGAGAAGTAGCGGTGTGGTGTGGTGGGATATGGTGAGAAAATGTTGGCTGGAATGATGTGTCTGATTGTGGTGCCGTGGTCACGTGTGATGTAGTTAGTTTTGATGGAGAGACGTGTAGCGAGGTTTGATGTTATTTGGTGTGAAGAAGTGTTGCGAGATGGGGTAATGCACTGGTTTGAAGTTTCGCATGTAAATGTCCGGTAAGAGTATGTGTTTTGTTTAAATGTTAGATAATCAAATGCAAATCAATCTGGAATGTTAAGATTTATAACTGATCATGGATAAGAAGAGAGAAGGTGATACTCTGTTACAGTTTATATAGACCATAATGAACGTATTGCATAAATACAATATTTTAATGTTAAGTGTCTATCACGTGATTGTCTATTTATCGGTAACGTACAATACTCGGCGAAGCGATTCTATTTAATCTTAAAACAACTTTAGAACTCAGTGCATTATTGTTTCTTATTGAGCATAGTTTTGTATTTTTTTTATCTTTTTCTATGAACCAGTTGAGGGTAATCCAATATATTTTTGTTTAACAAAGATCATAATAATGAATAAAGTAAAATGGTGAAAATATACAATTTTTATTTACAAATTTACCTGACGTCTTATAACAGAGGACATAGGCGGCGCTGCACCCAAACAACAACGGCTCTCCCCACTGAGTAAAGGAGCAATTTGCCAAGCTCTCTTCTTTCCCTTTGCACGTGAGATCAACCAACCAGAACGGCAACCGCGCCACTTCAACCGGTCCAAAAGCCACGCCTCCAATGAAGCCCCGCCCCAATGATTTACACGTGACGTTAGCAGCCGCATCGTCCCACTTGTCATTACACAGCTGTCCCCAGATACCGCTGTGACGAACCTCGACGCGGCCCCAGAAATCTGAGCCACCAGAGAGTCTGACGCCAAAGCCTTTAAGAAAATGAAAACATGACCGAAAACTAAACTTTGTATGAATAATATTTATACGTTGAAATTTCTTCTAAATGTGTCTTCTTATGTTAATTTATTCGCACGAAATCCAAAATAATCAATGTCATCTGCTTAAATTCCTGACGTCATTTCCAGGAATGACTTCAACTCCCCGAAGTCACGTTTTATTACGACGCGTCTAATTTCTTTAACACATCCCCCCTGAAAAATAAATGAACTGGCTCAAATTGAATATAAGGCGAGTCCATTTCGATTATTTAGCGGGTTAACAGACTCTTAAAGTACTTACTCAAGTCGACGTTATCTTTTGACGTGTTATGGCAGACGACAGATGCCCTATGAGAATAGTCACACATTCCGCGGTAACTGGCGTTCTTACAGTCTATTAGTCGGCTCTCATTTCCGGTGCACGAGTACGTAAATGACCTGTCCACGTTGCTGAAACATTAGTATAAAGAAGATTTTACTTGTCGTCACTGGTTTACGCCAGGTTTTCAAACGTAGGGTAAGAATGGTAAACTGGCTCCTGTTAGAAGTTCTGGGAAATATGAAATATACAGAGAAAATACGGGTCTACAAACAAAATCAAAGAGAAAATATAGGGCATAACTCAGTGTTACAAACAAAATCAAAGAGACGATATTGGGCGTAATTCAGGGTCGGGCGCAAGATTTCAACCCCCCTTTCCTCTCTACATTTTTGCTGCGTGGGGAGGCTTTGTTGTGGAAATCCCTGATATTCCTTTACTTTTTCATCATATAAAACCCACATACTTTAAAATATAGGTGACTCTTTATGGTTCTCCATGAAAACAATAAGTGATCTGTCTGTTAAACATTAAATATGATACCAACGATTTACCTAAATTCCGAGGTACCGAGCGCAGAGCAGCACTTGGCTACACCGTGTACATATCCCAGCTCCTTGCACACAATGGTCGCCGAGACGTCATTCCAGTTCGTATCACAGGCGTCGCCCCACTTGTAAGAGTACATCGCCTGGACCACGCCCACATTTTTGAGGCCCGACTGCGATTGTAATCTCACTGTAAAAATATAGAAGATATTACGATATACAGTTGAACCATTCGTTGGAAATGAAGCAGATCATGCTGAAGGACATTTATTTTATTTTAAGTCTGATATCAACCAACTGGGTTAAAGGGACATGGCTATACAAACATTTTTGGAGAAATGGGTCCCGTTAAAAATAAAGGTCATAATAAATCATAGGGCGAGTATGCTAGCTCTCCTATTCTACAAACTGCCGAGCTAACATGAAGTTTTAAGCATTACCCAAGTTGGTTTCAAATTACGAGTATAATCAAAATAACTTTAATATTACATGTTGGGCCAATATTGTAACATTTTCCGTCAGTTATTACTATTAATGAAGAGTTTAACTTCACTTCTAGATATTCCACCGAGTTTTACCTACTTAAAAAGAAGTGCAGTTAAACATATCGTTCGCAGATCAGTAAATTTTGACCTAGTCATACCAACAGACTTATTAGCCTGACGCGATCATGTCGTGTTAATGGCATTGTACCGCCATTAAAATGCTTGCTAAAACGTGGTGTACAACTAGAGCCCGAATTAACTACAAATTAACGTACTAAATGATAATAAATTTGGATCACGTCCACGAAATTTTCAGCGCAGAACATCGACACAGGTCTCATTATAGTTTTTATTTGATTCAAAACATCTGTCCGAACAGACAAAAATCTAATATGATGATATTTTGATGAACAACAAATTATAATTGCCCGTTTGTATCAATATTCCTTCCGCAATGAGCTGGATACGCATGGGTCCGTTAGCTTTTAAGGGGTCACTAACATTGACAATGGCGTAAGCTTGCTAAAATTTCATAAAAATACTCATTGCCACCTAGATTTTCGTGAAGAAATGTATTTATCTAAGGATGAACTAATGTTTGCAAGCTCAGTTTAATCTTATTCATTTTCTAATTACCAAGCACATAATAAAACAAAAGAAAAACCATTTGCATGAGAACTCTGAAATACCTTAAATTCATTTAAAGTTGTTACATCTGTCAGTTTAAAATATGCATGTAAATATCAGTATGAGTCGTGAACGACGGACAATTTTCCCACACACGAAGTTATGTTAAAACCGCAGAATGACATTGTGGTATTGTTTTCCATCAGATAACTGTGACCAATCCATGATCGGACCGTAAAATTAAAACCTCCAAGGTTACAGACTCCTCCCGAGATAATTAAACTATAACTAGAGACCAACTAAATAAAATCTCAAGCATCTGATTGGTTAAAATTGAATCTAGTCTCCATTTCAAACAATGTGGTGCTTGTGATGTAAGAATGTGCTCTTATTGTCAGTTTTATGGTCTGGGGTCTTGAAAACAAATTTCCGATTGCAACTTAGCCATTTTACGATTACGTAAAATCAGGGTCTATTGAATCAATAATACTAATTAAATAGACCCTGGTAAAATCTTCCAAAAGGGAAGTCAGTTATATAATTTATAAATTTATAAAACTGCAACTATAAATTTATATAACTGTAGAGTGAATTTTTTATAAATCATTTGATTTTAGTTTAAGAGATTTTTCAATTTCAATAAATGCGAGTTCTCAAGTTTTTAAATGATTGGTCGGTATTCACCGAGAGGTAGAGTTAGACGACCGCCAGTTTAAGCTGTTCAAAGAAGCTAAACGAATTAGGTGATAGGTGACTCCCTTGTTATAAACCGATGGACAATTTTCTTCCTTCTCTGGACCTGATAATTTGTTTTCGGACCTATTGTAACGTAATACAGTGTTAACCTACCAGAGATGAACGTAGTTAAAATAGGTATTTCTTTTTTTGAACCTAGTTATTCGACGCTTCGACCTTTGGCCTTTTTTACGAGATATAGAAAATTTTATGGCTCGCTATTAATTCTAGCATGCCTTTCCCGGGGTATATCAGAGTCGTTGGGTGGGGGTCTTCGCAGGCCATACGCACAGGAATACAATGTATCGTCTTGGTTATATTTTAATAAAAAAAAAAACGAGCATTTGTTGTTGAGTATATGGTTTGCTTATGATTTCACTAAAATTGTACTATTATGTTTTATACAAATAAAATTACTATTAAATTTATATATATAGCTAAAAATACAACTTATATTTTGCCAGTTAAATCTGATAACATTAACTATAAAACTTTTGGCCGTCAGTGTGTAGCTGACTACGGCAAGCCTTTGAGAACCATTGTTTTTGACTGACAACGCATTAACCTTAGACCAAGTCAAGTTAAATCTTTAATTCAGCCTCAGTGGTTAATTTTATATTTTGATCAAACGGAATTGAAGTAATTTCTTAAAATTGTTGGTAAATTTATTTCCATAAATCTGTACTGACGGATCATTGAATTGATTTAGTAAAAATATTTTTAACTTTCAGGTCGGTTAGCGTCTGTTAATGAGCATTTACGAAATAAATTAGGTCGCGTGGCTGCTCATTAATAAACACAAACATATACGTAATAGAGATATTTGGAAAAAAACATTATGAAAAATGAGCAGTTATAATAAAACGCATGATAATTACTACTTACAAAAAATTAAATGATTCAGCATACAACAATAGTTGAAGACAGTCAATGCAGAATTAGCTATGAAGTCTTTATCAAACAATAGTTGAAGACAGTCAATGCGGAATTAGCTATGAAGTCTTAATCAAACAATAGTTGAAGACAGTCAATGCGGAATTAGCTATGAAGTCTTAATCAAACAATAGTTGAAGACAGTCAATGCGGAATTAGCTATGAAGTCTTAATCAAACAATAGTTGAAGACAGTCAATGCGGAATTAGCCATGAAGTCTTAATCAAACAATAGTTGAAGACAGTCAATGCGGAATTATCCATGAAGTCTTAATCAAACAATAGTTGAAGACAGTCAATGCGGAATTAGCCATGAAGTCTTAATCAAACAATAGTTGAAGACAGTCAATGCGGAATTAGCCATGACGTCTTAAACAAACAATAGTTGAAGACAGTCAATGCGGAATAAGCCATGAAGTCTTAATCAAACACTAGTTGAAGACAGTCGATGCGGAATTAGCCATGAAATCTTAATCAAACACTAGTTGAAGACAGTCAATAAGGAATTAGCCATGAAGTCTTAATCAAACACTAGTTGAAGACAGTCAGTGCGGAATTAGCCATGAAGTCTTAATCAAACGATAGTTGAAGACAGTCAGTGCAGAATTAGCCATGAAGTCTTAATCAAACGAAAGTTGAAGACAGTCAGTGCAGAATTAGCCATGAAGTCTTAATCAAACGATAGTTGAAGACAGTCAGTGCAGAATTAGCCATGAAGTCTTAATCAAACGATAGTTGAAGACAGTCAGTGCAGAATTAGCCATGAAGTCTTAATCAAACGATAGTTGAAGACAGTCAGTGCAGAATTAGCCATGAAGTCTTAATCAAACGATAGTTGAAGACAGTCAGTGCAGAATTAGCCATGAAGTCTTAATCAAACGATAGTTGAAGACAGTCAGTGCAGAATTAGCCATGAAGTCTTAATCAAACGATAGTTGAAGACAGTCAGTGCAGAATTAGCCATGAAGTCTTAATCAAACGATAGTTGAAGACAGTCAGTGCAGAATTAGCCATGAAGTCTTAATCAAACGATAGTTGAAGACAGTCAGTGCAGAATTAGCCATGAAGTCTTAATCAAACGATAGTTGAAGACAGTCAGTGCAGAATTAGCCATGAAGTCTTAATCAAACGATAGGAAGTCTTAATCAAACAATAGTTGAAGACAGTCAGTGCAGAATTAGCTATGAAGTCTTAATCAAACAATAGTTGAAGACAGTCAGTGCGGAATTAGCTATGAAGTCTTAATCAAACAATAGTTGAAGACAGTCAATGCAGAATTAGCTATGAAGTCTTAATCAAACAATAGTTAAATACAGACAGTGCAGATGTGATTTTACTTAAAATCTGTATCGATCAATTGTTGAAGGCAGAAAGTGGAGTTTGTTTCACACAATTGTGCAAGAAACAAAAAGCAGATGTTATTTTAAAGTGTGTAGCGAACAACTGTGGTAAACAGGCAGTGCATGTTTAAATTTAGAGTCTGTATCGAACAATAGTTAAAGACAGACAATTCAGAAGTAACTTTTAAGTATGTATCGATCAACAGTGGAAAACAGGCGATGCAGATGTAACTTTTAAGTCTGTATCGAACAACAGTGGAAAACAGGCGATGCAGAAGTAACTTTTAAGTCTGTGTCGAACAACCATTGAAAACAGGCGATGCAGATGTAACTTTTTAGTCTTATCTAACGATGGCGGAAGACAGACAACACAGATATAACTTTTTTTTATCTGTATCGAATAACAGTGGAAAACAGACAATGCATATGTAACTTTAAAGTCTGTATCTTACAATAGTGGAAGACAGGCAATGCAGATGTAACTTTAAAGTCTGTATCTTACAATAGTGGAAGACAGACAAAGCAGATGTAACTTTAAAGTCTGTATCTCACAATAGTGGAAGACAGGCAATGCAGATGTAACTTTAAAGTCTGTATCTTACAATAGTGGAAGACAGGCAATGCAGATGTAACTTTGAATTCTGTATCTTACAATAGTGGAAGACAGGCAATGCAGATGTAGCTTTAAAGTCTGTATCTAACAATAGCGTAAGACAGAAATTGCAGATGTAACTTTAAAGTCTCTATCAAACAATAGTAGAAGGCAGACAATGCAGCTGTAAGTTTAAAGTCTGTATCTTGCAATAGTGGAAGGCAGCCAGTGCAGATGTAACTTCAAAGTCTGTATCATTCAATAGTGGAAGACAGGCAATGCATATGTAACTTTCAAGTTAGTATTGAAGAATAGCTGTAGAAACATAATGCAATTGTAACATTAAATCGTTATCGAACAAACGTGGAAGAAGGACAATAAAAAAGAAATTTTAAAGTCATTATCGAACAATAGTGGAATACAATGCCAGATGTAACTTTGCGAACGTTACTTTAATCTCTTTATTGAACAATCTTTATGCTATATGCCTTTGTTCTTAAAGATAAAAAGAGAACTTTGCAAGCCACCGAACACGACAAATACAATATTGCAGGCCAAGTATGATTGAGCCAGTTCATGTGCAGCTAGGGAAATGCATATTACTGCCCACGACACCAACGCTTAATTGAGCGCAACTTAAATATGTATAGAAATAAACATGCATATATTTATTCAAGTAAACATTTAATGATTACTGTTGTAAACAAGTCTACAATAATATTCATGACATCATCGAAATAATTAATTTTTATACATAAACATATATACCGAACAGAGTATAAATGTCATTCAAAAATTTAATTCAAACGACAGTTTTCAAATTTTGATTGACGTCTTAAGGCGATAAGTGTACTTTACATGAATGAATCTGACATAATTTACATAAACAAATGTTATAGGTTCGAAGCTGCATTTATCGGTTTTTATTTTAAGTCCTTCGGCGACTTATAAACAGCTGTGTGTCAGAGGCAGGATTGAGCTGACTGGCTTGAACAGTATTCCATTCCGTATTTGAAACTCAAATAACTTCTAACACGGCTATGGTTTAGCTTGTAACATCTCGCCATAGAGCTAACATTTATAGCGACGTGGGAAGTGTCGGTCTAGCAATCGAGGGGTCCCTGGTTCAATACTTGGTTCAGCCGTGGATTTTACAGAATCCTTATTACAAAAATAACATTTTTTTAAATATTTACTTATGTTTTAAGGAATAAAATGTTATGTTTAATCTTACAAATTCTTGGTTTACCTGTGGTATTGTAGCACATTGCGCCGACATCTTCGTGGTGGTAACAATTATGTTTTCCCCACCCATTGCTGTGGCACTGTGTTAATGACGTCTCGGACCCATTACACATGACCTCGTCTAACAAGATCGGCATGTTCCGGGACCCGGAGCCGAATTTGCCGTTCGGTGTTCCTTCCTTACAAAAAAGAAACAAACAACATAATATTAAACACTACATTGATCAGCGTTAACATAAGAATAAAAAAAACTTCCAACATTTTTTAAAATCTCATCCGAAAAGAAAATGGCATGTCTAAGCATTCTGGAGTCACATTATTCAACAGTTACATGACATTGATATCACATATTTACACATGAAATTGTTTACTGAACCTTACATTTTGCAAACTGATGCGTTTTTAGTCACAAAAATAGCGGAGAATGCCAAATTATAATCTTGCCCCTTCGTTTGTTTGATTTCGGTGTTCGAACTCGCGGAGTCAAACTTATAGATGATATTTTCCAATCGGAAAAAACTTTAATATTCGTAATAATTGATTCACAAATAAAATATACCTTCTGGTTAGCGTTAAAGATTTAATTGCACGCCAACGGGAATACTGGTCTGTATAATGCATGATTTTTGCAATTATGTACATGATTTTTACGCTTGATAAATAACGATGTTTTACACGTGTCCGCAGTTTTGCAGGAAAACCGGAAAAGCGCACATGGAAATCGTGCGCATTGTAAACATTAATTCGCTTCATGTTTTGCAGGAAAATTTTAATTAAGACAAAATATAAATATAGCACAATGCAGTATATAAGAGGAAACATTACTTCTGATGTGTACTTCAATTTTGATGTAGAAATTGTATTACGTTATAAATCTGAAATGGAAATGGAAGTCTCAAAGCTAAGCAGTAAAGCCCCATGATTATAAAACCTTTTTTGTGCTCAATATGGCATGATTGATCGCAATAACAACTGTACAGAACAGAACAGAGCATAACATTATTCACTCAAATAATTGAACAGACAGTTGTTTCTTATTTTTGAAGGCTGGTAATGTTCTAGGCTTTTTATGTTCGAGCACAGAATTGAATTTAGCACGAAAAGGGTTTTATAATCATGGGGACTGATTGGTTTAAAATTGATGTAGAACCACCCAAATGGACGGTTTGCGATTTGTATCTGGTTTCCATGCTCATTCTTATAGCTAAAAACCTTTTAGAGAGGAGTGCGCTGGCTATCGTTTCCAACTTTTATGAGGACAAAAAAAATGTTTTTTGCTTAAACCCTCCTCCCCAATCCCCAATGCTCAAACTCTGTACTTACACCCCAGAGGTAGCCTAGTTGACGGCATATCACAGTCGCTGCTTTATTGTCCACCTCAAACTGGTCGTTACAGATGGTGCCCCATGGATTGTCTTCGCCGGCGGGGCCGTCGACACGTTGGATTTCTATACGTCCCTGGGAGGAATCTGGGCCGTTAACTAGCCGGATATTGATTTCTTAAATAAATCAAAGAACTGAAAGTACTGCTCGGTCGGCATTAATCCTTAACTATTAAATATACCGTTATCTAATTAATATTCACGTGGAATTTATTTTCGTAGATTTCATGCAAAGATCATGGAACGAATTAAAATCCAATGCGAAACGAGGAATTGAACATAAACACAAATATATCAGTTTAAGTTATTTTGTTTAAAGAAGAAAACCCAACAAACTTTAATGACGCCCAATTCACAATCTTCTTCAAACCAAACAACCTATGTAGAATAAAAGAGAGAACATGTTTATGCCGCGACCAGGATTGAACCGCGGATCACAGGCTTTCCATGCCGGCGCTTTACCAGTTGCTTGATACGGGCACTACTACCTATGTTAAGTTTGCATGTACCTTCTATGACTACCTTTTGCATTGCAAACAAGTTATGTTAAAATTCAGACCATTGCCCAAGGTTATAAAACTGAGAATGGAAACCAGTCGTAAATCTTAAGGATCTGATTGGTTAAAATGGCGATTGCTTGAGATTTGAGACTGGTTTCAAATCTCAACTTTAAAATATTCAGCCCATCTCTTACTTCAAAGCTTAACTAAAACCAAGACTGACCGGTTCATGTTTAAAAATTCAATCAGACCCACGCCCAAACCAAAAATAATAATGTTTCCATCCGATATTTAACTCTCTCCTTTACTTTCGACGATTTTTCTTTACGGAATTTACTTTAGATATATCGTAAAGCTAGCCCTTTACTCAGTTAACGGTGTTGTTTTGGCAACAAAATGCTCCAAACAGCTTCGCCATCGTTTCGAAATGATTATTCGTCATTGTTTCGAAATTATTACATACACATCACAATATATCGTTTTATTTGTCAAACACAGGTTTTGTTTATACCAAAACAATTTACTTGCTAGACATTTAACTCTTCAATTTCAAAGGTTAGTGATGTCAGGTGGACTCAATCAACCCCCGTGTTGAACTTTGAAATCTTCATATTTTCGTAGGTTTGATGCATATTAAGTACACAGGAATTGAATAAAGTCCAAAGGACTTAATATTTTACGTGTGGGGTTAATATAAAGATTACACAAACATGACATTTAATACTAAAAACATATTGGTACCTGCATGATGTTTAAAATCGTTCTAAGTCAGGGGGCGGATTCAATGCGGGTTCATTTTTGGGCAGCAAAATATAATTTTCAGAATTTTAATTGGATTTTTGTCAGAAAGTTGCAAATAACATGTTTCTACGCTAAGACTATCTTAAATGAACCCCTTTCTAGAAATCTTGCATCAGACCATAGATGTTACTGAATTACCAATACCATGTACAATAGGTGGAAAATTAAGCCCCCTTTTTCTGCTTACAATGGTTTCTTAGATGAACCTCCAGCATATGATAATGTTGTTTATTTTCGAATATTTGCACTCACTAACCGTAGATCTTGGTTTTATCCCCCAGTGGCAAATTATTTTGCCCTTGACCGTTCCAAGGCAGTAACCCCAAGGGTTCTCATTTTCGTGAATTGTTTCTTGTGTCGTTTTTTGAATTTGACATACTTATAAACACCTGCTCTCTTTTCCTCTCTTTTTTTCACTGCGTGGGGAGGCTAAGTTTTGTGAGTGTGGCGATTCCTGATATCTATATTTCACTTTTCAATGAACAACATCTTTTTTATATAAATGCTTTTATTCTAGTTTTTAAGCGAAAACACGAAGTAACTAAGGTTTGAAGGGAATTAACGAAATTTTAGGAGCGAACTCATAACTTTTCTATTTATCATTTTTTATGTTGGCGGGCATCACATCTTCCTGTTTTCCCCCTTCTTTTGTCGTGTCTTCGTGTATTCGACTCGAGAGCCGAAAGGCGAACACACAAAAAAACAGTTTTCGACCTTTCGTTACTTCGACCCGCCGATACGAACACAAGACATATGTGCAAATTCGTCCTTTCGTGTAAGCATGCGCATAAGCATACGTTTTTAAGCATATACACATAAATATAACTATATTCAAAGAAAACAATATAACTATCTTTAATCAGAACAAATTATCAACAGGGTTATCGAATTATATTCAAATTTATATAAATCATTAGTCCATTCTGCAAGTCAGATGTCCATTTCGCGAAATGGACTCGTTTCCGCACTTTAAGAGTACTCCATGTCTACCTGAAGACGAATAAGCGAAAGGAAGAAGTTGAACATTTGTCGTGATGGCGACAAAACAAAGTTTGATACCCGTCCACATAAAAAAATATTGAAACAGAAGTTCGTGTGTTCGCCCCAGAAATTTTGTTGTTTCAATGTTTAGATACATCGTGTGTTAGCCATGAAAATCGAAAGGCTAATACACGATATATAAACATTTTTTTCGACTTTTCGTGTTTTCGTTACTTTGACATTTCCAGGCCTGCCAAATCTCCGGATTTTATCCGAAATCTCAGGATTTTAAGGTACTTCTCCGGATCTCCGGATTTATAGTCAAAATCTCCGGATTTCTATGAAATTGCAAAAAATATAGATTAATTGGACCTAATTTAAAAGTTGTGCAATTAACATAAAAGTTATTCTACTGCAGTCGCACATTTCCTGTTTATTACGAGATAACGAGGACGTGGTCAGTGACATGCTGCCTCAGTGCCTCTGGCACAATTATACAATAACCGCGTGTCATAAACTAAACAAGGGACTCGATGTTACGCCTGCCTTTATCTACTTTCATTGCATATTCATTCTAATATTGTCAAAAACAGGTCTTAACAGGTTTAACAGAAGGTTAAAAAATGAATGATAAAAATAGACAAAAGTCATTTTAAAACAAGTTATTAGACTATTTCTAAAAAACTCGGCAAACTTCGTTTATCATCATCATCATCATCATTTTCTGTTGAGGCACAGTCATAATGAACAGCAGCAATAAGACAACAACAACAACAACATCATCATTGTCGTCGTCATCATCATTGACATATTCGCACAAAATCTCCGGATTTTTAATGAAGAAGTTTTGGCAGGCCTGCATTTCACATTGCGGATACGAACACTCGAATTGGCAGAAATCGACCACCATAAGAAATCGATGTTTAGAGCGTACGCTTTTTTCTCACATGCGCGCAACTACTCCCTCATTTGAATTCAATCGGCATTCTGCTTATTTCGGTAAATACAACAATAGATAGATGACGCAAACATGTATCTGAATAAACAACTCAGTGAATAACACTTAATCACCCCTCTAATTTTAACAATTTGAATTCAATTTGCATTCATTGGAAGATAACATGACATTTACATTCAGGCGAGTACCGAGGGCACTTAACGAGTTTCTTTCAGAATACCGACAAACTAAACCGCCAACGGATGAAGAACAGAACAGAACAGGTGCGCACACCGCTCGCGTCCCTTCCAAAATTGTCATAATTATTGAGTTAAAAGAAATATGAATACATTAAACCAGAATGTACTAATATATGAAAAAGATGGGTTCTTCCAAAATTACATTAATTCATTTGAAAGATGTAATTTTCCGGTTTGGTTTCGAGGCAGCGTAGGTTGTAAGTAGGGCTCCAGAGTGCGCTACCGCCCCGCCCACCCCGCCTCCTCCCCTCATTTTATCAGGCCTTGAACTCGCTTTTGATAACCTATAAATGCTACAGTAGAATATTTTAATAAAATATCACAACTGTTCACTTCCTGGTAAAATAATAAAACATGAAATGTGTCTACATTTGTGGTTATAGCGTGTTACTTTAAGTGTTTGTGTAGGAAAATATTTTATATAACATAAAAAGATAAACAATGGTTGATATTTGTTTGAAAGCTCATTTGTTTGTCAGTTACTGTATTTTGCTGTAGTCCCGTTAAATATCGCAGGTATGAATTAACAGCGAAAAACGGTGTAATGATATTTAACATGTTTAATGCTAATTGATTTAAATTGAAAAGAATTTGGATTGAATTGAACTGAACGGAATAGAATTTAAATTGAATTGAATTGGGCAGCATCCGCAAATGGTATTTTCTTGGACTCGAGACCCACAAAGGTCGATTCAAATCTAAAGAAAAAAGACTCTTCCGAAACAAATAATATCAACTTCATATTAAAAGTCCATTTAAACAGCGGACCCCCGCCCCCATCATGTCGGTACTTGGTCTGGACTTAGGTAAAGGTTTGGTTTTAAGTCTGGTAAATTATTGAACATATTCACCTTTCCTTCACATTTAACCCCTAATCACTGGATATACGTCGTCCGTTAAAAGTCGACGCAGCCAAGGAGCGTTGAATTACATTCCTCACAGGTATAACATTGATTAACCTGGATGGAAAGAAACAATGAAGGCTTAATTTCTTGCTAGCGGCCACACTGGGGTTCGAACCCGAGACCCCTTGATCCCAAAGCGAGCGCTCTACCACTGGACTACCGCTGCCTTCACTGCATTACTAATCCTCATATGGGATTCTTTGACCTTTGACAACCAAAACGACTAAATACAAGTTGTCTTATTATTCACTCCCACGAGACTAGTGTACTGTATATAAATTGTTCGTGATAATCTGTCAAACTTGTCGAACCATCTCACTCGTAAACAATTATGTATGAAAATACCAACATGCATGTAAATGCATTGAGCATGACTAAATATCTAGTCGATTATTTTTAGTGGCTAATTATCGGTTTTATTTTTTTTTTGCTTTTCTTTAGTTTTAGATGTTTTTGACAGGAGATGTAGCAAATTGCATCTTGATGCATATTTCACACAATCTAAAGAAAAACAAACAAATCTGCTAGCTGGTTAGTAGGGGGTCGAGACTAGATGTATTGCCATAGAGAGATTTTTTCTGAAGATGTGTTCTGTTGACAGTCGGAACATAAATAATTTGTCGGCCCAATAAAAATACAAATTTTCCATTATGTTGATAAAGTACTGACCGAACGGTGACCGGGTAATAATATAAACTCGTGAAAACAGATTAACTTAACGAACTGCAATATATGTATAGTTAATACAGCTTAACCAATATTTGCGCTTACTGTCTTATAACTGTCGATTTATATTGCCATAAAGCTAATTACATTCCATAACATTCAAAAATCAAATGTGTAAAGTTTTGAATAATCATTTACACACCGTTCAACCAGATATGGTGGGTATGCCGATGCCAGTTGCTTATGTTCATGTACGTTTTTCGATGAAAGTGCGTAATGGCCTGATTTTTAGATTTTTCCGCAGTATCTTAGCAGAAGAAAAAGTATACAGATTGATTCCCTGTTTGAAACGGAATATACTGACGAAATCATGACGTACAAAGAATATTGTTGATAGAGAAATTGCAGAAAAAGTGTGCAAATTTTCGACAAAATATGTCATTTGATGAATTGGTCGCAAATATCTATCTTTTATTACCAAACTTGAAATATTTTTATATTCCATGTTTGATATTTTAAAGATTCCACTCGAAAATTCCAATCGTAAAGCAAATAGTAAACCAATTCTAATGTAAACATATTTTTATACCCTGCGATAATTACACCACGTGATTTTCTAGTTATCTATAGTCAGTTTACTATACAAGTGCTTGTGACGCCATGTTTACATAAAAACATGGAATTGATATATGTTTTATTATGAAAAAAACAACAACGTCAAAACAATAGCAAAAATTGCACAGAAACATTGCAATTAGTTTTCATCAATCATAATTAAATACTTAATAGAAGAAGTCTCATTCAACCAATACCAAGTAAAAGATCACTCATTTGTAGCAATACAGTATAAAACAATAACGGAATGACAGAAACCAAGCGGATACGCCAACTTTCAACCAAAATAGAATCACAATGTATATCGCAATCATGTCGCCAAGTTTCACGACCATATCCGAATCGATTTAACAAAAATATCCCCAGCACAACCCCGTTTCAATCTTGGATGTGAATATCTTAGTTTTCGGGTATTAATCCGTACATGAATGAATCCTTAAAGTGTTGTATTCACGGACGTATTGATAACAGAACTATAAAGCGTTGTATTCACGGACGTATTGCTAAGAAAACCTTGAGGTGTTGTATTCACGGACATACCTGCCAAGACAACCTTGGTGTGTTGTACACGGACGTATTGCTAAGTGAGGTGTTAAGATCATCTAAAAATCCTGCTTGAAAATCTGTGCAAGTTTGAAACAAATCCGCTTGATAGTTTTGGAGTCATCATATGCCACAAGATTTGGGGGACGGACGGAGGTACGGACGTAAGTACGGACGAGTGCAACTCTTCATGTTTAAACCCCTTTATGCCCAACATTTTGATTTTTGACTGTCCAATTTGATTTAAATTGTACTTGTTTCATCTTTTTACAGAAAATGAAATTGCAGAAAAGATTACTTATTATGTACACTGGAACCGGTGAACTCATTTTTTGCACTTATGTGTGAATTTCAAAACTGTTTTACATATGCCATCTTCTAATCAGGTTTTATTTTCATATATTGCATATCGGAACATTAATTTATTATCATGCCTCAGTTAAAACATTTCATTTACTTAAAATGACCATTTCATGTCCATACTAGAAATCTAATGTCTCAAATATGCAAAAGAATGGGGACTATTTAGCGTCAGCCATTGTGTGAGTAGGAACATCCGGTTATGCATTTATAGGTTATTAACTGAAAGATTATTGAAGAAAAAACACCGAAACCAAACCATCAAAATTTAAAACACGGCATTTATAGATTCATGAAGGGCGCAACCTTTACATAATAAAGCGTAAACAAGCACATTTAGTAATTAAATTAAAGTGCACCGCTATCAAAAAAATATTAATGACAAAGATACTCTTTTCCGCGTTTTAACACAAAAAGTGATGAGTCTAACGAAGCAATGTGTCACGTTCACGCTACGGTGTGCCAGTCTCAGTCATATTATATAACCTACAAATTAAATCATTTTAAAATACAGACTCACTCGTGTGTTATTACACGACATGTTTTGATTTAGCCTAACACAGACTCACTTTTTTCGAGAATAAAAAATCATCACATTTGTTCATTGCGCAGAACAAATATTCATTAAAGTTCAAAATCAAATTTGATTGCATAAACATTTTGAAAATGAGAACATTAAGCATTGTCAATAATCTCATTCTGTTGCATGTGCTACCCCTCCCACCCCCACCCCCCAAAAAAACAACAACAAAACTCTTAAATATATTTCATATATTTCTACATTTCCCTATATTTAATATCATCTATTTTGCAGTTTTACACTTAATAATATAACACTGTTTTAAAGGTGCCTGGTCACATATCAGTACGAAATTTTAAAGAGTTTTCAAATAACAAAATTTATAAAGTAAACTGTAGAAAACATGTATACAAACATGTATACAAAATTAATGTGATGTCGTATTCCTAAAAGTCATCCTACGAGTCGAGTGACTGTATTTGAATCCAAAGGGAAGTTTGAAAGCCACCGAACACGACAAATATGAAAATACTGCAGGCTCGGTTTGATTGAGCCTGTTCTTGGGCAGTAATGGGACTGCATATTACTGCCCACGCCGCCTAGCCCCGGGTTGAGCGCAACTCAATATTTACACCAATAAACAGTACAATTTTGATCCCATCCAAAGTTATATAGCTTAACTAGCGCAGTAAAATTCGCTCGCAACAGATCCAAAAATGTACTGATTCGTCAAAAATGTTGGCGAAATTCCCCCGTGTTCAGTAATATGTATGCATAATTTAGAGTAGTGCAAAGAATATTAATCACATCTGAGACATTGAAGTATTCCACCCTGAACTGTGAATAGGAAGCTTTACGTAAAGATTCGCGTTTTTCACTCCGTCTATATATATGAATCGACTACACAGTTCAGGGTGGAATACTTCAATGTCTCATAGGAGGTTAATATTCATTGTACTTCTACATAATGCCCATAAATGACTGAACAGAAGCGAATTTCGCCGAAGTTTTGGACAAATCACTACATTTTAGGATCGGCTGTTAGTGAACTTTACTGCGTTAGTAACACCGTCACAACTCCTGCTTCAAATATACTGTAGTATCGTTTCATTTCGCGGGGAAGAATTTTCGCGAAAAAAAACAACAACAAACAAGCAAACTAATAATTCGCGGGGGGGGGGGGCATGAATTCGCGCAATTGTATTATTCCAATTAGACACACTGTTTAATTGTTTAATTTGGCTGGGTTAAAATTTCGCGCAAATGTCATAGCGCGAAATACACGAAAATTAAACCAGCGCGAAATAAAATGATACCACAGTATTCACTCTTACGTTGAATGAGCAAGAATATTACATCAAATATTCTTTGATTAAAGGTCTTCTACAGTTTAATTTATAAATGTTAGTATTTGAAAGCACTAAATATGTACGTCCGATTCGTGACATGGCTGCTTTAAGTATAAAATTCTTCATACTTGTACACGTCATAATTCAACATGTTTTACTACACAGGATCATCATCAATTAAATTTTAATTGCCGAGGGCGACCAACCTGCTGACCACAAGTTATGTTTGACTGACAAGTAGACGATCCCATCACTTACTGGCGACGATTTTACTGATCAGTTCAAGTGACAGGCTAGTGACGGATTCTGGAAGTTTTTATAATATGATACAGGGGCGGATCCAATGGGGGGGGGGTTCTGTGGGATGCTCGAATCTCCTTTTAGGGACAGAAATATTTTGATTCCTTTTTTAATATATAATATATATTTAATCTTTATAGGAATTTTGGGATAATAGGGATATCGTCTGCTCAACTTGATGACGTCATTTCAAGGAAGAACCTCCGTTTGCAGAAGATACATTTTCCCCCGTGACTCGCCGCAATGACATTGCAGCCTCGGGGAATAAAACTTCACAGCGCTTGAAGGGGTTTAAGTTCCTTTAAAATTAATCTATGTCAAACATGAACAACAATGTTCATATTTGGTATTTATTGAAATACTAGTTGTTTTATTAACATTCTGCATAGTTTGTGTTGAAAATTGTTGTATAATATGCCTCCCAACCCTTAACTCCATATATACACATTTTATGTCAATTGCGACCAGTGTAGATCCAGTATAGCTGGCACATCTGTGCCGTCTGATCTGCACTGTTCTTCTTTTTTGTTAAGAAATAATTTAATAAATAAAAAACGAACAGTGCAGATTCTCGATCTAAAACTGTTCGCCCACGCCATAAAGGCAAAAATATGGAGATTATGGTTAATTTTCTGATTGGATTTTTTGTGATTTTTATTATTGGGTGTTGTCGTTTTGAAACCATGACTATCTTTGTAGCAAAGGTCGCCAGGTTGTCAAACAACATGTAACAATTGTTTGATTGTGTTTTTCTTACAGTAATTTGCTTGTAAACTTCATTTACAAACAAAGTAAGGTGGACAATGCAATACAAACTGGGCTTCTAACTAATAAATGCGAACTTCCCTATTAGTGTAAGTTATCACGTAACTGGCTTAAGACTGTCCCAAACAGAATTGCGAATTCGAATTCCAAACGAACATTTTGCATTACTCAATTTGTAACTAGAATTGCAATTAAACTGCATATTATTCTCTCTGTGTATAATGCCCAAGATTATAAAACTGATCGTCGCCATTTCAACCAATCAGATGCTTGAGATTTGAGACTGGTCTCCAATCTTAGTTTAATAACCCTCAGCCTAGTTCTTTTTGTTTAAAAGACATTTAGCTTGCCTTGTTCGGTTTTAAGTGGTCTGGTATAATTGATACGGTTTCCAACAGCTGACGATCTCTCCTAAGTCTGTTATCAATAACCAATTATTGAAAGTGCAGGTTAAGAGGACCGAGTGAAACCAATTAACTGACCAGCTTCATGTGAAAAATCGTCCTTTATAATAATAGATTTGATAAATTGATAAAAGAGGGCGAATGTCCGTCTCATGCTGCAACGACGGATGCAATATTCCAGAAAATGGAGTTCGTTTGGGGTTGCCTTAACATGATATTTTCCAACTTTCTGGCCATATTCCCAATGAAAATTAAAAACTGCTGCAACAAACCCAGCAACCCCACTGAACCCCCTCTGGATCCGCACCGGTGCTGATCTATTCACACTAGTATTGTGGATCAATGTATAAGATAAAGACGCCAGGTCCCGTATCAGGACGAAAAAGAATCGTTTTTTATTAGAGAGGGAAAAACTGTTGTTTTTTTTTAAATCATCATTTTAACCGTAAAAGATATGTGAACAAAGATAATGTGATGTAATATTCTAACACAGTCAACGTATGAGCGAATATATTTAAGGTCAAAATTGTTATAGCGTTACAAACGCAGTAAAATTTACTCCTACTAAGTTCTAAAATGTTCTGATTAGTCCAAAATTTAAGGACATTCGCCCATGTCCAGTCGCCTATAGGCATTACACAGGAGTACAATAAATGTTAACCAAATCTGAGACATTTAAGTATTCCACCCTGAACAGGGAATAGGCAGCTTAATATCTTAAGCTTACTTACAGTCTTATTCAGGTGACCTCAAAGAATAAAACTGCAAGGAAAACAAATATCGTCCCCCTGTTGCAGGACACGTCAAACGTATAATGATTTCTTGTCGAAAGACGATCAACAAAACAGACTGAGTGACATGGTTTGATTTTAGAAGAGAGAGATAAGGCTTTCGGTATCTAAACCATGAGCGCAGATTACGTTCAGGGCCCAAAATTACAAACTGATATTGGAAACCAGTCACAAGCATCTCACTGGCTGAAATGGAGACATTTAAAGAGACATTTAAGGAAGATTGGAACAGCAGGAAAACAACAATAGGATGTATAGTAGAAAAGAGATTAATGATAACACTGGTGTCACTGATGGAAGGCGAGAAGATTTTGGTAAGAATGTAAATGGTGTTGATTATAGTGCTGACGTTGGTAGAAAGAGCATCGACGAAATGATTTATAGAAAAAAGATTAAATTAAAAACTGTTTGACGGTGGGGCGAGATTTATATGATAACAATTAAAAGGGTATTGATTATTATGTTGACATTTAGGGAAGCGGGGGGGGGGGGGTGATAACGACAGAATAAAGGAGTAAAGAAGAATGTGACGATAATACTGATTACACTGATAAAGAGGTGGGAAGATTAAGAGGGCATTAACAGGAAGTGTAAAAAAACATGCGAGTTGGAACATGGGGAGTGCGTGTGGAACGGACGGGGTGGTTGGGAGCGCGGAGAGGAAAACGATAATTTTGACAATAACTGAATATTGTAATTGCTAACAGTGACCATACCTTATATCTTTAGTGTCGTCAATAACAGTTTTCGATTGTGATTTAAAATTTCTTGAACTAGGCTTAAACAAGAGTTATCGTTCGTTTTGCCTTTAGTGCTTTGAATGAAATAATGGTCAAGCATCAACAAAATTACAATTCAATATTCTATTTTTTACCAAAAATATATCTTTATAAAGACAAGCATTAACCCATTTGAAGCAAATGCATTTTCTTATTATAAATTCATTGTAAGGTATCATATTTTATAATTAACTCTCTTTGAATTAAATACCGTTCAAATGAATTAAATACCGTTCAAAATGGATCCTTATGTGTAGGTAATTGATTTTAAATTGTGTTTTGGGAAGCAATCGATAAACAAAATCAATTAAAAGACTGTGGTAGGGGTTAATACTGAACTTTGTTATACTTCAAAATTCGGTCCCGTTACCAGTGGCACAGCCTGTGTTTCATTGGGAATATAAATTCCTAATTCCCAGTAAACGCGTAAAGTGTTTTTGCTATGTTTCAAATTCATGTTTCAATTAATTATATTTTGTTTTGTGTTATATCTTTAAAGTAGTTTATTAAATGCTGATAGAAAGTCGATGAATGTCGAAATTCCAAATCTTAGTAGAAAAGACTCATTTTCCAATCTGAAAGGCCACATCCCATTGCGTGAAAAACACTGCTGTTAAAACAGTGGCGGAAGGGGTTTAGTAGGGTTGCTAGAACCCCTTTTACTGGTGTAGCAATCTTTAATCTGTTAAAATCCATGTGGATTTTTGGTCAGAAAGTTTGAAAATATCATGTAACTACCTAAGAATGTCCCGAAACGAACCCCCTTTCTGAAAATCTTGTATCCGGGCCTGGATATCCAGAAAGGTCCCAGCCCCATTTCCCAAAAAGGTGAAAAACGTTGCTGTAAAATGACGTAGAAGATGACACTCACCACCTGGCATGGAAGAGTCCGCCGCCTCTGCAAGGGACTCGAACATTACGAAGACAGAAGCCAGAGTCAACATGTACATCCTCATGTTAAATCCCATCTTCCTCACACTTGTTTTTGTTCAATCACTCGTACTACAAAATCACTTATTCATACACTTTTGGTTTGTGCATTTGTTTTGTATCACTTGTTATTTTTTCATTCAAGTTCTGGTATCTCGTCGATTATTTCTCATTTATTTCTATTATTATATCAAAATTTGTGAACGCCCACTTTATCACGTGTTATTTTCTAGTTCCTGTATGTTTTTTTTATTATTCTGTAGCTATTCATATGGCGCCATGTGCAACTTACTCATCTATTTTGTTGTTTTTTATTCCATGGTGTCTCTTGCCAGTTATTCTGCTGTGTCTTTCACGTGTACATTGATGTCGTTCACGCGTTTACTGGTATTTCACGTGTATATTGGTCTTTCACGTGTAAATTAGTGTTTTCAAGTGTAAATGGCAGCGTGCTCTTGTTTAACTCGAGTTGCATCCGAAATTATTTGCAACGTTTGATGTCTCACACTCTAATATTATTTCCATCCGTTTGTATCAGTATTATAACTCCAGGTCACTCTTGGATTTCAACTTATGGTTCAGCTCAGTTCAACGAAAATGTTTAAAACAATTACGCATATGTTGTCTCCATTCAAATAAATCCGTCTAATACCTCATCTCAATTTATAACGTTCTTCAATGCAATTACCGGTATTTATTTCCACGATGAAAATATGTTATATATGCCAAATAAAGCTTTTTAAATTCCGCTGGACTGCATCCAAAAATCTCCACTAATAATTAAGAAGCGCTTTGCACACTTTAATTTGGTTACAAACAACACGGTGTACGCGTAACGGTAAAAAGAGGATCGAAAATGTAAATGTCGAATAAAACAATCCGTTATTTTCGTAACCAAATTGACAAATAGCCTTTCGCAGGTAAAGTAAAAAGATTAAAATACGTTAAGACATCGTGTGAAACGCTCCAATGCGTCAATGACAATCTGTAACTTGTTACCGCGAAAGAAAACAACGGATTTTGATAGAAAATTGCTTCTAATTCAGGGCTATAATATATATAACACGTACGCAATGGCTACTTTTTTCTGGGCTGTCATTTTAGGCAATAAACAACAATAAAAACAATGATCGACTGATTACTATGTGACATAACATGCATACATTAATCAAACGGCCATGACCTGGTGGACACGATCGCTGTACTGGTTGAATGTTGAGATCAGCGGTCAATTAATAACATTAAGAGAGTACAATTTTCTAAGAATATGTCTTTTCTGAACCCTTTACTCCCTATATTCGGATGTTATTACCAACGCGACCAGCGTCGATCCAGATCACCCGGCATATCCATGCTTTGTGATCAGGAACTACACAGATTTCTTTTAGATTCATTAGTGTTTTTTAACAAGAAGAGAACAGTGTAAATCCAGATCAGCTGGTAAATTCATGCCATCTGATCTGGATATACACATGTTGCTTATTTGTCAGAAATGAGCTCACGAATCTAAAAGCGACAATTGTATATCCTGACCAGATGGATGTGCTAGCTGATCTGGATCTTCACATTTCAACCATGGATAACAGCCATATCCAAGATCCTGATCAGACGGCATGGATGCGATGAATGTCGTATCCGTGGTGTAAAGAGTTAGAACAAAAGAAGCGTGGGACGAATGAGTTATTAGACGGTGAAATATTAGTTTTTGTTAATGATGTCAACCACAAAAAATGAAAACGCATCCTTGATCTTTCGCATGTAGGGAATATAATTGAAAGATCACATCAAATACTTTTCAGCCGTCGACATCATAAACATAAAACAAGTGACAAAATCCTCTGGATCAACGGTTAAGAAATTGCAAAGCTAATACTGGGTAAAATTAAATAAAAAACAATCTTATTTGTCTTAAAACTAATAATTCGGCACCAAGGAGATCGAACCAATAATTTTGCCATAAAGCAGTTGGAACAAAAAATTCGACCACCAAGCAACTTGAACCAATAATTCGGTCCCCGAGGAAATACGTGTTTGACCCTCCCCCCTCGCCCCCCCCCCTAAAAAAAAAACAAACAACAACAACAACAAACAAAACATAATATCCCCCCTCCCCCCTCCCCGAATAGGCATTATAATCTGACAGAACATGGTTATCAGAAAAGACATTCTCTCTAGCAGGCCACCTTCAAAGTAAGGTACTTTTGAAAATTTAATTTCTTATTTCTTATATGTATTTCAAAATACAGCTAGTATTTGCGGTTAAAAGTGCGTGATAGGAACATGCCTGGTGCTTAAACGATCCCGCTCGCTCAATTACTGTGTTGACATTGGTGTTTTGCAGGATTTACAGATAAAAGTATACTTCAAGAAATTAGAAACGCAACTTCTTTAAACACAAAATATGTTTCGTGATCAAAGAAGTTGCGTTTTCACTTTCTTTTACTATATTATATGTACAGAAGAAATTAGAAACGCAACTTCTTAAAACATGAAATATATTTCTTTTGCGTTTCTAATTTTTTAAAGTAAATATTAACCAATTAATAAAATCTTTCCGGAGTGTGAGGCGATTATGATTCTTTCAGCACAGGTTTAAAGGCAGCTATTACAGATATGTTGCATAAGTATGTAATCAGAGAGTCCAAAGAATTCATAATAACTATGTACAGTTATGGTTTTCACAAATAAGCTCATACAGTAATTTAAAATTAGATACATTTTCTTTATTTAAAACAAGTTTCACATATGAAAAATATTTAGATGCAGTTAGTAATAAATCCTTAAGAGAATCCGTGACGCGATTAAGATGCTCTTCACATAAATTGTTTGTAGAAGAGGGTAGATATAGAAATATAGACAGAAATGAACGAACTTGTAAACTATGTAATATGAAAGCTGTTGAAAACGAATTTCATTTTCTCCTTGTATATGTCCTTTTTTACAGAGAACTCAGAATTACATGCTTACCGAAATATTATTATACGTGACCGACAATTCAAAAGTTCAAAAGTATCCTTGGAACAAAACATTGTTGATAAAATTAGCTAAATTTATTTTTCTAGCCAATATAAAAAGAGTTAGCTTTAATTGATTTATGTTTTATTGCTATTTTAATTTGCATCAAGTACGATTTATCCTAGTATAGATAATTAAAAATATAGAAATAGGTATTTTTACGTTAAAACATTCATGTGTTAACATACTTTTTCCTAACTTTTCTCTATGTGTCTGTGCACAATTATTGTTAACTACGTATGAGACATTGATGTATTCCAACTAGAACTGTGAACAGGCTGCTTTAAGATGTTTTGCCGAGCACAGATATATGTGTTATTAAATGCAACATCCTATATGATAAAGGGTTGTTAATTTCAATAAAAAATGTCAGTGGTAACAAAAAAGAATTCGAGGAAATAACATCTTCAATTATGAACAGTATAAAAGCAATAGTTAACTAATATACAAATGTATACCAGGATGTGGTCTTAATTATACAATATTTTTACATTACACTTTTCACATACACAGGTTGTTTATCACCATTCATTGCTGTACAAGTTAGAGATGGGTCTGTCGTTTTTGCTAGACACACAATGCCATTAAAATTACACAATCGCGATTAACTAAAGTTCATATCATGTGGATAACCATATACAAAAACCTAATTTCTTTTTGAGTTACTTCATCTGATATGTGGGTGTGTGTGGGGGGGGGGGGTGGGGGGGGGGGTGGGGGGGGGGGTTAAACAAAAAGCAAACAAAAAGAAATGTAAAGGAAATTTAAACAAACAGATAACTTTCCGCCATTGGTCGATTCTGAAGTATATAGAGAGATACAGAGAAGAATCTATTTTGATCAGGGCTCATAAATGATCTATTTCAGAATGTAATTGATTTGTGCAAATCTTATGAATAAAAACTTCGTTTTCTTCTGTCAAAATGTGTGAGAACACATGTCATTTGCGTAACATACTTTATTACTCGTTCGGGTAAACTTTATAAAAGAACTCCAAACAAATAAGCGTGCATAAAAACAGTCGCGAAGTACAATTCTAGTATAGTTTTTTTTTTCCAAAAATTTCGCCGGCTTTCATGGTTTTACAAGCATAATGTACGTAAATTTAGCTTTTAAAATGTGTTGAAGTTGTGCTTAAACCCCCAGAACCTTGTATTTATTGTTGTTGTTTTTGTTACAAAGTTTTCACAGGGTGGGGTTCGAATCCCTACCAGAATAAACTTTAAGGTGAAATTGTAGTTGATTGGTTGAATTTCCTAATCTTTCCTTAAAAAAGGATAATATATAGAAATGTATTTTATTCACCCCTTTGCCAGCCAAAGTAAGTTTAGACTAGAGTAATGACATGTTAATAGCTTTAGGTGATTAACAATTATTTGTATCGTTTAACAATTATTTTCACTTATTAAAGAGATTTGATACAGTGTACAGAAAAAAACTGTTTAAATAACTTGATGATGAAGATAATCTAATATGATTAAAATGTGAAAAGTGATATAAGAAAAACGTAAAAAAATGTGAAAAATAGATTAATATAATAAAACCTTCTTTTCGATAGTTTCACAGGTGTGAATCAGGGCAACCCGTTATCTCATGTTCTATTCTGATTATTTTTATTGTATGATTGACGAAACTAATGTTCAAGTTAGTTTTATTTATTATTATTTGTCAAAGATAATATGCTTGTTTTCTGATATGTGAGAAGTTCTTCTTTCAGTAGAACTGAATAGATTATACATTTATTTAAAAAGGAGTTTGGTTGAATTCTGTAAATTTTATTGTTTATTATTATTATTTCTCAAAGATGCGTGTTTTCTGATATGTAAGAAGTTCTTCCTACAGTACAACTATATAGAATATACATTTCTGTAAAAAGGGGTTGGGGTGAATTCTGTAAACACTGTGAAAACAGCAATGGTGATCCTAAAGAAACGTATAAGACCAGCTGCTTATGAACTGTTTAATCCTTCTTACAATGTTCAAATTTACTACTCACATGTTTGTAAGTATATTAACACAGTAATTGTTGTGCTATAAAATCTTCAGTTTTGATTGAAAACCAACTCGTGAAAAGTTTGACAGTACAAAAATTCTAAATCTACTAAGTTTTCATAAAAAGTTTTATTGACATATGACAAACATTTCTTGACCAAGAACCAATTCCGTTTGAAGGTCACTTTTATATTTTGACCCAAACATCAAAAGGAAACATGAACCCAAGTTACCTCCATAAATCTGATGACTGAAAGTTTTACCGTTCTTCACCTTTTTCAGAAACCATGAGGCTAAAGTGACCTTGAACTTTTTGGAACCCTTAAACCAATAGACGATATCTATCGATCATGACCAATTTCCACTGACCATGGTAGTATGTTGGCTGTAGCTCTGAAGGTTCTTCAGTTATTGGTAGGAAATAAAGTTCAAAAACAAGAAAAAATCGTCGCCACGCGCAGAAAACCAGGTTTTCATTTAATACTTATACTTTTGTAAAGATAATATCTGATATGAATAAACTGAACTTCTATTTTTAGCAACAGTAACCTTGATCTTGATCACAGACTTCTGAGTAGAAATCCCGAGTTGCGTCTTGGTATCAGCTACCCAAAGAAAGTTTGGTGTCAATAGATCACAGCTAACCCAAGTAATAAGGAGAAACCTAAATTTCTATTTTAAGCAAAAATGACATAGACCTTTATCACAGACACCTGAGTATCAATCCTGAGTAGTGTCTTGATACAAGCTACCCACAAACCAAGTTTGGTGTCAAAGAAAATTCAAGCTATTGAGCAGAAACTGAATTTCTATTTTAAGCTATAGTGACCTTGAGCTTTATCACAGGCGCCTGGGTAGCAATCTCAAGCTGCATCTTGATATTAGATACCAATACTAAGTTCGGTGTAAATATACCAAAGCAAACTCAAGTTATAGAGGGAAAACTGAATTTCTGTTTTTAGCAACAGTGACCTTGACCTTGATCACAGATACCTGTGGCAATCCCAAGCTGTCTTTTGATATCAGCTACTCATATACTAAGTTTGGCATCCAGAGGTAAAAGCAAACTCAAGTTATTTTGAGGGAAAGCTGAATTTCTATATTTAGCAAGTGACCTTGACCTTTATCACAGACACCTGGGTAGCAATCTCAAGCTACCTGTTGATATAAGCTACCCACAAACCAAGCTAAGCGTCAACAGGCAACTTGGCATCAACTAAGTCAAAAAGGGGCATATCTTTTGCAAAACACAGTCAGGGGTTATGAAACTTGACCTGACATTTTTTACTGTGATGTCAAACAATTATGTAAAGTTTCAAAGCTATACCTTGAATGGTAACTGAGAAAAACACAACTTTCACAAAAAACTTAACAAAACTTCTAAGTGAAAAAGGGGCATAACTTTGTCAAAATAAAGTCAGGGATTATGAAACTTGTCCTGATAATTGGTATTGATATGTCAGACAACTATGTTAAGTTTCAAAGTTGTACCTTGAACGGTTACTGAGGAAAACACAACTTTCACAAAAAACTTCACAAAATTTCTAAGTGAAAAAGGGGCATAACTTTGTCAAAATAAAGTCAGGGATTATGAAACTTGTCCTGATAATTGGTATCGATATGTCAGACAACTATCTTAAGTTTCAAAGTTGTACCTTGAACGGTTACTGAGAAAAACACAACTTTAACAAAAAACTTCACAAAATGTTGACGCCCGCCCGCCCGCCTGCCCATCCGCCCGCCCAACGACATACCCCAATCTAATAACCAGGATTTTTCTAAAGAAAACCTGGTTATTAACTATGACCTTGACCTTTGACCCAAATCATTTGATGTCATCTGCTGACCATGACCTACAGATAATATTTTCCACGTATGAAGTGATTAGGGCAAGTTTTTTTTACCAAGTAACAGGCAACATTGTCTCATGTTAAAAATTGCATTTAAAAGGGGAATTACTCAAAAATAGAGAAACAAGAGTTATCATTCTTGTTGTCACCAACTGCTTTGTTCATGCATATGATATATTCCATGTATAAATTGAATAGGACAAGTACTTTAAAAGTCATAGAAAACATTAGGTTTCATGATAAAGTTGTATTAGAAAGGGGCATAACTAAAAAAATAGCGAAACATGAGTTATAATTCTTATTGTCACAGATGATTTTGTTAATACCAATGATATAATCCAATTATAAAGTTAATAGGACAAGGGCTTTCAAAGTTACTTATAGGCAACCTTAAGTATCATAATAAAGTTGATGGACTACCGGACGCCGCCCCAGGCGCCTGACAATAGGATCCTTAGGTGTCTACCTGGTATCGCAGGGGACACAACAAAATGAGTAACATTCCAAGCATTGAAGTAAAATTTATTACAATAAATTAACAAATTCACCATCTTTGACAAAACAGTGTTCTGTTCATACCCTGAAATGTTTCAAATACATAACAAATCTTACTGCTAAAGTCAAAAGTGTAATAACTTTATCAAATTCTCTGACACCATTGAGATCCAAACTTTAAACACTTAATCAAACTGCATCCAGCACATTTAAACAAGAAACGGAAATATATGTTAAATATATACAAGAACCAAGTTTAATTTTGTGTTTACACTTAACCCTTTACAACATATATATACTCATTTTATCGCATATTGCGTGGGCAAACAGATAGATCCTGATCAGCTGGCACATTTATGCTGTCTGATCAGGATCTGCACTGTTTGCTTCTTGGTCAGTAATAACCTAATAAATCAAAAAGCTCTGTGCAAATCCTGATCAGAGGACATGGATATGCTGACTGATCTGTATCTACACTGTCTGCACAAGCCATAAAGGCATATATATGGAGGAAAGGGTTAAAGACTCATCCCAACAAATGTCACATATTCATCCCCTTAGTGCAAATTGTTGTAAGTAGTATTGAAACATAAAGGAGATATACAGTTATTGCACTAAAGTTATGATATGCAATCTAACTTTAAAGATATTTCATACAAGCATTCAACAAAATCTGAGCATGTCACCAAAGGGATTATTAAGTCTCTACAATTATTTACAATATAGATGAAATTATGAATTTATTATCTGCCTTACATTTTATAAAAATTATTTATGTACAGTTGTTACTGGAATCCATTGTACATTGTGCTTTGTATGCATTTTTTTCTACCAGTGACTGTTGAATCTATAAGATCCTGTACTTATTACATAAATTTAATGTATTTCCTATTTTTATCAACATTATATTATTTTTGTGCGAAAGGAATCCTGTGATTTTATATATGTTTCCTTTATTTTAATTTTTTTATTATTGCTTGTGCCAAATAATGTGCAACTTCTTTTTGCGCCAAAGTTGACGTCGTTTATATTGCTATGTGACGTCTTTTTTACGCCAAATGGTGACGTTTATTTAGTATATAAAATTACATCATTTTTTACGCCAAAATAAGACATTGTTTGTAAGAGATGTTGATACAATAACATTCACCTGAAGAAGAGTCAAATAAACTCGAAACGCGTAGTGAAATATTGGAGTTTGTCTTCCTTTATTTGTTTATATCACCAAAGGGATGTAACCACCTATCCAATAGGCTACTGAATAGTTATAGATGCGATAGTGATTCCCAATACCGTTGTATTACGTGTTTTTATCGCTACCACATATCTAGCTAGTAAATTACCAGGGATTATGAAACTCATAGTACTGGGTTATTTTAAGATAAAATTAAATTTTCGTTCTAGTTTCATTAAGAAGATAATATTAAGTTCCCTTGAGAATAACAAACATTATTGTTTACTATATAAAGTACAGTATATGTTAAGCCTTCACTCCATATATACAAATTTCATCGGTGTGAAACCAGTGTAAATCCAGATCAGCCGGTACATCTGTGCTGTCTGATTGGGATCTAAACTGTCAGCTTTTTGATTCATAAGGTTATTTCTGACCAAAATGCGACCAGTGCAGATCTTGATCAGAGGGCACGGATGTGTAAAATGATATTGCCTCTAGCTGGGAGCGAACCCGCACCGTCACGGCGACAGCGCCTAGCCCTGCAATTCCTGCGACGCAACCAATTAAGCTTACCGGGACAACCCCAAAAAAAGGTTGATCGGATAGCCCTGATATACGTAACAATCACTGCATGACATCGGTAACGGGTTATTTTACTGATAACAGTACTGACTATATGTATGGGGAGACTTTTTACGGCCGCCACACTGCACAAATAGCGCTACTGTGAATTTCAAATGATAGTGCCTCTAGCTGGGAGAGAACCCGCATTGTCACGGCGATAGCGTCTAGCCCTGCAATTCCTGCGACGCAACCAATTGATCTAACCGGGACAACCCCAAAAAGGTTGATCGGATAGCCCTGATATATGTAACAATCACTGCCTGACATCGTTAACGGGTTATTTTACTGATAACAATACTGACTATATGTACGGGGAGACTTTTTACGGCCGCCACACTGCACATTAATGCATATATATCAAGGAAAGGGTTAAAATGCACTTTAATTGAATCACTAGCTATTTACATTACAAATAGCAATCATTTTTCTGAATGAAAAAATTTCTTTCTTTCCGATATCTTAGCAAAACAACAAGTGCACTTGAATTAATGACATCATTGGTCCCTATTAAAACAAGGCTGCCACCATAAGCATTAGATATCCATAGCTGGGTCACTAATGGTTTGATTTTCACATTTCCTTTACTGGCATGCATAGAATTTTCTTTCTTGACATATATATTCTAAAATGTCCGGGAATCCAACAACAAGAGGGTCCATAGGACCCTGGGTCGCTCACCTGTCAACAACTGCTCAATGGTTGCAAGAGTTGTGTGCAAGTTTGGTAAAATCAAGTCAAAAAATTAAGCTGCTATTGTGGAAAAAATGTAACTAGATGATGCTCTATACCAAATATCTAAGCTCTAGGCCTTACAGTTTCAGAGAAGAAGATTTTTAAAGATTTACTATATAACACTATGTAATAAAACTAGTGACCCCCGGGGCGGAGCCATTTTTTACCCCAGGAGAATAATTTGAACAACTTTTGTAGAGGACAACTACATGATGACACATACCAAGGTTCTAGGCCTTGTGGTTTTAGAGAAGAAGATTTTTTTTAAGTTTTCCCTATATAAGACTATGTAAAACAAGTGACCCTTGGGGTGGGGCCATTTTTGACCCAAGGGGGATAGTTTGAACAATTTTGGTAGAGAACCACTAGATGATGCTGTATATCAAATATTAAGGCTCTAGGCCTTGTGGTTTTAAAGAAGAAGATTTTCATGTTTTTCCTATATAACTATATGAAAACCAAAAGAACCCTAGGGCGTGGCCGATTTTGGCCCAGGGGACATAATTTGAACAAATTAAGTAGACATCCATTAGACAATGCTACTTACCAAATATCTAAGCTGTACGCATTGTGGTTTGTGAGAAGAAGATTTTTAAATGATTTCCTTTATAAGTCTATGTAAAATGAAGTGACCCCTGGGGCGGGGCCAATTTTGACCCCAGGGAAATAATTTGAACAATCTTTGTAGAGTTCCACTAGAGGGTGCTAAATGCCAAATATCTAAGCTCTAGGCCTTGTGGTTTCAAACAAGAAGATGTTTTAAGTTTTTCCTATATAAGTCTATGTAAAATGAAGTGATCCCTGGGGCGGGGCCAATTTTGACCCCAGGGAAATAATTTGAACAATCTTTGTAGAGTTCCACTAGAGGGTGCTAAATGCCAAATATCTAAGCTCTAGGCCTTGTGGTTTCAGACAAGAAGATTTTTTAAAGTTTTTCCTATATAAGTCTATGTAAAATGAAGTGACCCCTGGGGCGGGGCCAATTTTGACCCCAGGGAAATAATTTGAACAATCTTTGTAGAGTTCCACTAGAGGGTGCTAAATGCCAAATATCTAAGCTCTAGGCCTTGTGGTTTCAGACAAGAAGATTTTTAAAGTTTTTCCTTTAGGTTGCCATGGCAACCAGAGTTCTGCATGGAATTGATTTCTTTGAACAACTTTGGAAGAGCTTCATGCAAGGAACATCTGTGGCAAGTTTCATCAACTTTGGCCCAGGGGTTTAAGAGGAGATGTTGTTTAAATGAAAAGTTTACGGACGGACGACGGACGGACGGACGACGGACGCCAGACAAATTTCGATCACAAAAGCTCACCTTGTCACTACGTGACAGGTGAGCTAAAAATGTCCGGGAATCCAACATCAAAACCCAAGTCACAGCAAATAAGAAGAGATTTTCCTGGCAGTAATTGTTTTTACTGTTATAAAAACTCCAAAAACAAACATAGTTATTTCATGCAAGTCATTGAATGATGCACAACAAAAAAATATCCATAGTTGTTATAGCAATGTTAGTAATAAAACTGCCATTTGAAAACCATTAAATCATTTTCCCCATGGTCAGAAATAATCTAACGAATAAAAAAGCAAACAGTTTAGATCCTGATCAGACGACACAGATGTGCTGGCTGGTCTGGATTCACGCAATAAAGGTGTATCTATGGAGGAAAGGGTTAACAAACCAATTCTTTGAATTCTTTTCATTTCATTAAACAAGATTGCCATGATGGCCCTTTATCGCTCACCTGAGTACAACAAGGTTAGTTTTAGTAACAGTGACCTAGTTTTTGGACCCAGATGACTCATTTTTGAACTCGTCTGAGAAATCATTGGGACAAACATCCTGACCAAGTTTCATGACAATCGGAGCAAAAATATGACTGCTAGTGTTAACAAGAAAATTCTATTTTTAGTAACAGTGACCTAGTTTTTGGACCCAGATGACCCATATTCGAACTCGTCTGAGAAATCATTGGGACAAACATCCTGACCAAGTTTCATGACAATCAGAGCAAAAATGTGACCGCTAGTGTTAACAAGAAAATTCTATTTGTAGTAACAGTGACCTAGTTTTTGGACCCAGATGACCCATATTGGTACTTGTCCAAGAAATCATTGGGACAAACATCCTGACCAAGTTTCATGACAATCGGAGCAAAAATGTGACCGCTAGTGTTAACAAGAAAATTCTATTTGTAGTAACAGTGACCTAGTTTTTGGACCCAGATGACCCATATTGGTACTTGTCCGAGAAATCATTGGGACAAACATCCTGACCAAGTTTCATGACAATCGGAGCAAAAATATGACCGCTAGAGTGTTAACAAGAAAATTCTATTTTTAGTAACAGTGACCTAGTTTTTGGACCCAGATGACCCATATTCGAACTTGTCCGAGAAATCATTGGGACAAACATCCTGACCAAGTTTCATGACAATCGGAGCAAAAATATGACTGCTAGAGTGTTAACAAGAAAATTCTATTTGTAGTAACAGTGACCTAGTTTTTGGACCCAGATGACCCATATTTGAACTCCTCCAAGAAATCATTGGGACAAACATCCTGACCAAGTTTCATGACAATCGGAGCAAAAATGTGACCGCTAGTGTTAACAAGAAAATTCTATTTGTAGGAACAGTGACCTAGTTTTTGGACCCAGATGACCCATATTTGAACTCGTCCGAGAAATCATTGGGACAAACATCCTGACCAAGTTTCATGACAATCGGAGCAAAAATGTGACCGCTAGAGTGTTAACAAGAAAATTCTATTTTTAGTAACAGTGACCTAGTTTTTGGACCCAGATGACCCATATTTGAACTCCTCCGAGAAATCATTGGGACAAACATCCTGACCAAGTTTCATGACAATCAGAGTAAAAATGTGACTGCCAGAGTGTTAACAAGAAAATTCTATTTTTAGTAACAGTGACCTAGTTTTTGGACCCAGATGACCCATCTTCGAACTTGTCCGAGAAATCATTGGGACAAACATCCTGACCAAGTTTCATGACAATCGGAGCAAAAATATGACTGCTAGAGTGTTAACAAGAAAATTCTATTTTTAGTAACAGTGACCTAGTTTTTGGACCCAGATGACCCATATTCGAACTCGTCCGAGAAATCATTGGGACAAACATCCTGACCAAGTTTCATGACAATCAGAGCAAAAATGTGACTGCTAGAGTGTTAACAAGAAAATTCTATTTTTAGTAACAGTGACCTAGTTTTTGGACCCAGATGACCCATATTTGAACTCGTCCGAGAAATCATTGGGACAAACATCCTGACCAAGTTTCATGACAATCAGAGCAAAAATGTGACCGCTAGAGTGTTAACAAGAAAATTCTATTTTTAGTAACAGTGACCTAGTTTTTAGACCCAGATGACCCATATTCGAACTCGTCCGAGAAATCATTGGGACAAACATCCTGACCAAGTTTCATGACAATCAGAGCAAAAATATGACCGCTAGAGTGTTAACAAGAAAATTCTGTTTTAAGTAACAGTGACCTAGTTTTTGGACCCAGATGACCCATATTCGAACTTGTCCAAGAAATCATTGGGACAAACATCCTGACCAAGTTTCATGACAATCGGAGCAAAAATATGACCGCTAGAGTGTTAACAAGAAAATTCTATTTTTAGTAACAGTGACCTAGTTTTTGAACCCAGATGACCCATATTCGAACTTGTCCGAGAAATCATTGGGACAAACATCCTGACCAAGTTTCATGACAATCGGAGCAAAAATGTGACCGCTAGAGTGTTATTGAACTAAGTGTGGACGGACGACGGACGATGGACATTCATCGATCCTAATAGCTCACCCTGAGCCAGCTCAGGTGAGCTAAAAAGTCACTCTGCCATCAAACCAAATACTGTTTAGCACTATAAGCAATTCTTTTTTGTTCATCACATCGGTAAGTTTTTGAATGAAATAAACAGCAATGTATTGGGTTAGAGTAGAAATCATTGGAACCTAGAAAAACATTGGTTTCTTAATGTTTAACTAGGGACATTTTTCAGTGCAGTTTCAAAAAAATATGATAAACAAAATGATCTCCCCTTTTTCAATACCCAAAGAAAAGAGTGGAAAAAAACTCGATACACCCCAGTATTTTCTTTGTTTAATAAATCAAAAGTGTTCTTAAATTCTGCACAGTTCCTATTCGAACATGTTTTTAAAGTTCAACACACAAAAATAATTTACAAAAATTTACAGTTATGTACATTTTTACAGACAACACTATTTACAAGTTAAAATGCTGCAGTCATTACACACTTAATGGGACATGTACAAAAACAGGTTTAGACATCAGTGTTAGATAGATGGACGAATGAATGAATGAGCATGTAAGTGAATGAATGAAAGGATTTAATGGATGGAAGCATGTTTAGTAAATGAACGAATAAAATTAACAACACAACAAAATGAAGCAATTTTAAAAAACTGATCATTAATATTTTTTCTCAATATTTCATTTAATTTGAATCTGGTAAGAAAATAGTTTTCCCAACTGCAAATATTTGTACCAAACTCGAAACATTTAAACAGGATAAAACAAGGTCTTTTTCAACAAGAAACAGTGAACAATAAATTTCACTACTGTATTGTTACTAACCACTCCCATCCCATCCCGCCCACGTTGTAAACGTCACAGAAGCCCACCTTGTAAACTTCACAGAAGTAAGTATACCTTCACTCTTTACTCTATATATAATTTATCGCATGTGTGACCAGTGTTTATCTAGCTCAACTGGTACATCCGCACAATCAGATCAGGATCTGCACTTTTCGCTTTTTGTTCAGAAACCCACCTCATAAATTAAAAAGCAAATAGTCAGATTCTGATCAGAGGGCATGGTTGTACCCATGCCATAAAGGTGTTTATATGGAGGAAAAGGTTAATGTAGACATGTAACAGATGTAGCACTAACATAATCCCACAATAAGGTTTTGAAGATCAAATACTAATATTACATTTTACATTCATACCCCCCATTTTTAAAAACCCAAGCTTTAATTTTGTTGCTAATGGCTACTGGTAGTTGGAAAATTGGTTCCTAAAAAATTTAATATAAAAAAAAAAAAGCTCCTATTTTTACCACTAATTACAAGTCCATCATTGTTAATCCATTATAAACATTGACTCAGAGTTATTTCTGACCAAAAAGCGACCAATGTAGATCCTGATCAGATGGCACAGATGTGCCAGCTTATATGGATCTACACTGTTTGCACATGCAATAAAACATGTGTATATGGATTCAAGTTTTAATATGCTTTAATAGAAGTAACCCATCTGCGCTGTCTGATCTGGATCTACACTGTGCGCTCACAGATACCGTCATTGTTCGAATATAAGCCGCACTTATGTATAAGCCGCACCGCCACCAAACCTGATGGAACAGATCAAAATGGCTTATAATGTATTTATAAGCAGCCAAATCTGTGTATAAGCCGCACCCGAACATTTTACCGCCGAATTCTGGGGAAAAAAATGCGGCTTATATTCAGACAATGACGGTAATAACCATATCCCACCAAGAGAAGGGTTAAATAAATTCTACAGCTCTAATCGGACCCTTAAATCATGTTCATATGAATATTTCAAGCGAAAACAAAACTTAAATATGATGACAATGAAGTACACAGTTTTGAAAAAAATGTTTGAGATCAGTATCTTTAATGGGATTAAAAAATCTGTTTATAATATTTTTATGGGTGAAATTCAGAAATTCTAAAAATCCTAAAAATAAGTCAATTTATATAAGGAAAATCAACAATTTTTAGACACACAGAATCCTGAATTTCAAAAAATGTATGATAAACTATCACCCATGTGTTTTATTTTTACCAAACATAATTATTTTAAAATTCATGAAATTATTTCCTCAAACTAAATACCAAAGATAACATGTGCATCAGACAGAAAAATGTAAGTAAGTTGAGATTTTAGACCTTAAACAATATTTATTAAATTCTGACATTTTGCAATCACAGCAATGTCTGCTTCATAAGATGACATATATAAATTTCAACAAATGTGTGTTTTCACAAAAAAAGTTGATGACTATAATATTATTATTAAATCCTTATTATAGTATATTATATAGTTATTTGGTTTCTAGACAGGGAATGTGAGGATATATTGCCGGTCTGGGTGTCATATTACCCGAGCCGCAGGCGAGGGATAATATGACACCCAGACCGGCAATATATCCTCACATACCCTTTCAAGGAACCAAATAATTGTTTTATTATACTGCAAAGACTTTTTCAGACAAAATTAATAAGAAAACATCGTTTTTTTTATTATTTCGCTTATTTAATGCCGAATGGCTTAATTCCCCTCTGAGAACCTCAATAATTACATGTCTGACATCATGAATTTACCTGCATGACGTCACTTCTATAGAAATTGAATGGACTTTCCATTTGATTTTTATTTACAAAATTTGAGAATAATCTGATTGTTTTCAACGTTAAAAACATAACAGAAATATTTTCTGTAACAATTTTAGTAATCCCTAAGCATACTGCTTTATATATAAAAAGATCGGCTTCAAATTATGCATTTTTAAGGAAATACAAAACAAAATGGGGGACGACAACAAAAGGTGGGAGGCCAGACGGGGAAAATAAGGCACGTGCAGTTCATATCTACGGCCGATCCGTAAATACGGATATACATCAGCGGCAAATTATCCAATCAAATTCAAGGAAATTTCTTTGCAGTATAATAAATACATTTTTCGCATGTGGGAACAGTGTAGATCAATATCAGTTGGCACATCTGTTTGCTTCATAGTCAGAAATAATGTAATAAATCACTGTAACCGTTTTATTAGGTTATTTCTGACAAAAAGCAACTAGAGTGATCAGATGGTACTGGGCCAAAGATCATAAAACTAAATCTGGCGACCAGTCTCAAATCTCACGCATCTGATTGCCTGAAATGGCAACTTGGCGTCATTTTGGCCTATCAGATGCTTGAGATTTGAGAATGGTCTCCAAAGTGAGTTTTATGATCTTGGGCCCAGTTGTCTACCCCCAGTCAAAATGACCATATGACCTGGCTGCTGTTCTGTTTGTAATGAGATCAGAATCACTAAAGCTGAAGCTCTTGTACTTTGGAAGATAATGAGCCACTGGAAATGACACTTAATCTGGTTCAGGACAGGCTTTCCTGCCAGTGCAGTTTAACCTTGGTTCAATCAATCGAACTGTCTTTTTATAAACTAAACAAGAATGTACTACTATGAAAGTGTTCCATATAAAATTTTCTGCTACTCATGGAAAATGTCCAACTCTTCTATTGTAAGAAGTTATAATAATTATTGTTGTAATACTATAAATTATCAAAAAGCTTGATTCAACATTTCATGCTTCATAGAACTAGCAAGTAGTAGGCCCATTCACAAATGGTCAATGTACCAGCACTGCTTTCTCTTCAGAAACATTCTGATTTCAGAAAGTTTTTTAACACTTATACAACGGCTCACACATTAATCCATAAGTTGTCAAATTGCACCATTAAACAGTCAACCCTTCATTTAACTAATCACTTTGACAATCAACTAGTTAAGTAAATTGTGAAACTTGCTCAACATCCAACATTGCCATTTTCTCTGACAAACTCAATTTGTCATGTTACTTTTCAAACAAATCGCTCAGCACCCAAGGCTCCGCCATTTTCTTAGACAAATAAAATTTTGTCCCACACATATTCTGATCCTATTTTAACCGGCTAATACATCAATCCAGTGATATAATATCAGAGGGGGATACATTGAAAATGTTCCGAGAACCCCCAATGCTGCTATTGGATGAGCTACTGGACATTGCCATCGGAAAATCAGATGATAATGATGAAAGTGCATTCACAATCTGAAAAAGAAAAAAAAATTGAGCCAGATGTTAGAAATGATAGCACATTCACAATCTGACAAAACAGTGAAGTTCAATTTCTTACACCAAGTTTAATCAAATTCTAAGCAATCTGATTGGTCAAAATTAAGCTTCATCTCAGAATTGACCAATGGGAGGCTTGAGATCTGAGAGCAGTTCCCACTCTCAGTTTAAAAACATCAGGTCTGAAAAAAATACAAGATGGAAGATCAGTTGGACTTGTGGAAATGCACAACAGTAATGGAAATGCATATTCTGAGTGCAAAAACTGTAAAAGTACCATTGAAATAAGAATGAGTTATCTTGTTTTTTGTATTAAGGTGTGGTTGCATTTGGCCTAGCCCCTGGTTCAGCACAACTCAATATTTACACAGAAATAATGTATCATGCTTAACCCTTTCCTCCATAGATACACCTACATTGCATGGGCAAACTGTTTAGATCTGTGCCATCTGATCAGGAATCAGGATCTAAACTGTTCGCTTTTTGATTCGTTAGGTTATTTCTGACCAAAATGCGACCAGTGCAGATCCTGATCAGACGGCAGAGTAGCACATGCATTAAAATGTGCATATATGGAGGAAAGGGGTAATTTGGCTAAAAGATGTGTAACTGAAAATAGCACTCCTAAGAACTTATAACCAATCTCACCTCTTCATTGTTCCTGTCTCTATCCGAGTCCAGTATACTGTACAGCTTATCAAGATCTGAAAGCAGAAGGGTCTACAGTTAAATGATGATTCTATAACAATATGTGGGTCTACAATATCTTTAGCAGAAGGGTCTACAGTAGAATGATGATTCTATAATAATATGTGGTTCTACAATACATCAAGCAGAAGGGTTTATAGTTATAAGACACTAATAATACATTTAGCAGAAAGGATTACAAATGGGTTTACAATTAGCAGAAGGGTAGAGTTAAAAAGATAATACTATAAAAATACATGGATCTGGTTTAAGCAGAAGAGTCTACAGTTAAAAGATTATTATATAATAATACATTTGTCTACATTTAGCAGAAGTGTCTGCAGTTAAAAAAAATTTCTAAATTGAGACTTTCTTCTACATTTAGCAGAAGGGTCTATATTTAAAAGCTGGTTCTTCAATAAAACAAAGGTTGACAATTTGCAGATCTACAGTCAACAGATGGGTCTACAATTAAAAGTTATACAGTACATTCTTATTTGCTACTATAATAATATAATATAATTTAATAACAACATTTTGAGAATTGACTTCTATGCATATAATTTTCAACTGAAGTTTTGGCTTTAAAACCATTTTTTTATGTTTTATGTATTTTTAGTTTTTGTTTCATGTTTTCTTTCACCAGTTGCCAGTTAACAAATTTTTTTTTATCAATGCCAATGGTCACAAAGGAGAATTTACAAACCAGTCTCAAAACTCTAGATTTTCATTGGTCCATTTGAAAAACAGTTTGAACCAATCTAATGCTTGAGATTGTGAATGAACTCTAGTCTCAGTTTTATGATATTGGGCCCAGGGCTTTTAGAAATTACACAATGTTTAGGCAATGACCAAAATTTCACCTTACCCTTCACTCCATAAATATACATTTCTCATGTACAACCAGTTTAGATCTAGATCAACTGGCATATCCATACTTTCTGATCTGGATCTACTCTATTAGAAATGTGACAAAAGTGTATCTATGGAGTAAAGGGTTTGAAATGCAAGTAAACTTGTGAAACCTGTAAATATCCCTGCTGAGCGTGTTTAATCATCATCATATATAAAAACTGTATATTGTAAAGGCACTTATATTTATGGGCACAAAATTTCATGGTTTTACGTTAACCCTTTACTCCATAGCTACAGCTTTTATTACTTACGGGAAAAGTGAATCAGTGCATTCTGATCAGGATCTACACTGTTGGCTTTTGATTCATTAGGTAATTTCTGAACAAACAGCTAACAGTGTAGATCCTGATCAAATGGCACTGGTTGCACACACATTAAAATCTGTATGTATACAATATGGAGTAAACCGTTAAGACACCATCATAATTATGTTCTTAATTTCATGAAAGTTAATTTTCTAAACAATGTTTATGTGCAATTCTTTATTTCGAGATTGACTTAACCCTTTCCTCCATAAATATGCATTTTTTCACAAGTGCTACCAGTGTAGATCCAGATCAGCTGGCACATACTTGCCGTCTAATCAGGATCTGCACTGTTCGCATTTTGGTGAGAAATAACCCAACAAATCAAAAAAGGAACAGTGCAGATCCTGATCAGACGGCATGGATGTGCCAGCTGATATGGATCTACACTTGTCAAACACTGGTGAAAAGGTGTGACTATTGAAGAAAGGGTTAAATTCACGAATCAAGCAGCCAACAAAACCCACAAAAACTTGTTCCCCACAAAAGTTAATAATATTACAGTAAACAGTGGTGAAATTTTAAAACAAAGTGCTGAACTTTGCAAATCACTGGTTAGGAATTTTAAATGTCAATGTTTGAACCCTTTACTACTTAGATACAACTTTATTGCTTCGGCAAACAGTGTAGATCCAGATCGCCCGGCACATTTGATTTTTGCTTTTTGATTTATTAGGTTATTTCTAACCAATATGCCTCCAGAAAAGATCCAGATCAGACAGCACAGATGTGCGAACTGATCTGAATCTACACTGTTTGCACACATTTAAACATGTTTATAAAATGAAATGGAGTTAAGGGTTAACAATGTTGAACATGTAGTGAGCATGCAAACTGAATTTCAGTAAATGTACTAATATTCATGGGCATATACTGTTAGATGGCGATTTCATGGTTTTAAATTTGTAGTTTTCAATTTTTTAAGGTATGTTTAAGTTCTATTCTATACATTTGGATGGTTTTAACCATTTATTCCATGGGATATGGTTAACAGCCCATGGGCGAACCGTGTAGATCCAGATCAGCAGGCAAATCTATGTGGTCTGATCAGGATCTTCACTGCAGGCTTCTCGAAAGTTGACAAAAAGTGTCAGACATTTGGTCAGACAAAATGGGAAAATCTGTATGATCGAAACAAATTCTGTCTGACAGAATCATGTTAAATAGAAATTAGCAGTTAAAATTTTTGTCTGAACTCGGTCTGGTAACATAAGATATCATGGCAGACCTGCCCAAATTTTACTGGACAGGTCTGTCAATCCGGCAACCTTTGTTAAGTCTGTGCTGTTCGCTTTTTGATTCATTACTAGGTTTTTTTCTGTCCTAAATACAAACAGATAAGATCGAGATTTGAAGGCACAGATGTGCCAATTTTCTGGATTTACACTGTTCACACACAATAAAACCCAGGTTATACGGAGTAACAGGTGAAGTCAGTGGTTTGATCTGACCAGGAGATATTAACAACCCATGAATATTAATAAATGAACTGTAACTAACGGCCTATTCTCCTTTCCTTGCGGACTCGGAAATTCTTTTCCTGATAAACACTTCTCAATGGGCTCTAAAAGAAACACATGTATACTGCTCACTTTCAAAGTACATTTGTATCTAGTCTATATGCAGGATCAGACGCTAAATTTCCAGAAATGGAATTCGTTTTGGCCAGTTTTAGGGTAGTATCAGAACAATTTTTAACTTATTGGCCGAAATCCCCATTACATTTAAATATTGCTGCCCAAAATCCTAACAAGAGTGCCAAACTGACACAAAATACGCCCGTCAAAATGCTGATCATCAAAGTTGCGTAACGATCTGATGAAAACTATTCGACTTGGAGAGCAGATACCGCTAATTCAGTTTTTGGACAATTCAAGGGCCATAATTCAGGACTACCTGGGGGGATTTGGCAGGTTATAGAACTTGGTCGAGATATTATGCCCACCGACATATTCACCAAGTTTGATAAAGACCTGATGAAAACTCTTTGACTTAGAGAGCGGAAAACCTGTAAACGCTGCCCGCCCGCCAAACCTCCCGCCCGCTGCAGGTGTTCCCAAACGGGCGTACCTGATCTACCCTGTTCTATTTTAGAGTCATTAGGTTATTTAAAACCAAGCAGCAACAGGTGTAGATCCAAATCTGATGGTACAGATATGCCAGCTTATCTGGATCAAAACTGGTTGCAAATGTGAAAAAACATGTGTATATGAAAAACACGAACCAATAACAGGGGTTTATAATGCATATTTTTCATATAAAATGATTTTACAATCGGCAATTTTATACTAACGAAAACTGCGACATGAAACAAACGGCAAAACATAATACCAAAGAGCAACTTTCCCACTTAAAGATTTGGTGGCAATCCGTCACAATATGTGTTTTTATATAAACCACAAAATTTAATGGGCATTTAGAAACTATGTAACACCTTGTTTTTTTGCATTTCATTTTTCATAAACATTATTAAGTTGTTTCTCACACCAATGTCAGGCATTTTGGTTTCAACCAGAATTAGAAATTGTTTTTAGTCCATGGGATATGGTTGTTATCTCTATGCAAACATTATAGATCCAGATCAGGTGAACAATATAGATCCAGATCAGATGAACAATATAGATCCAGATCAGGTGAACAATATAGATCCAGATCAGTCCACACATGCTGATCTGAGACATCTGATCAGGACCTCAACTGTTTGCTTTTTTAATCGTTATTTCTGTCGTGACAAGAAGGAATTAGTGTAGATCCTGTCAGACTGCACAGATATGTTGGCTTATCTAGATCTACACTTTCCCATAATTATGTGATAAAACCCATATATATGGGGTAACAGGTTAAAATTATAGTTTGTCCATTTGCATCCAAGTACTCTTCATATTGATGAGAAATTTATTTCTACTGATCAGAATTTACGCTTTTTTAAATGACATAAACCTTTCCTCCATAGATACACATTCACTGCATGCGCGAACAGTTTAGATCCAGATCAGCCTGCACATTCGTGACATCTGATTAGGATCTAAACTGCTCACTTTTTGATGCCTAAGGTTATTTCTAACCAAAATGTGAGCAGTGCAGATCCTGATCAGATGGCACGGATATATCAACACTCGTCACCTATGTGATAAAAGATGTATCCATTGAGTTAAAGATGAATAGAAAAATGGAAAATAATGACTGATAATGCAATTAACCCTTTCCTCAATATATATGCATTTTTACGCATATGCGACCAGTGTAGATCCAGATCAGTCAGCACATCCATGCCGTCTGATCAGGATTTGCACTGGTCGCATTTTAACCTAATGAATCAAAAACCGAACAGTTTAGATCCTGATCAGATGGCACATGTGCTGTATGGATCTAAACTGTTTGCCCACACAATAAAGGTTGGTCTATGGAGGAAAGGGTTAAACTGCCTGAAAATTTTTTATGGATTGTAATGACCGACAAAAATTCAATTCTAACAAAGATTTTATAATATCAAACTTACCAACTAAAGGCGACATGTTTGAATTTGACGATGACGGGGAATCCGACATGGGTTTCTCAATAAGTGGTCGTTTTGCCGGTGGTTGGCTTCCGGAATGTGCAGGTGGAGGTCTCTTCTGTCCGTGCGTCTGTCCACTAAGTGCATTTAACCACGATGGTGATGATGAACCCATTAGCGAACTTGACGAAACACTTAGTCCATAGTTCACGGGACTCGTTACCTGCGGCTCTAACTTTGCTGGACTACGTCCGTTAGAGTGTGTACTAAGATTCAAACCAGAGTTATTGTGGGAATGATGAATGTTCGGACTGTTACTCAGACTTCTAACACTACTCTCTGCGGATTTGTAACTCGTTAATGGCGGCAAGGGTGGCAGGTTGTGCATTGCTGAACTGATAAGCCCCGATGGCGAACTTGGCGTGGCAACTGGCGACTTACTGGATAGGATTAACGATGGGGTTGATGACCTAAATAAAGAAATGATAACAGTTCAGTTTTTTTTTTGCGTGTTTTCACAGAAATAAAATCAATGAATTTATTTTTTATTTCAAAACCAGACTGCACAGATGGGCCGGCTTATCTGGATCTACTTTTTGCTCACACAATGAAGTTGTATCTGTGGAGTAAAGATTTAACCCTTTCCTCCATAGATACACCATTATTGCGAGGGCAAACAGTGTAGATCCAGATCAGCCGGCACATCTGTGACATCTGATCAAGATCTAAACTGTTTGCTTTTTGATTAATTAGGTTATATCTGATCAAAAAGTGACCAGTGCAGATCCTGACCAGATGACATGAATGTGCCGACTGATCTGGATCTACACTGGTCGCACATGCGTAAAAATGCATATATACATGTATAGAGGAAAGGGTTAAAACTTCCATTTCAAATCACCAGTAACTTTACAAGATAAACTGCCATAATTAATGATAATTGATTTACCTATAAGCTATTAAAGGACATTAATTTCAAATTAGCATATTCATTACGAAACAGTAAACAGATCTGATTAAATGCAAAGCACTTCTCAGGGCAACAACTTAGTCAGCTAATAATATTTGTATCAATATATTATCCTTATCAAAATGTTTGGCCATAACCTTTATTTTGCGTCATTGACATGTCTTCATGTATCTTTACCTTTCCCTCCATAGACTCACCTTTATTGCATGGGCGAACAGTTTAGATCCAGATCAGCTGGCACTTCCATGCCGTCTGAACAGGATTTTAACTGTTCGCTTTTTGAATAGTTAGGTTATTTCTGACCAAAATGCAACCAGTGCAGATCCTGATCAGACGGCACGGATGTGCTGATCTGGATCTACACTGGTAGTACATGCATAAAAAGCCTATATATGGAGTTAAAGGTTAATGTCATTGTCCTTTGGAATATTTTCCATAATTTGCTGACCTTGGCTAGCAATGAAGACTCAGGGCCCAGGATCCTTAACCTGGGCTTGAAGACCAGTCTCTCAAATCTAAAGCAACTGATAGGCTGCAATGGCAACTGGTCGCCATTTCAGCCAATCAGATTCTTGGGATTTGAGACTGGTCTCTAGTTTAAGTTTTATTGTCTTGGCTAAGATTACAATTAATAGACAAACAGTCTAGTCTATGTCTACACTAGGTTCAAGATCATAAAACTGAGATTGGAGACAAGTCATCTCCTTATCTGATAGGCTGAAATGGAGTCCAGTCTCAATTTTAACCAATCAGATACTTGAGATTTGAACCTGTTTTCCCATTTCAGATCAATGATCTTGAGCACTGGTTACAAACGCGACTGTAGAGTAAGAAAGCAGGTATTTCTACGAAGTCATTGTTCAGCAATTTGACATTCTTGGTGTCATTTGTTCATTTTTATGTTTTTAACAATAAGTTTAGGCCCATTTCTACGAACTGCAAACGTTTCTTTAATGTTTATATAAAGTTGATAAGGCAGGCTTAAAATAAGTACATAGTTCAGGGACAAGAACAATTGATCTGTCTTTATAATATGACAGGTGAATCTTCATTGACAAAACAGATACCGCATAGGTGTACCAATTTCACTTTTATTGTCAGTTTGTAGACTCCCTTACAAGCTTTCATAGACAAGCAAACAAATTACAAACTATGGTCTACTGTAAATGCATTCACTGCTGTTTTCTGCCTTTATATATGAATGCCCCTTTAACCCATTCCTCAATTTATACACCTTTTATCGCATGGGCAAACATTGTAGATCTAGATCAGCTGGTACATCCATGCTGTTTTATCAGGATCTACATTAATTGATTCTTGGTCATAAGTAACCTAATGATTAAAGCAAACACTGTAGATCCTGATTCGACGACACAGCTGATCTACACTGTTTGCCCGCGCAATAAAGGTGTATCAATAGAGGAAAAGGTTTAGAACAGTTTTTGTCACTTGGAGAAGATTCATTCATATACGACATCCCCGGCTTGAGTGGCTGGATGGTATGAACTGGACCCAGTCGTCAAACTGACCAATCAGAAGCAAGAGATTTCATCAGACTGTGCGCAAGGTTATAAAACTGAGCATAGAAACCAGTCTCAAATCTCAAGCATCTGATTGGCTGAAATGGCGATCAGTTGCCATTTCAGCCAATCAGGTACTTGAGATTCGAGACTGGTTTCAAATCTCAGTTTTATAACCGTCCGCCCTGGTCTACACTGATCTTGGGCCCAGGGGTGTAAACAAGTGCCCCGGAACGTACCTCAGTGGTCTGACAGGGAAGATTATGTACTCCTGCCTGAATTGATTTCTATTTTATGTTGGGGATAATCCTAGGCCAGCTAAGGAAGAAGTTTCATGATCTTAAGGGGTTCAATGTTCATTAGAACAGGGAAATTAGGAAAATTTTATTAATTATCCCTTTTCTCAAAATATGAGTTTAATTGCACCAGCAAACAGTGTAGACCCAGGTTTGTCTCTGATCAGGATCTACACTCTTCCTTTTTTATAGATCTTTTATGTTACTTCAAACCAAGAACCAACCAGTAAAGATCCAGATCAGACATCTAGATCCAGATCAAACAGCTAACACCACAAATATGCTGGCATATCTGAATCTACACAGATCACATAGTCCACTAGTAAATCTGTGAGCTAATGCTCACTTGTGATACTCCCAATTTGAGAAATATGACTTTCAAAATGTAATTTGCATTTTTCAATAAAGATGCCCTTTGGTTTATGTAATGCACCTATATAGTGATAAAGATGCCCTTTGGATTATGTATTGCACCTGTATAGTGACAAAATCTAAACATATTCAGTAAACAGGAAGTAGATGAGCAAGGAGCATAAAATCACTTTACACCACCTGGGACTATAGGATAAAGAAATATACAAAATATCAGGCTGCTGCATGTTACAGTTGCTTAGAAAACTGCAACAGAAACTTTTTTTATACTGACAGACGGAAGAATGGACAAGGGTAAAACAGAATACCCCCTCTTTTTTCGAAGCGGGGATACAATAAAAACCCATATATACGGGGTTATTCTTGAAAATCAACCTTGAGACTTTAGAAATAGGAAAAAAGAACACCATTTTTTGTTGGCAAGACAAAAATATGGAAACGAAAAACAAACTGAATACAAAACTAAACCAAAATCGAGAACTTAGATCAAAATAATAACAACAAATAAGTAATTGATCCAACATGCTTCATCTGTGTGCTCTTGTATAAAACTGTTTTCTATGCTTTTTGTTGCGAAAGCAAAGAAAACTTTACAAAGAAAATACTCCTACATGCTTCCATAAATATCTTGCCAATAAAATAGAATGGCTTCTTAAAAATAAGCAAGTCATTTAGGTCATGATTTAACATTTATTCATAAAACCAACTGCCTAAACAGTTAGACTTTATGAAAGTAACATAATTATTTTTACATATTTAAACATTTATTATTTATGTACCGGTTTAATGCCAATGTGTGATATTGTTTCTCTCGTGGTCAAAATATTTCATGTCCATCTTATGTGAAAATATATAGCTATTAATTCTCACAATCGGATATTGATGAAAAGTGAAAAAAAATTTACAGTGATATGGGTCCAATTTTGATTTTAACAAATGAATAGAATTTTAACCCTTTACTCCATATATACACCTTCTTGTGTGGATGAACGGTGTAGATCCAGATTAGCTGGCACATCTGTGCCATCTGATAAGGAACTCAATGTTCATTTCTTGAAAAGAAAAAAACCTAATGACTCTTAAAGTGATCAGTGCAGATCCAGATCAGACAGCGAAGATGAGCAAGCTGATCTTGATCTACACAGTTTGCCCACACTATAAAGATGTAGAAATTGAGGAAAAGGGTTTATTACAAGTGAGAAATTTACAGTGATTTGCGTCAAATTCTGATGTTTACAAAATTAATGAAATAGGATGATTTTTAAAAATTGATGAATATGTTTGGAATGAAAAAATGATGGTTTCTGTAAAAAGAACACGAATAAATAACATATCTTAAAAATTTGATGTGCAATAAATATCCAAAAACAAACATTAATTTAAAAAAAATTGCATTTTAGGAAAGTACCATTTTTGTACCAGAAAAAAAAAGAGAAAATTTTGAACCCGAATCCAGAACAAAATAACATCATTTCATTAATGTAAACATTTTCTCATTTAATTTCAATTGTCAAGACCGATTCAGTATTAAACCTTCAAACAAATCACTTTGGCATTTCAAAAATTCAAAATAGCACAATGTTTACAAAATTCATCCACATAAACCGATGCTTGGCACCACAAACATATAAATAATGTTCTGTAACTTTCAAATATTGTAACAAACAAATCAGAATGTATAATACACAACAGAAAACTAAAAGTGTATTAAACATGAAATTAATTTATACAAGAGCACAAAGATGAAGCACTTTGGTCAACTACATATCAACACCTTAGCGCAAAAAGGGTGTAAAAGCTAATGAAATAAGAAGAAGTTATACCATTATTGCACTAAGGTGACGAAATTATTAAACAAAACTTCATTTTAAATGTCCAAGTTGTTGTTAAATTGCCGATTTTGCAGCTATTTTATTTTGACATTTGAGACCAATTTTGATCTAGATCAGCTTGTTGTTGGCCTACGGTCTACACTTAGTCATTCAGAGTCAATAAACCCTTTACTCCATAGATATGCCTTTTGCAATCAGTGTAGATCATTTCAGACTGCGCATCTGTGTTGTCTGATCTGGATCTGCACTGTTCCCTTTTTGGTCAGAAATAACCTACCGTCATTGTTTGAATATAAGCCGCACTTTTCCCCCAGAATTCGGAAGTAACAAGTTGGGGGTGCGGCTAATACACAGGTTTGGCTGCTTATACATTGTGTTAAGCCATTTTCATCTGTTCTATCCCCTTTGGGGCGGTGCGGCTTATACATGAGTGCTGCTTATATTCGAACAATGACGGTATTGAAGCAAACTGGTTAGATCGAGCGGGCTGAGCTGGATCTACACTATTGGCAAATGGATAACAGATATATCCCATGGTGTAATGGGTTAAGAAGCACAGTTAACAAGCCACATTAATCTCAACACTTTTAACACAACAAAAGCAATTTAGCATAATAAATTTCTAAGCTAAATTTGCCAGTTTAAACTGAATCATTGAAAGAAAATGACCAACATTTATAACTTAATTCTTTAAGAAATTATAATACAAACCCACACACAAACAAGTCTGCAATAACAAAAATCACTGCATATTCTGCCTGAAACAACTTAAAACAACTTGGACACGAGTGTTTTGAATATGCAACTCGAGGTTTACAGTTTGATCCGCGCAGCTATCATTGCCAGCTTATCTCTGTTAGAATAAACACCTTAACAATTATTGCCAACTAACAAACAATACCTTAGGTACTGAAACGCTATTAAGAATAGCAGCATAACCTTGCTATACATGTAAGCTGTTGTATTATCTCTAATGAAATTCTTATGTCTGTCAGAGAAGTCCTTTCCCAACTTTTATTTTCTACAGCCTGATAGAGGTCTACTCTTCTTTCAATTCACAACTTTAACCCTTCCCTCCAAAGAAAAACCTTTATTGCATGGGCGAAGAGTTTAGATCCAGATCAGCCGGCACATTTGTGCCATCTGATCAGGATCTAAACTGTTCGCTTTTTGATTCGTTCATTATTTTTGACCAAAATGTGACCAGTTCAGATCCTGATCAGATGGCATGAATGTGCCGGCTGATCTGGATCTACACTGGTAGCACATATGAAAAATGCGTATATATGGAGGAAAGGGTTAATAGAATATATTTAGCTTCTTATCAGTAAGAACAAGTCAATGCCATCTGACACAAGCATGCCATCTGATCTGGATCTACACTGTTCGCTTTTTGATTCATTGGATTATTTCTAACCAAGAAGCGATCAGTATAGATCCAGATCTGGATCTACTGTTATCCCAAGGGATAAAAAGAAAAATACAGAACTAACTCATTTATATTAAGGCCAGCCCATAATTTTAGAAAGCCGAGTGTTATACTCCCAATTTGTATCAACAAATATTTTGATATTGAAATGCATCAAACCAAGCTTTCACCAAAATAAAGCAAAATCACAGCTTTTTACATTTATGCAAACACATTTTCAAAATATAACTAACGGAGTTAATAACCCTTTTACTCCAGAAAATATGGCTAATATCACAAAGGCAACAAGAGTTGATCTATAACAGCTTGCACATCAGGGCTGTCTGATCTGAATCTGCACAGCTTGCTTCTTGGTTAGAAATAACCTTCTGTACATAAAATCAAGGGTTTAGATTCAGATCAGATGGCAGTCTAATAAGGATTACAATGGTGTGTGCCAATGAGATAAAAGCCATATCCCATAGAGAAAAGGGTTAATATCTATTAATCATACCCATTAAGATGGTTATGACGATAAGGCAATAGAAAAAAATATTTTAGATTCTCATCCCCGCCTGCCCGTCCAAAACCACCCGCCCTAAAAACATTTATTGGTAAAAAAAATCAGAACATATTCTGTTCCGGACAGAACGGGTTTAGGCCATCCCGGATGTATGGAAAAAAACACGGCCGACAATAATAAAATAAAATGTTCATCATTTCAAAGCTTACCGAAGGTGATAGTGTCACTATAAAAGACTGGTATGGCTTTTCAAGCAAGAATAGGCACCAACCTGCTACTTTTGTAAGTTGTTATCATGATGTTTTGGAAGAAATTGAAAAGATGGGGAATATTCTACACCAAAGGTTCTCGTAACTATAAATGCCATTTTCTCAAAATTTTAAGTTTTTACTTCTGTTCTCAGGTATTTCGTTAATAAAAAATAAAAAGTGTCCACCCGCCCCTATTTTCCCCCAAATCCGGATGAGAATCTAATAATTTATTTTCTCTGGCCTAATGTGTAAATGATCATGAGGATAATGAAAATGATGAATTAGAATAAATTTAGGTTTACAAGAATGATGATGGTGATGATGATTATGAAGAACGATTTTAGGTAGACAAAAATGACATTGGAGGCGAATCTCCCAAAATGCTTTCAAAATAAATGAGTTAAATGTAAAAAAAAAAACACTGAACATTTGGTCCTAATTTTACGAATAAAATGACTTAGACCCTTGGCAAATACCAAGCAACTGTAGCAAGAAGTATTACTTATCTCATAGCATGTGGTATTTCAAGGAATTAAGCCCTCTATAACAAGCCTGTTATTACATTTTGACCAGTGCAGCTCCAGATCCAGATCAAATGGCACGGCACATCTGTGCCATCAGATCTGAATCAACACTGTTTGCCCTTGCCATAAAAACATTTACCTGGAGTAAGGGTAAATACAACCTTGTTTTAAACACTTTAACCCTTTCCTGAATAGATACACCTTTATTGCTAGGGCGAACAGTTTAGATCCTGATCAGACGGGACGGATGTGCCGGCTGATCTGGATCTACACTGGTGGCACATGCGTAAAAACACATATATATCAAGGAAAGGGTTAATTAACGATAATGGGACTTTGCAAGTCAAATTTAACAGTTTGAAAAAGATGCAGGCTCATTTTACTTAGCCTGTTCATGGACAGTAACAGAACTGGAATTTATGCCCAAGAAAGCTAGCCCCACATTATGTAAATAGCTTCTAGTATATGCATGTGTAACCTGAAACGCCTAAATTTGGTATCAGTTTCAGACTGCAGATAAAATGCTTTTCCACATATCAGCCCCAAAGCATAAGCAACTACAGTCAATGTGAGGCTTTTCAGCAGACCCCGTAAAAGGAATCGAAGGGTCAATATCTAGTTTATGCGTGTGTAGTGTATAAGGGTCAGTATCTAGTTCATGCATGTGAAGATCATGTTTGTATCAGGATCTTTATCTAGTTTATGCATGTGTGGAACATCTTTGTTTCAGGGTCAAAATCTAGTTCATGCATGTTTAGATTTTTTGTATCCGGGTAAATATCCAGTTCATGCCTGTGTAGACCATCCCCTTAGTGGAACACATTTTTGTAAAGACTGACTCAATTCCATCATCTATATTCATTGTACAACCCCTGCAGAAACTCTTCTATCTCTCTGTCTTCACCCATGGGCAGGGCTGAAGGGGGCGGGGACATGTACATTGTAGGCATGGGAAGGGACATGGAGGCAGGCATGGATGGGAAGGCGGGAAGGTAGGAAGGAGATGTAGGGGAAGCAAGGGGTGACATTGTGTGTGGACTAGACATGGGTGATACTGGGGATCTAAGCGGTGACTTGTATGGTGACCTTGAGGATAGGTGTGATCGGGGAGAGGAGGTAGGTGACCGCATGGGCGGGGTCCGCATACCCGAGGGACCTGGATAATTATACCCGATTGTACTACTTGATGAGTTTGACGATGACGATGATGCTGGTGATGGTGAAGATGAGAGATGTGGTGAATATGAAGAATGCGACTGAGATGATACATTATCAAACGATGAAACTGATGAGATGGAAAGAGGCCCGGCGGGCGAATCTATACTGATCACCGGTGGAGACACGCACCCTGAGCTGATTTCCTGTGACGACTGTGGTCGCATTGTCTCCACTTCATCTTCTGAATCACTGAGGGTAAGATCGATGACCTCCATCTTGGGCTTCTTTGTTGGGGATTCCGAAGTCCCTGCCGCCGCCGGTGAATCTGAAAACGTAAATGTAAAACCAACATCAAAGCTAAGAAGTAGATCAAACCCCTTCAAATCATATCTTTAACCTTGCACAAGTTTTATTTTCAACATTTTTTTTGCGCTATGGCAAATTCAAAACCCAATAAACTTTTCAATGTAACAGTGCCTCACAGCTGCTTTCATATAAGATTTTCTAATCCAAAATCCAGTTTTTAAATCCTGAAATTTGTTATTTTCAATATAATACAATATAAACATGTAAGGAAAATTTTGGGATCGAAAATCCTGAAATCAGGACCTGTCATGAAAAATATCAGGCCCATGTTCATAATAATAATACAACTTTGCAAATTTTATCCCTTCATCATCATGTGAATCATAGAAATAAAATTGAGACTAAAGATATGTTTCAAAGATCTAGTATCTTCTATCTTGTCAGTTCTAAGTTAATTTAGTTCTTTTAGTCAACAAGAGTTCAAGATTATACAACTGGGGTTGAAGAGCAGTACCCAGTCTTCAGCCTTTGATTGGGTGGAATTTAGTCGTGTCTCCAAATGGACCTATTAGAAGACTGGGTCCAGGATAAAAAAACTGAGAATTAAGACCAGTCTCAATCTCAAGTCTATGTTCGGCTTAAATGGAGACTTGTCTGCTTGAGGTCTGCAAGATGCTTGAGATTTGAGACAGGTCTCCAATCTCAGTTTTAAAACCTTGGCACCTGGTCTCTTAGTATCAGTTTAAGATCTTGAGCCTAAATGTGTACCAAACTGAAAACCAGTCTATAATCTTTGTTTTACGGAGCTGACCTTGCGTGCACTTCTAGAAAACATTATGATATGACAAGAAAGCATGCAAGTTTAATGTTTTACGAATCTATGATGAGATACTAATGAAGTGAATGAAAAGTTATCTCCCTTGCCATCCATCAGATGCAACAAAAATTCTTTATGAATATGTCTTTTATAACGTGAGATCAGATCAGTTGTCACATCCATCTGATCTGGATCCACTCTGTTTTTTATCAGAAATAACGTAATGAATCTTAAAGCAAACAGTGTAGATGCACATTGGTGCTATCTGATCAGGATCTATACTGTTCACTATAAGATTCATAATGTTATTTCTGACCAAGATGTGATCAGTGCAGATCCGGGCCCAAGGTTATAAAACTGAGCAAGGAAACCAGTCTCAAATCTCAAGCATCTGATTGACTGGTTGCCATTTCAGCCAATCAGATGCTTGAGATTTGAGACTGGTTTCCATGCTCAGTTTTATAACCTTGGGCACAGATCCGATTAATCAAAAGGTATGTGCTGACTGATCTGGATCTACAATGGTCACATATGTTTTAAAACATGTATATATGGAGTTAATAATTAATCTAAAATGATAAATGACATTACCTCCACAGAGATTCACTGTGTCTTTTTTCGTGGCTGTAAAAATGGGAAAATGGAATTACTTAAAATATGAAGGATGAATTACTACCCAGGAATGGAGTATATGTAGCCCTGTCAACTTAATTAACTTTTTTAATTCATTTAAAGATTTAAATGAAATTCATAAACAACTATAGCCATTTACACCATAGAAACACAAACATGGGCAACCAAGCTAGATCCAGATCAGTCACTAATGTCTAATCAGGATCTACACTGATTGCTTCTTGGTCAGAAGAAATAACCTAAAGACTCCAAAAGCAATCAGTATAGATCCTGATCAGATGGCATAGATGTGCAGGCTGATCTGGATCTACACTGTTTACCAATGTGATAACCGCCATATTCCCAGGCAGTCAAGTGTTAAACAAGAGGGCCAATTGGCCCTAAATCGCTCACCTGTCAAACTTGACCTAGATATTATTTAGATAAACATATGACCAAGTTTGAAGAAGATTGGACCAAAATTAAGACCGCTTGAGTACAGACAAGATTTTAATATAATTTGACCTAGTGACCTAGATTTCAAGGTCACATGACCCAGTTTCAAACTTGACCTAGATATCATCGAAATATACTTTCTGACCAAGCTTGAAGAATTCCAATCAAAATTAAGACTTCTAGAGTGCAGACAAGCTTTTTCTTTAATTTGACCTACTGACCTAGTTTTAAGGGTCACATGACCCAGTTACGAACTTGATCTAGATATCATTGAGATAAAAATTCTGACCAAGTTTAAAGAAGATTGCACCAAAATGAAGACCGCTAGAGTGCAGACAAGATTTTTATATAATTTGACCTAGTGACCTAGATTTCAATGTCACATGACCCAGTTTCAAACTTGACCTAGATATCAATGAAATAAACATTCTGACGAAGTTTCAGAAAGATCAGACCAAATTAAGACCTCTACAGTGCAGACAAGCTTTTTCTTTAAATTGACCTACTGACCTAGTTTTAAGGGTCACATGACTCAGGTACGAACTTGATCTAGATATCATTGAGATAAACATTCTGACCAAGTTTAAAGAAGATCACACCAAAATTGAGACTGCCTGAGTGCGGACAAGATTTTTCTATAATTTGACCTAGTGACCTAGATTTCAAGGTCACATTACCCAGTTTCGAACTTGATCTAGATATCAATGAGATAAAAATTCTGACCAAGTTTGAAGAAGATCGGATAAAAATTATGACCGCTAGAGTGCGGACAACAATTGTGAACTAACGTCGGACGGACGGACGACGGATGAAGGGTGATCACAAAAGCTCACCCTGTCACTATGTGACAGGTGAGCTAAAAAGAATTGTTGATTAAAATCTAGAAATTAAACAGACACAAGTAATTTTTGTCTGCAGTTTATCCAACACAAGTCCTTCTGCTACTATCTGTAGTGTTAACTATTCTCCATCCCTTGGTAGCATGAGAAAGACTTCATGATTCCGGTTCTTTCGTTTCTTGATATTTGAAGAAGAAATATATTTAAGGCATTTTATTTATTTATACTGAGAATTATGCTCATGTAAACTCTACCAAATAATGCCCAAATTGAATGAGACATTATAATTCTAACTACTGTTTACCCATCAAAACACCGAGAATCATTTATGCAGCATTAATTTGTGTCTATGCCCAATTTCAACTAATGTAATTGCAGAATATGTGTACAGTTGTTCAATCTTGCAAAAATCAAGAAATTGAAAGAAATTCTTAATTCACAATATGTTACCAGCATGCAACAGTATGGAATTGATGAAATATGTTTTACATCACTTGATACACACAATGTTTACTAACAAGCACTTCAGTCCACATTAACATTGAACACGTTACGAAAATCATGAATTTAATTTACTAGATGGGTGTTCAGTTGCCAGTCGTCCTCATATTAGTTTTTGTGACAAATAGGCCAGCCAAATGACAGCAAAGCGATTCCAATGTATTGCTTTTCTTCGAAAGGGCAACACAAAAACTACAATTCCTAATCTGCAGATTTTAATGACATATTCTGAATAAAGGCTTTTGCTTGGAAATCCTCTATTATGTAAAAAAAAACAACTTGATTCCCTGATTAGTCAGTCATTCTCATTTCTCAATGATTAATCTAAATTCATTGATAAATAGCACACACAAAGCAACAATTACTGATCAATCACAAATGAATGTTTGAAGCTGCACTCGGTGAGTTTTAGACAATAATAAATTGAGAACAATCTCTTATTATTATCCCTGTACTCCATATATAGGCGTTTTAACACATATGTGACGAGTGTAGATCCAGATCAGTGAAAACTGATCTGGATCAGTACTGGTCTCATCTGGTCAGATATAAACTAATTAACAGTGCAGATCCTGATCAGATGGCTTAGATGTACTGGCTGATCTGGATCTACACCGTTTGCCCATGCAATAAAGGTGTATCTACGGAGAAAAGGGATAATCTTCAAACACTACAAGGGCCCAAGATCATAGCACTAAAATTTGAGATCAGTCTCAAATCTCAAGGATCTGATTGGCTGAAATGGCGACTGGTCACCATTTCAGCCAATCAGATGCTTGAGATTTGTGACTGATCTCCAGATTTAGTATTATGATCTTAGGCAAAGATGATCACACAAGATCGGCTGACAATGAATAATTAAACAAATTACGCAAATCTGACTTACGTGAATGTTTAATTGCAACAGGTGTATTTAAAATGGTATGTGTTTGTTTAGTGGACTTTATTGGGGCCCAGGTCCCGTCTTCTGAAAACTGGATTTCATCCACTTCTGAAACTTGTTTAAGTATTTCAACAAATAACCTGAAACAGAAAAGAGCAAATCAGAAGTAAAATCAGAATTTCTCTCATCTGTCACCACCAGTTTACACTGAAAAATATTTGATTTTCATACTACTCAAAACGATTTCGGGTAATTATTTATCATAATATACGGATAACAAATTTTCAAAACTGCATTTGAAATCATTAAAGATTTCATAAAAACTTATTCTTCATACCTAAATTAATCATGTATGCTTGGTATCTTTAGAAGTTTAACCCTTTCCTCCATATTTTTACACGTGTGCATGTAGTGTAGATCCAGATCAGCCAGCACATCTGTGCCATCTAATCAGGATCTGCACTGGTCGCATTTTGGTTAGAAATAACATAACGAATAAAAAAGCTAACAGTGCAGATCCTGATCAGACTGAACAAAGGTGCCGGCTGATCTGGATCTTCACTGTTCGCCCTCACAATTAAGGCGTATCTATGGAGGAAAGGGTTAAGATTATCCCTCTGAGTTCAAGTTAACAATTTAACTCAATACTTTTCACCATACTGGGGCCTGATCCAGATCTACACTTTCCATCTTGAGATTTGTGAGTTATTTCTGACTTAGAAGCGAAAAGTTTAAGTCCTGATCAGCTAGCATAAATGTTGTGGCTGATTTGGATCTTAACTGGTTACACATGTGATAAAACAGGTCTATATTGAGTCAAGGGAAAATCCTGGGCTGAACGTTATAAAACTGAGATTGGAAACAAGTCTCAAATCTCAAACATCTGATTGGTCAAAATGGCGACTGGTCAAGGGAAAAACATTGAATCCTGGTCTGTAGGTTATAAAACTGAGATTGGAAACCAGTCTCATATCTCAAGCATCTGATTGGCCGAAATGGGGAATAGTCGCCATTTCGGCCAATCAGATGCTTGAGATTTGAGACTGGTTTCCATGCTCAGTTTTATAACTTTGGGCACTGGCCACGACATAATCAACATACCCATCTATGATAAGTTTATGGAACGGAGTTTGTTTATCACAGACTGGACATAGCCACGTTGGCTTCTTTTCATTCATCATTAGGAACGTGGTTGCATCAAAGCACTGCAAGTGTGTACACGTCCCTGCTCGACAAGGTAATTGCATCTTCATTTTGCCCAACTGAAACACAGAAAGTCGTCAGTGAACACTTGTCAAATAACCCATATTCATGCACACTAAAATTGGTGGAAATCAAACAATACCACTATAAAATGAATAGATAAGCATATATTTTGATTGATTCGGTTCAATATCATTAAATAGCAATTGGGATCTGACTCAAACTTCCTAGCTTTTGATTTGTGTCTTGTCTGGGACACAGCTCAATTTTCAGCGAAAATTGTTAAATATTGTTGACCTAATTGTACTTATTATCCTCAAACCACACTGAAAATGAACAGAAAATATCTACAGGATTCAAAAAGTAACAAACTGATTAACTCACTTACCGGACACTTTAATGAGACTCGTAGACTAGTTGTGGCGATTTCACTGTCGGCATCATGCTGAAGCTTCTCTTTTACTGAAATTCAATGAAAAAATACGACAATTACATGCAACACAATAAATCTTTTCCTCCAGATGTATTAATCTTTTATGGCGTGAGCTAACAGTGCAGATCCAAATCAGCCGGCACATACAGTGTCAGGACCTGAACTGTTAGCTTTTTTATTTATCATTTTATTTCTGACTAAAAAGTCATCAGTGCAGATCCTGATCAGACGGAACAAATGTGTCAGATATCAGCGTTTTTTTCCCCAAAGGGAAAAGGGTCCCCTTTCCCTACATTGGGAATTTTTCGCTTCGTAAAATCTTGAAATTGGGAAAAAATTCTGTCGCAAAATCAGCCAAATTGGGATTTTTTCTTAGATCATGTTAATAAACACTAGGGTTTTTTTATTCAGTTTCACCAAGCATCATGAGGTCAGGTTCCTTAACAGGAAACCCTCAAGTGATGTAACTGTTATGCCAGAACTAAGTAACTGCCAATCCAATGACTGTCTATGGAAAAATAATTTCCATTGGCAGGAAAAGTTTCTTTGAGCTTGCAATTAATGTGAACTGAATCTGATGAATCTGCATTTGAAATTATAATCAAAGAGTTGGGGGCTGGATACAGTGTCAGGTTGAGGCAATGTGTCCTTGGGCTACAGCTAGCTCAAGGATAGATTCTGAGTGGGACTCAGTTTGGTTTCCAAATATGTCGGAAGGCTGGATTCAAGTTTAGTTTCAGTCCAATTTACGGGGGAAAGTACAGGAGGTTGCTCGATACCGGTACTTATATTCATTGGTTCAAATCGCATAGACTCGGGACTCGTCGCCAATGGCATGGGATCGGTCGATATATACCCAAAATCTCGCAACAAAAGAGTGACAGTGTTCATATTTATTAACGTTTTCCTTTGAATAATTTTGCTCATTCCAAATGTTGTGAAGTTTGTAAACTACTTTCAGTTTCTGTAGACTGGTCTTTGCGCTTCAATTTTATCCGTAAGAATCAGTCAACTTGCAATTATTGACCGTAAACCAGTCTGAAAAAAGGACGGTATAAAACGCGAACCGGATGAAAGACTGCACATGTCTGTACTTTGTTTAATGATAATAACTGAGTAAGAATCTAACCAGATGGTTGATAAGAGTTACTAACCTTTTGAACGGTGTGGTTTGTTTACAATGAACAACATTTCTTGCAAAAAAGTCTTTTGTCAATTGGGAAATGGCACTGTTTGTTGTTGGAAACATTAGCTTTGGGGATTGGGAAAGTCTGGTACTTTGAATTGGGAAGACTCCGGTCAGCTTTGGGAACGATACCGTTTTGCAGAGGTAGATAAAGAAGGAAAATAAACGCCGGATATTAATGCTGTTTGATCAGGATATGCACTGGTTGCACATATGTTCAAATGCATATATATGGAGTAAGGCTTAACTAAGGGTCAACTTACAATTACTCTTTCCTTATGTACCTATGTTTGTGTAATAAATGATTTTATAGTCTTGAATATTTCAAATTGAAGGTTAGGTCCAGTATTGACTGAAGTATAGTAATTTATTAAAATCCTTGGATGTATAGTTTCATTCACAGCTTAAGGTGAGAAACATAGATTTTATATGACCCTTTATAATTTTTGTTGAGTGTATTTGATATTGGCCACCATTAGTTTAGCTAGACACCTGTAAGTAATGTAGAGCATATTTGAGTTTAACAAGCAATTTGGTGTTAACCAGTTCGACTTTATTTTGTCATTTCCTTTATTGAAGTCTGCATTTTGAATACACTTTTTCACATAATGTCGCATATTTATAGTAAAAAACAAAAAAAAACAACAATTTATGGGTTTGATTATTATCACTCTGTCACACTCAATGGGGTGGTGATTTGCATGCTTTCCCTATAAAATACAAGAAAATTAAACTCTTTTGAAATATGCAAACAACATTGTACCTTGTAAATGCTTTACTCCATAGGTTATGACTGATATCCCACGGGCTACCTGTGTAGCTACACCGGAAGATTTTAGATTTATTAGGTTATTTCTTACACTAGTCATTTATGGATTAATTAGCATATTTCTAACCAAGAAGCAACCACTGTAGATCCAGATCAGCCAGCACAAACCTTTTTTGATTGATCGGATCTGCTATGATCACATCTTGGTCAGAAATAACATCATAAATCTTAGAGCAAACACTGTAGATCCTGATCAGATAGCACAGATGTGCATCTACACTGTTTGTTAGGTTATTTCTGATCAAGAAGCGAACAGTGTAGATCCAGATCAGACAGCACAGATGTGCCAGATGTACTAAATCTACACTGATTGCCCATGTGATAAAAGCTGCAATAAGGGGGTAAACAGGTAAAATTTCACTGAATGTGCACTGGGATTGGAAAGTGGCCATGGCCTTGCAAATTGGGAAAATTTATGCCCAATAATTTTTCAGTTTGGGAAAACAAAATATATGAAAGATGGGTAATAACTTGTAAATTTGAATAGTTATAAGTATTTTCTACTTAAACTAAATTTTTAAAGCACTTTATTTTTCAGCCTTAAATTTTCAAACTCACCTCGGAGGATTTTAATCCATTTTTGGACATCTTACCTAGCAGTTTGGGAAGAGTCTCTGCCACAGTTGGGAAAAACACTTTATTTTTGGATTGGGAAGCAGCCTAATATAGGCCTCTGCTATATAAGGATGAAAAGCTCTGACGTGGTCTCAACTTACTCATAGCTCTTGAATGATCTGCATGTCTGTTTCCAAACTGTTTTAATCGCTGTAGGAGAATATCTGAGGTGAGGCGCTTTACTAAATTGATTGAGACTACAAAACCCTGAAAAACATGAAATACTTGCTACAATAAAAGACCAGAGAATGGCTCAGAGGGACACTTGGGAGAAATAGTGTCCCAAATGTCTTGAACTTCTCTCCCTGCTCAGCCAATGGAGAAGTTTTTTCCTTATAATAATGTTTCAGAAAGTCACACCCCTGGTTGAATTCTCCCTAAAACTAAATTAACTTCTCTCTTTCCTGACAACCTAAGCCATGGATTAAAAATAGTTCTCGTAAAATTTCACTTGTTTTGTTTCAAGGAAATTATTTAATTTAAAAATCAGTATAACAGGAGTACTTATCACAAAATTAAAGTTGTCATAAGAACAACAGGGAATTTTTTTCAGTCCTCATTAAATGCAAATCCATACAAACCTACATTTTAATCACCCTAAAATATCTATAAACAATAATTTATCTTTATTTCCTGTGAAAAATGTTTGATACAATACAGTACTGTTAACTAACTTGACAAAGTCTACAAATTTGGAAACCTCAAAATAATTAATTAAATTGTATATGTGCAAACGCTTAATTAATATCAATAAATCCTATCAACTCACTCTTCCGTATTCTGATGCCCATGAGATTTCAACATGGTTGGGCATTGTGGGTGACAGTCTACATAGTGAGGTGATGTCAACCGGTCGTCCTGGACGCTTCGGCTCCACACCTGGCTTTGTTGTAGGAATAGGATTCTGCAACACAGAAAAAAAAATTGGAGCCTCACTATGGAAAAAATCTCTGTTTAGTGTTTTCTTAAGCATTTTCAGTTTTGCTATACAGTAAAACCCCTCATTACGGACACTCAATATTACGGGCACCCCGGTATTATGGGAGAGTTTTTGAAGAACAGACATGTTCTCTTCTTTTTTATTTAAACCCACAATTAAGGACAACCAACTATTAGGGACACTTTCCCTCAGTCGCTTAGGTGTCCGTTATAAAGGGGTTTCACTGAATTTAGCAAAACACAACTTTATATTTAACCCTTTATTTAAAATATATGCTGCCGATAAATTTCTTTTTTGAATTAAGAAACAAGATGCCAAACAGCAACTAAACCAGGTTTTCTTTTTAAAGTTTTAATAGGATCAATAATGTTGAACACTTTAGAGAAAAAAAGTGAACTTAAACAAAAAACTTAACACAAAATTCTTAGTGAAAAAAGGACATAACTATTAAAAAAAAAATACAGTCAAGAGTTATGGAACTTGTCCTGATGATTGCCACTGTGATGTCAGAGAACTGTATTAAGTTTTTAAAGCTCTACCTTGAATGGTTACTGAGAAAGTGGACTTAAACAAAAAAACAAATGTTGACACTCAGGGCTTTTTTTCTTTCTACAGCAGGTGCCATTTATGGGCACCTTTCCCACAGTAAATTTCTTTAAAATCATGCAGTTTTCCCCAAATAAGAACATTACATCAGATTTTTTCATTCCCCTTTAGAGAAGAAATCATGCTATTTTCCCAAAACTTACAGGGCATGGCCCCCTTCCCCAGACAGTGAAAAAAGCCCGGACGCTCGACACTGCACAAGAAATATTGAGAAATGGCAAAGTTACACAAGACCTTTTTTGTTCTAAACAACCAGCAACTTACAGGTAGCTGAGCAACTTTTCCATTTACTCTAACACATATACTTGGAGGAAAATTATCGTCCTGCTCACAACTTGTCTCGAGGAAACAGAATCTGAAAAACAAAAGGCAGCGTGTTAAAACTACATCAGCAGCCCACAATCATTGTGCCTTTCCTCCATGTGATACTGCTGTTATTTCATGGCAAACAGTGAAGATCTAGATCAGCAAGTGCATCAGTGCCATCTCATCCGCATGTGCACTGTTAGCTTACAGTGTTATTAGGTTTTGTCTGACCAAGAAGCGAACAATGTTGAGCTAGATCTGACAGCACAGATGTGCTAGCTGAACAATGTTGAGCTAGATCTGACAGCACAGATGTGCTAGCTGAACAATGCTGAGCTAGATCTGACAGCACAGATGTGCTAGCTGAACAATGCTGAGCTAGATCTGACAGCACAGATGTGCTAGCTGAACAATGCTGAGCTAGATCTGACAGCACAGATGTGCTAGCTGAACAATGCTGAGCTAGATCTGACAGCACAGATGTGCTAGCTGAACAATGCTGAGCTAGATCTGACAGCACAGATGTGCTAGCTGAACAATGCTGAGCTAGATCTGACAGCACAGATGTGCTAGCTGAACAATGCTGAGCTAGATCTGACAGCACAGATGTGCTATCTGATTTGGATTTCCACTGGTCACCATTAGAATATAATCGTATCCATGGATTGTTGCAAGTTTTTTTAAAAGTCAAGAAGGATTTTGCTGTGATTCTTGATATATTTTATGGCTGGTGGCCTTTTCATTAAACCACTGATTTTTTTAAAAAGGGAACAAACTATCACTCATTATAATCCCAAGCTAATTTTCTATTTCTAAGTTTAGTGTTTGTTTAAAGTCTTTCTTTTTTTCCACTAAATTAAATTTAACTTTAACAGCATGAAATTTTTAAAAACCTTCACTTAACAAGAGGGCCATGATGGCACTATATCGCTCACCTGAGTACAAAAGTACTCTCAGCTTGTGGTTTCAGACAAGAAGATTTTTAAAGTTTTTCCTATACAAGTCTATATAAAATGAAGTGACCCCTGGGGCGGGGCCAATTTTGACCCCAGGGAAATAATTTGAACAATCTTTGTAGAGTTCTACTAGAGGATGCTAAATGCCAAATATCTAAGCTCTAGGCCTTGTGGTTTCAGACAAGAAGATTTTTGAAGTTTTTCCTATATAAGTCTATGTAAAATGAAGTGACCCCTGGGGCGGGGCCAATTTTGACCCCAGGGAAATAATTTGAACAATCTTTGTAGAGTTCCACTAGAGGGTGCTAAATGCCAAATATCTAAGCTCTAGGCCTTGTGGTTTCAGACAAGAAGATTTTTAAAGTTTTTCCTATATAAGTCTATGCAAAATAAAGTGACCCCTAGAGCTGGGCCAATTTTGACCCCAGGGAAATCATTTGAACAAACTTTGTAGAGTTCCACTAGAGGATGCTAAATGCCAAATATCTAAGCTCTAGGCCTTGTGGTTTCAGACAAGAAGATTTTTAAAGTTTTTCCTATATAAGTCTATGTCAAATGAAGTGACCCCTGGGGTGGGGCCAATTTTGACCCAAGGGAAATCATTTGAACAATCTTTGTAAAGTTCCACTAGAGGGTGCTAAATGCCAAATATCTAAGCTCTAGGCCTTGTGGTTTCAGACAAGAAGATGTTTAAAGTTTTTCCTATATAAGTCTATGCAAAATAAAGTGACCCCTGAGGTGGGGCCAATTTTGACCCCAGGGAAATAATTTGAACAAACTTTGTAGAGTTCCACTAGAGGATGCTAAATGCCAAATATCTAAGCTCTAGGCCTTGTGGTTTCAGACATGAAGATTTTTATAGTTTTTCCTATATAAGTCTATGTAAAATCAAGTGACCCCTGGGGCGGGGCCAATTTTGACCCCAGGGCTATTTTTTGAACAATCTTGGTAGAGGACCACTAGGTGATGCTACACAGCAAATATCAAAGTTCTAGGCCTTACGGTTTCAGAGAAGAAGATTTTTAAAATTTCATGTTCAAAATCTATTTTTAACCTCTGTGACCTAGATAGGCAATGGAATGGAACCATTTGAACAATTTTGGTAAAGCTTCATGCAGGTAACATTCCTGCCAAGTTTCAGCAAGATTGGCCCAGGAGTTCAGGAGAAGAAGTCGTTTGAAGAAAAAGTTGACGACGCACGCACCGACAGACGGACGACGGACATCAGGCGAACACAAAAGCTCACCATGAGCACTTCGTGCTCAGGTGAGCTAAAAAGAGCAAGAGAGGATAACTGCAACAAAATACTACTGAGTTAACTCAATACTGATGCCATCTGATCAGGAGCTACAGTATTAACTTTTAGATTCATCATTTCTAACAAAAATGTGACCTTTGCAGATCCAGATCTGATAGCACAGATGTGCCAGCTGATCTGGATCTAAACACATATGTATGTAGTAAAGGGTTAATGGCACTCTTTTAATAGTATTTGTTTACTAGTATTAATCGAAATGAATGTTGAATATTCCATAGAATAATTTAAAGATGCAACAAAATAAGCCTATATCACAGCTGTCACAGCTGACAGCTGCAAGTTCAGATACACAATTTTACTTGTTATTGAACAGCAATAGTTATTATGCTTATAGTAACTGGTATTATGTATCTATGTTTTATCTGACATATGACATGTAAAATATAGTCATGTTGACAGCTGTACAATGTAACCAGATTTGCATTTGAGCAAATATTGTGTCAGGGACAGAACAGTATCTGTTTAACAAACTACCCATTTTTTTTAAACCCTTTCCTCCATATACACGGCTTTATGGCGTGGGCAAACAGTGAAGATCCATATCAGCCAGCACATCGGTACTGTCTGATCAGGATCTGCACTTTTTTTTTATTATTAGGTTATTTCTAACCAAAAAGCAAAGTGCAGATCCTGGTCAGATGGCACTGATGTGACAGCTGATCTGGATCTACACTGGTCTCGCATGCAACAAATTGTGTATATATGAAGTAAAGTGTTAACTTAAAGCAAATAATTAGTCACTTAACAGTATCTGACCAACAAATTATCCATCAGTATCAAGAGAGTTACTCTTGATGTGCTGTATGGGTTAACACCTAATAACTTCAACCTGGCCGGTGTTTTCCCTCACTTCGACTCACCTGAGCTGGACTTGAACAGTGTACTCCCATTTTGCAGTGGGTCTGAAGTCTCGAGACATGGCAATATCCTGGGCCTGTTGAGGTGTGAGGTGGAATACAAAATATGTTTCCTGGTATCGTGATGGGCCTTTGGGGGCTGAAAAAAAAAAAAAACAAGAACAATTCATTTTTTTGCTGATGTTTTATGGTAATAAATACTAGGGATGGGAACGGTTATCCGGATAACCGAATAACCGAATAGTAAGATCGTATCCGGATACCAATGTCGTATCCGAATACCCTCAAATTCGTACGAATTTAGTTTCAGTATTTTGTTCAAGGTTGGTAAAATATAACTTAAATTGGTAAATCTTTCTAAAACTCGCTACACTGCTTGCACTAATCTCGGTACTGACATGGTTTTCCCCAGGCGTAACTCGACCAGGATGTCTCAGCAGGGTTAACAAAGAGGTGTTAATTGTTTGTATAGTGGTTAATTGGGAGACCGGAAGATTTGTATTCCAGACCGTGATCTTTTGTTGTTGATTGGTGTACCTTGAACAGAGCGTGTTAAATGACACCTGTCAAGTTGCAACAACTTGATTATTTTCGTTAACGAGAACAAACCTCAGGTTATTGGCAATTTATTGCAACAGAATTTTGAGCAAATATAATCTCGACAGTTTGTTATTTTGACATGACCGCATTAAAGACTTGAAAGGAAAAAATCATTTAACGTTAGTCGCCGATATTCAAAAATATAAGATGATGCAATAAACTATTACCATAACTTTTACATGTATTTTTAACCCGATACATGTGATTAATCGATAAATTGGTTACACAGCATTTGTTCATGTAGTTATTGTAAACTCTGTGTTTTTACATGTTCCGCTGCTGTGCAGGCCGATTTTCGTAAAATGAATCGCCTTGCATATGAGTGCATATGACTATATGCGTATTTTTCGTTTAAAGAATATTATGTATGCGCCTGCAAGCGTCCACGTGAAATAAAACTCCAATTTTATCGAACCTTTTCTTGTACCTTTTCGCGGTAGCTAAATTTTTTTCAACTCGTTATTGACTTAAAAAGTTAAGTCGTTGGGTCCGAATTTTCACTTATATTTTGTTTCCGTGATATACCCGGTAGGTTGGTCGAGGACTCAAACGATCGCGATATAGTGTAACGTTTGTGCTTTTTAAATTTAAAATATTAAATCAGCAAAATTGTCTGTGGTCGATAAAATGATACGGTTATTCGGATATTATCCGGATACCGGATACGGTTATCCGAATAGTGATTTAGGTATCCGTTCCCATCCCTAATAAATACTAATAATTGCAAATGACTTACGATCAAAGACTTCAGTTTTCTGTCACCACTTAACCCTTTCCATCATATATACGCATTTTTACGCATCCATGCTATCTGATCAGGATCTGCACTGGTCACATTTGGTTGGAAATAACAAATCAAAAAGTGAACAGTGCAGAACCTGATCAGACTGTTGATCTGGATCTACACTGTTAACCCACACAATAATGGTGTGTCTATCAGACATCCCGAAAGTTGCCAGACCGAAGGACCTGTCTGGTAAAATTTGAGCCGGTCAGACTAGATTTCTTATGTTATCAGACCGAATGTCAGACAAAAATTTGAACTCCTTATACTTGCAAATAGCCTTATAACATGTTTCCATCTGACAGAATTTGTTTCGGTCAGACAGATTTTCACATCTCATCTGACCAAATGTCTGACACATATTTTCAACTTTCGGGAAGTCTGGTCTATGGAGGAAAGGGTTAAACTCTTGTATTTTATGATGACTCAAATATATAAAACCTGAAAAAAGTTCTACAACATTTTCTCGGAGCCAATTTGCCACTCACAAATTAATTGCATGGGATATTACTTTTATCTCAGATGATCAGTGTAGATCCTGATCAGCATGCACTCTGCACTTATCAGAATCTGTTGCTTTTAGATAAAAAATTACCCCAATGAATTCAATGATTTATCAATTCTAAGACCATCATATCTTATAGTATGAACTTTCAGATGAGCAGGCTGATGAGGATCTAAAAACTTATCCCATACAATAAGTCATATCAATGAAGTAAAGGATCAACTTACCAAGACTAGTAGGTTTCAGTAATTCTCCCATTATATCATAAAACGGTAGAGGTTTGAACCGGACATCAGGATGCACTGGTAACGATGATGCCCCAGCCGCCGCTAAACTGTCCTGCGCTCTCTTTGAGAAATCTACTGCACCTGAAATATCCAATGTAAATGTTATACTGCACATTTGTAAGAAGATGTAGAATTCGTTTTACCATAAGCTTACTGTTGCTTTATAAATAAAGGCATTTAAAAATAGAGGAAAGGGTTAACCATTTCCTCGATATATACATATTTTTATGCATGTGACAAGTGTAGATCCAGATCATGCAAAACTCATCAGGATCTGAACTGGTTGCAATTGTCAGAAATAACCTAATGAATACAAAAGGGCCAATTGGCCCTAAATCGCTCACCTGTCAAACTTGACCTAGATATCAATGAGATAAACATTCTGACCAAGTTTGAAGAAGATCGGACCAAAATTAAGACCGCTAGAGTGCAGACAAGATTTTTATATAATTTGACCTAGTGACCTTGATTTCAAGGTCACATAACCCAGTTTCAAACTTGACCTAGATATCATCGAAATATACTTTCTGACCAAGCTTGAAGAAGATCCAACCAAAATTAAGACCTCTAGAGTGCAGACAAGCTTTTTCCTTAATTTGACCTACTGACCTAGTTTTAAGGGTCACATGACCCAGTAATGAACTAGATCTAGATATCATTGAGATAAACATTCTGACCAAGTTTAAAGAAGATTGCACCAAAATGAAGACCACTAGAGTGCAGACAAGATTTTTATATAATTTGACCTAGTGACCTAGCTTTCAAGGTCACATGACCCAGTTTCAAATTTGACCTAGATATCAATGACGTAAACATTCTGACAAAGTTTCAGAAAGATCGGACCAAAATTAAGACCTCTACAGTGCAGAGAAGCTTTTTCTTTAAATTGACCTACTGACCTAGTTTTAAGGGTCACATGACCCAGGTACGAACTTGATCTAGATATCATTGAGATAAACATTCTGACCAAGTTTAAAGAAGATCACACCAAAATTGAGACTGCTAGAGTGCGGACAAGATTTTTCTATAATTTGACCTAGTGACCTAGATTTCAAGGTCACATGACCCAGTTTCGAACTTGATCTAGATATCAATGAGATAAACATTCTGACCAAGTTTGAAGAAGATCGGATAAAAATTATGACCGCTAGAGTGCGGAAAACAATTGTGAACGGACGCCGGACGGACGACGGACGCAGGGTGATCACAAAAGCTCACCCTGTCACTATGCGACAGGTGAGCTAAAAACAGCCAGCAGTTTAGATCCTGATCAGACGGCACGGATGTGCTGGCTGATCTGGATCTTAAATGTTCGCCAATGCAATAAAGCAGACTTCCCGAAAGTTGAAAATATGTGACAGACATTTGGTCAGATGAGATGTGAAAAACTGTCTGACCGAAACAAATTCTGTCAGACCGAAACATGTTATAAGACTATTTGCAAGCATAAGGAATTCAAATTTTTGTCTGACATTCGGTCTGATAACATAAGAAATCTAGTCTGACCGGCTCAAATTTTGCCAGACAGGTTTTTCGGTCTGGCAACTTTCGGGATGTCCGATAAAGGTATATATCTGTGGAGGAAAAGGTTAAATAACTCTAGCAGTTCTAATGAATGCTGTGAATTTCACTAGACAATAGGCAAATCAGTGCCATCTGATCAGGATTGAGACTGTTTTCTTATTGATTACTTGAAATAACCAAATGAACATTTGGCCATGCCATAAAAGTCATTCTATAGAGGTAGACGTTAAAGACATACTACATTTATGACAGAAAGCAAGTTTTTTTTCCCCACCTTAAGCAGAGGTCATTTACAAGCCGGTTCCCCACTTAAAAATTCTTTAAAACCATGCAGTTTCTCACAAAACAAGTACTTTGCATCAGGTCAGAGGTGTAGAAATTTTCTTTGACCCACTCGCCCTGAAGGTCGAGTGAATGAGTAAGTGCACTCGCCCTTACAGAAAGTACACTCCCCCTTACATTTTAAATAAAATACTCTTTCTGTTGCAATTTTCGTTTTTCTATTCGCTCTATCTTTTTCTTACTGTCTCGCTCGCTCTCTCGCTTTTCATCATCACCACTACCTTGTGTAAAAAACCTTATCTTCATTTGTTTCGACATTTTGACATATAGCGGGAAAATACGTGCACTTGCAGCCTTGTTCTGATTTGGGAAACCCAATGAGGATAAAAATAAATCGCTGCTGTTACCTTTACATCAGAAACGTTCCGAATACACCGGAAATAGACCAAAATACCGGAAATCGAATTGTATTTTGTTAACAAAGTGAAAATATTTCATTTTTCCGAAAAAAACACATGTGCTTTGCTAAAAAATTTACTTGTCCGGTTGGTCCAGTGTTTTGTCCGCTTCACCCGACCCAACAGATCATTTACTCGCCATGGCGAGCGGTCGAGTGGAATTCTACACCTCTGCAGGTTTCTTAACCCCTTCGAAAGATTTTTCAAGCTATTTCCCCCAAATTATGGGTCATAGGTCCCATCCCCTAGCATAAAAAAGCACTAGAAAGAGATAAACTCTTACCTGGAACCAGCCCCATACCATTAGGAACCATCTGTTCTGGTGTCACTTTACTGCTACCATACCTCCTGGCTCTGTCATCAGATAAAATACCACTATATGAATCAATTAGTTGTCTGTTCACAACACCAAATCAATCCTTTCCTCCATAATATGCATTTTTACCCATGTGCGACCAGTGTAGATCCAGATCAGTTGGCACATCTGTGCTGTCTGATCAGGAACTGCACTAGTCACATTTTGGTCAGAAATAACCTAACAAATCAAAAAGCGAACCGTGCAGATTCTGATTAGACAGCACGGATATGCAGGCTGATCTGGATCTACACTGTTCCCCCATGCCATAAAGGTGTGTATATGGGGGAAAGTGTTAAATGTTTTACACAAGTACAGTCAAACCTCTATTAACCAGCCACCCAATGGAGTGACAAACACTGGTGGCTATTAAGACGGGTAAAAATTAGAACAAATTCTCAGTTCAAGACATATTCAAACTGGCTTTCGGGGCTCTCACTAGACGGAGACTTGGGTGAAGTGGTCTCCCAGAAGTGACCAGACTTCTCCCTTTTTCGAGCTATGGGAGAAGTAATTTTATATAGACTATAAAGGGAAAGAATGCAAACTAAAAAAAAGACCTCTAAATATCAAAGCAATTCAATTATAAGTTTAGAAAATTCTTTTGCAATAGAAAGCTGTATTTTTCTTTTAATTCATTAAATTATATTAAAATAGAGTGAATAATTTTTGTTTTAAATGAAGTTATAACTTTATTTATTTTCTGAAACCTGAGCCTGGACTACAGGCTAGCAAAAAAAGTTCCAACAGCTGCGAGAAAATGTGCACTGCTTTGAGAAAATGCAGGGCTTTTACAGCCTGTCTCGTGGGGCCAATATTTGGCACAATTCCCAATCCCAAATAGTGACAATTTTTCCCAATTCCAAGAAAAAAAAAGAAAACAGAAATAGATAAATAACTTAACAAGAAACCATATAATTAAGAGACTGTTCAATTTATGCAATCGGTTTTTTAACTTTTGATTGGTGATCTATGAAAACTACAGTCATACTTAATTGAAGAGCTGTCTGAACAAACTCTTGAAGAGCTCTGTAATACTTTAAAAAACTGCAAAGCATGACAAATGAAGCTTTAAAGCAATATATTTAGTGTTGAAAATTTCCATTTGGTTTGATTTGTTGTTATTTTTCCCAAATTTGACAATATACCGCATAAACAATTCCCAATATGGGCAGTGGCATTTTCCCCTGAAAAAGCCATGAAATGTCAGAATTTTGGGACTCGTTTTTTTCACAAGGTAGATGGATGCATTTGTTCTTATTTAATTTTCAAATCAGCCAACCAAGTGCCCTATGTGTAGCATTCACTGCAACAATTTTTATAAGCCACCATTTTCTAATGGCAGTACACATTTTCTTTCCTTAAAGTAAGTTTCTCTCTTCTTCATGACCACCCCCTTCATGACCACCCCCTGAAGAACTGTAAGTAGTAATTTCTTTTCACTAAAAACAGTAATAACTAATGTGAAAATTGAGAGGTAGAACCATAAAGGTCCTATCTGCTTCATTATTTCATATCAATGAAAACCTTTTCGCTCGAATAACCCTATCGAATGCAACTCCTACTGGAACAATACTGTGAAATACAATGCAATTTATAACTAAGGCCAAGCAAGTACATATAATGGAAAGCTGATACGATATATACGAGGAAGTGAAACAATAAATTGCTCTAATAGGATTTCAGGTACATGCATTAAGTATCCCTTTCACTCAGTGGATCGACCTTAACCCTTTCCTCCATAAGCATTTGTACGCATGTGCGACCAGTGTAGATCCAGATCAGCCGGCACATCCGTGCCATCTGATCAGGATCTGCACTAGTCACATTTTGGTCAGAAATAACCTTACCAATCAAAAAGCGAACAGTTTAGATCCTGATCAGATGGCAAGGATGTGCTGGCTGATCTGAATCTAAAGTGTTCGCCCATGCAATAAAGGTGTACATGTATCTATAGAGGAAAGGGTTAATCACATGTATGACCAAGGGAGATCCATCGCACATCTGTACAGTCTCAACAAAATCTACACTGTTAACTTCTTGGGACAGAAATGACCTACTAGATATAAAAGCAAACAGCATAGATCTAAACCAGACTGTACAGATGTGCACACTGACCTGGATCTATGTTGGTTCCACATCGGATATTTAGTCATATCTACCGAGTAATAGGCTTTGATTACCATGCAAATTTTGATCTTAAACAAAACAGGTCATGCACAATACAAATATTATAACTTTACCCTTTACTCCGTATATACAACATTTATTACAAGAGTGAACAGAGATGATCCAGTTCAGCTTGGACATTCATGCCGTCTGATATGGATCTACACCTTTCGCTACTTGGTCAGAATAAACCATATAAGTCTAAAGGCAAACAGTGTAGATCCTGATCAGATGGCATAAATGTACCAGATGATCTGGTTCTATACTGTTCTCCCTCACAATAAAGGTCTATGGAATAAAGAGTTAAAACAAAAACTACATATGCAACTAAATAAAACAGTTTAAAATAAAGTGGTATGGAAGGAAAGGTGTCGACATTCTACATACAGGTTCCGAATATTTCCCTTTATTACATGTATAATGTAGACAGGTTAAAAATTCACTTACATCTGGTCAATTTGTCTGCAGAAATAATATCAAAATTAAAGTATTTTTGACTGTCCAAATAAATTAATCTTTTTAAACTCTTTAATCCATATATATTTATTTTATCACACAAGCACAGTGTAGATCCAGATCAGATGGTACAGACGTGCAATCTGCATCTACACTGTTTGACCAAGTGATAAAAGGTGTATTAATGGATTAAAGGGTAAAAACTGCAGCATTTCTACAGAATTGAATTTTTTTTATACATATCAAAGAAGAAAATAATATTTGCAAATAAAAAACTTAAATATTTACAAAAGGCAAAATTGAAACAATGAAGAAATAACTGCGTGGAATGAAAATATGATAAAGCCAAGGCATAATGTTAATTTTTGCGATGTTTTCTTGTTATTATTAAAATTATATCCCTTTACTGCATATACACGCCTTTTATCACACGAGTTAAAAGTATAGATCTGGATCATAGGGACATTTGTGCCTTCTGATCTGAATATACACTAGTAGCCAATGCAATAAAAGTAGTAGCTATGGAGTAAAGGTTAAATAAATTTTAACAATTCTGAAAGAACTAAATTGGCAAAGTCATTTAAGCATACCTTGGATCCGTGACTGCTTGCGGCTGTCCGCGTGTTGAAGTGCGGGACCGCGGGGGCTCCTGGGCGTATGGGTTGTGTATTTGCCTGTGTAAACAGTAAAAATGTATCAGACTAGATTAAAAACAAAACCTCTAGGAAATATTTGGTTAACCATAATGACAGTGGGGGAAAAAAACTTAACCCTTTCCTCCATATATACACATTTTTATGCAGGCGCGACCAGTGTAGATCCAGATCAGCCAGCACATGCATGCCATCTAATTACGATCTGCACTGGTCACATTTTTGTCAGAGATAACCTAACAAATCATAAAGTGAACATTTTAAATCCTGATCAGACAGCAGGGATGTGCCTGGCTGATCTGGATCTAAACTGTTCGCCCTCGCAATTAAGGTGTATCTATGGAGGGAAGGGTTAAAGGATAACAAAATAAATATTCACAGAGCAAAACATTTCAATGGTCATGATTACACGCATTAAGTATTTTTTCAATGGACCACAAATATATCCTTAGTTTTATAATAGTACATCAAAATACATTAAAAGGTTTTACAATAAACTTTGAGCGCGGAGCACATCGCATCAAATGTAAGACTACATGTTCGCAGTGGGACACCATTCACTATTCACTTAACCTTTAACTCCATGAGTTACAGCTTATATCCTCAGTGTTTTTTTCACTTTTGGGGGGAAGGGGGTCGCAGCCCTTTGGAGGGGGAAAATTGCGACACAAACAGAGGAAAGGGGGAATATTTGGAAGATACTTGCAGCTGTCAAACACAACAAAACAAAGTATTCACTGATCTTTTGCTTTTAACTTGCTTTGCTAACACTGTAGTACAACCAAGTAAATCTTGCATCAGAAAACAAGAGTGCCAAACTGACACAAAATACGCCCTTCAAAATGCTGATCATCAAAGTTGCGTAACGATCCGATGAAAATTATTCGACTTGGAGAGCAGATACCGCTAATTCAGTTTTTGGACAATTCAAGGGCCATAATTCAGGAGTGCCTGGGGGGATTTAGCTGGTTATAGAACTTGGTTGAGATATTATGCCCACCAACAAATTCACCAAGTTTGATCAAGACCGGATGAAAACTCTTTGACTTAGAGAGCATAAACCCTTATTTTGGACAATTCAAGGGCCATAATTCAGGAGTGCCTGGGGGGATTTGGCTGGTTATAGAACTTGGTCGAGATATTATGCCCACCAACATATTCACCAAGTTTGATAAAGACCGGATGAAAACTCTTTGACTTAGAGAGCGGAAACAGTAATTTTGGACAATTCAAGGGCCATAATTCAGGAGTGCCTGGGGGGATTTGGCTGGTTATAGAACTTGGTCGAGATATTATGCCCACCAACATATTCACCAAGTTTGATAAAGACCGGATGAAAACTCTTTGACTTAGAGAGCGGAAACAGTAATTTTGGACAATTCAAGGGCCATAATTCAGGAGTGCCTGGGGGGATTTGGCTGGTTATAGAACTTGGTCGAGATATTATGCCCACCAACATATTCACCAAGTTTGATAAAGATCGGATGAAAACTCTGACTTAAAGAGCGGAAATGCTGTGGACGCCGCCCGCCCGCCGCAGGTGTTCCCATAATACGTCCCTTTTTTCAAAAGGGCGTATAAAAATAAAGATTTATCATCTTCACTATCAAGCTATTACAAATTAGTGGAACAAATCGAACCGTCCAAAACAGACTCCAGCAAAGGGGGAATTTTTTATTAGATTTGGGGGAAAAATATATACTATTTAGAGGGGGGAATGGGGCCCAATTTCTACAAATATTTGGCATAAAAAAACACTGATCCTGCATGCAACCAGTGTAGATTCAGATCAGTCTGCACATCTGTGCAGGGATTTCTGGATCTACAACAAACTTCTGTGAGCAATACTGGAATAAATCAAAAATTGTAGATTCTTATCAAACTGACCAGGTTCAACAGTGGTTGCACAAGGTATATAAGCTGTTTGCACAGAGTAAAGGAATCGAGATTGATGAATCAACAACTTGAACAAGCTTAAATACAAGGAAAGGTGAACTTGAAATGTTTTGCCTGAAACAAAGAAATAAAAAGCAAACACACACAAAAGATGAAAGCATGTCTTTTTCGACACTATTTAGTCAAAGTATTTACCGATATAGCTCTCTAATTTTTTGGTGTATTCTGGGTGAAAGATGCCTCTCTATTTGATAAAGGGAACGCTGTAAAAGATCTACTTTTCGGCCGTATTTACTCCACCCCGCGTAACTAGCCAGTACCTGAAGCTCGGAGACGCGGAAACTCATCACCATTTTCTGTAAAACAAATACACACTGAGAGGGAAATGAATAATTACCTATAAAGTTCTCTTATTTTGATCTGAACTGGGACTGAACAGCCACGTGAAGAATTTATCAAGGAAACTGCTCGCTGAAGAAGTGTTGCTTTAACACCAACTTTATTCATTCCAACAAAGCCCAACAACTCCACTAGTTCTGCCCGTCGGAAATTTAAGACCATTTGCTTAAAATAAGAAAAACGTAATGTTAACAAATGTAAAACATGTTGACTTGGAGTTAAGTTTAAATAAATAATTAAAATTAGTTTAAACGTACAAATTGTTTTGAACAGATCACCCAATAGACCGAAAGCAGCTTAATAACTGAAAGCTACATGAATAACTGGAAGTGACTATAATTCATTTCTCTAGCTATTACCGATTGTTTTTTATCTATTGTGATATTATAATGAAATGATCATTAAAATATTTAAAATTTAATAACTAATTTTATTGACAATTGACAAAGACTGCATATATGTGAACTTACATTTAAAGTTATATGTCACATACCAAATGGCAAAAAAACAACTTATTTATATATTGTATATATACACTAATAAAAAACTAAACGATCACTAGGAAAAATGAATTATAAAGTTACTTTTGGTTCTTCCAAGTTGCTTTTGGTTATTCAATGTAGCTTTTGATTATTCCAAGTAGCTTTCGGCTACAAGCAGGCTGGTTATAAGGCAGCTTTCAGTTAATTGGGTAACCATGATTATTCAATAGTTTTACCACTGAATTATTATTTTCTTTTTGCATTTTATGCCACAAGTTATTAATTATAAGCAAACGTTATTGGGCCATTTTCAAAATGTCTGCCTAGCAATGGACTTGTTGAATGACATTCAAGGAACTTCATGCAATATCTGTGAGACCAATAGTGCCAAACCTTCCAGTAATATCTATGTATGATCCAGTGGCTAAATTATTTTTTGAAATATCAAACAAAACTTACATGGCTGATGTCATTTGTCCAACTGCAAATTCTTCTAATTTGAATTTATTTATTATATGTTTAACTACTGACAAATAAATTGGAAAACACACAAACAAAATATCGGACACCTAAATGGAAAAAACTGAAATCTATTTTTACAGTGGAGTTTTCCAAGTCTTTCAAAAGCAAGTTTCACTTTCCTTTTCAAACAAAAAAAAATTCATTTAAGGTGTACATATTTTACATGTTGTAGTGAACTGCATTAAATTATGATGACATAGGCAAATAACATCAGAAATCTTCCTGAAACTTTTAAGATTTAAAAACTGTTTGATCACATTATCGTATGATCGCGAAATATGGTAATATATTTCACCTCAAATTCTGCCGTCTTACAAAAAATTGCGAGAACAAATCTAGATAATACGTAAAAATATGATAAAAATACAAAAAGATTATGTCATTTTCAATACATTTAATACAAAACAAGAACATGCGCATAAAAAATATTTACGACGCGTTGTAAATATTTAAGACGCGTCGAAATTGTCAGACGCGACACAATTCATTTGAGTATTATCCAATTAACCCAACGGTTCAGAATCGGTTTCAATTTTGAAGAAATATGTCGTGAGCCGATGACCACATACGTATCGTTGATTTCTTCAATCAGATCTGTAAATATTTCAAGATGCTGAACCTCCTCTTACCTTCAGCTCTTCTGTTTCCGCCATTTTTAGTATTTTGAACGCGCATGCGCGATGACCTATATCTTCTCCTCATGTATACTTTTGCCTCGTTAAGAAGTGACCTAAATACAAATATTGACGTCATTAAAGTGTCTGCATTATCAAGGTACAGTACCGCTAAATATTGTGTGATATATATATATTCTATAGACCACACAGGTATGTGTAATATTGTTCAAATAGATGAGTATGATTCAGATAAAATGTAAATACAAATATCCAAAATTAAAATATGCAAAGTAATAAAGAAGATGAAAATTTAATGTATCCATAATTAACAATAATCTTAGATTAAGAAATAAACAAGTAAACGTTCGTTGCCCTAATAAAATATGGGTATGCCTTAACATTGTCGATTTGATAGGAGGACTGAAAAAGTTCTCCAAGAAAACTTATACTTGTTTGTTTGCATGAGAACCTGTTGTCGGGTTAGTCCGTTGGTGCACCATAGAATCGAGTTCTATCTTTTCTAAGTTGTTTATGATGTCTATTTAAAAATTGATCATTTTGTAACCCATGCTTTCTATTCCTCTATGCTTTTGGATGTATTGGTAACGTTGCTGTGTCATTTGAATGTGATATAAACAAATAAAGGAAGACAAACTCCAATATTTCACTACGCGTTTCGAGTTTATTTGACTCTTCTTTGGGTGAATGTTATTTTATCAACATCTCTTATAAACAATGTCCGGAGTACTGCACTTTAACGGGTGCTAATTTACGCGAATATTCACGTGACTGAGTCTAGTAATTGTTTTTTATGGGGGCTGCCGCCCCCACACCCCTGCTTTTTATCGCTGAAACGCCGCTGGGCTTTTTGACAGGAGTTTGACAGGAGATTCAAAATGGCTGACATTGTAAACAACAACATGGCTGACCTGCGCCCGCTAAAGTGCAATCTAGCCACAATGTCTTATTTTGGCGTAAAAAATGATGTAATTTTAATATACTAAACTAACGTCAGCATTTGGCGTAAAAAAGACGTCACATAGCAATATAAACGACGTCAACTTTGGCGCAAAAAGAAGTTGCACATTATTTGGCACAAACAACAATAAAAAAATAAAGGAAACATATATAAAATCACAGGATTCTTTTCGCCAAAAATAATATAATGTTGATTAAAATAGGAAATACATTAAATTTATGTAATAAGTACAGGATCTTATAGATTCAACAGTCACTGGTAGAAAAAAATTCATAAAAAGCACAATGTACAATGGATTCCAGTAACAACTGTACATAAATAATTTTTATAAAATGTAAGGCAGATAATAAATTCATTATTTCATCTATATTGTAAATAATTGTAGAGACTAAATAAAGGGAAATTACTGGTAGATAAAAATCCCTTAATAATCTACATAAACAGCAACGTTAAACCTTTTCATGATAAGCTATATAATATTTTTATATTTAGACCCTGTGGAAAAACTGTTCCCAATTTATGAATCCAGTAAGTTTCCTTCATAAGTCTCTCCATATTGTTATGAACTTTATCAATACACATGAAACTAAAGTCATTTGAATGTGGCAATTCTTGATATGCATATTTCATCTTATTGTGTCGCCTGCGGTAGCAGTTAGACAAATAGGGATCCTATTGTCCGGCGGCGTGGTACTTTTTCTATTCACTTCGTACTTGGAATCAGCATGAACATGAACACCAGCATGAACAAAGCAGTCCGTAACAACAAGAATGATAACTCCCCTTTATTATTTTTGAGTTATGTCCCTTTCAACTTAAACTTAAACATGAAACCTTATCGTGCCTATGAAAGTACTTGCCCTATTCACTTAAATTAATGCTTGGAATATATAATCTGCATTATCAAAGCCATTGTTGGCAACAAAAATGATAACTCCTGTTTCACTTTAGTTGAGTTACGCCCCTTTCAAGTGTATCTTTAACATGAAACATTATGTTGAATATAACGTTGAATGTGCTTGCCCTATTCATTTAATAACTGGAATATATCATCCGATTGAATAAAGCAATGTGAATTGGTGGCAACAAGAATGATAATTTACAATTGTTATCGAATGTGTGAATTATTTCAATCAGTTACACTCCTGATTACATGATTACTTTCAAGTTTAGGTAAAAATATACTATTCAAAATTTGCTAAGGATCACTTAAAAGATCGTGTTTTTCCTTTCATAAGGTTAAAACGATAAAATATTTGCTGTGATTCTAAAACATTGTTCATTTGACATCAGCTTTGTGCCAAGAAATGAAATGAGCCGACAAATTGTTGAAGCAAAATGGCGGTTGAAACTTGGTAGGGGCAATAATTCGGGATAAAATGGAATTCGATCCCTATCAAATTTTGAGTAGTATATATCAAAGTTAACGCATTAAAATGAGACAACAAGATAACACCTATATAACTGCCAATAAACTGTCTAAATTTGTGTAAAATCATAAAGTTATGTTATTTGAAGATTATTGCCCAAGTAACTAAAATTATTTGTTCAATATTTTATGTATTTGATAAATTAAAATTTGACATCCTGTTCTAAAAATATTTCAATAAACGGTTAAGGTTTCATTTCAAAAGCAATTAACCTTCTTAAAAGTTAATTGTATTAATTAAAATTACACGTAACAGCAATTGGCTGATTTCAAGTACTTACAATAACGTAAGAAATTGTAATCAGTTTTACATCTGATTACAACTACTGGGTACAATTAACCCAGGTATGACAATCTATTTGTGTAGATGTTACATTTCACTCTTTGGCGTGGGCAGCATATATGAATTTCCATTACTGCAATGAACATGCTCGATCAAACAGATACTGCAGTATTTTCATATTTGTCATGTATAATTTAACTGTCTACTGTGGTTCAAGTTATCTCCAAAACAACCCGTAAAACTTTACCCAAACCCAGTAGCAAAACTTGTTTTGTTACCATTAATGAGTGAATGTTGAATTATTCCCATAACAATTACTCAGTAGTTATCAGTTAATAAACAGAAGTTGACTGTTTCACTGCGCATGTCTGTACTTCATTAGTTTATTTTGTGATAACGACGTAGAAAGAGTCTACAGAAGTAAAGATTTATAATATTTGTCGTGTAAAACCTACACCTTTGTTACAACAACAACAAAAATGGCTGCGAGGACAGGTTAGCGGACGATTGTTGCTAAGTTTTTCCTATTTTAGCGATTTCGCTGACTGTTGTAGATGTTCGAAAAGATCTAAATAGTGTTGTTATATTTTTATTTATAAATGTAATTAACAAAATGGTGTCCCTAATTCAAAACTCGGGGTTGGATGAAAAATTTGCTGACCTTGTTCGGTTGGTTGGTTGATGTTGTTTTTTTCGTTGTTGTATAACATGCTGAAAAATTAGTTGTGACCTTTTTTATTGCTCCAGTTCTTGTGATGTTTGTGTGTGTGATTACAAAGAATTTGAGAAACATTTATCATGGCAGGGCTTTTTTTACCCATTTTGGGAATATGACCCATACCCCTGGAACAGGGTCTATATAACAAGGGGTTAAGAAAGTATAGCGTAAACGCGCATATTTTATCGATAATGCTGTCGTCGCGTATCGTTATCAGCTTCCAGTGTTTAAAACACAGATCACGGTCCAAGACGGACCAGGTACAATGGAATGTTGAACGCAAATTAATACTATCCGCTGTATTTTAGTTCATACGGACTAATTAGTCGTCCGATTTTAAGTGTTTATATGTCGCTGAAAAGGGGAAAAGTTGATCTACACGTTTGTGTAATTTTTATTTCAATAAAACTACAATGACATCCTATTTAGTATAATTTACACGATTTAAAATCGCAAAACGGGTTGATATTTCGCCGAGTATTAAAAAGATATTTTTCTTCATTATAATTAAATACGCACACCCTTATTATACTCATAAAATATTTATTATTATATTTCTAAATTGTTATAACCAAAAATAAAAAATGGTAATATAAAAGTTTCCGATTATTAGTAGTTGTAATTTTGTTGCAGAGATCGGAACTGTGCTTTGTTATTGTTTGCTATTTGGTTATTTTAGCGAATTATAATTTATCAATTTACTACTTTTGTGTCGTTGAAAAATAAAGAATATTTAATGAGCTCAATGATTGAAATAGACAAGTTTTTGTCATTTGTTTGCCACTTTTTTCCGACTTCATTTGAGCTCGGTATAAATGAAAGAGCGACTTTAATTATGATGCTAACTAGCAAAACTTTTAATAGTTTTGTTTTTAACACGTGCCATTCTTTCTTTTCCGACTTCATTTGAGCTCGGTAAAAATAAAAGAGCACATGCATTACATATTGAATGTATTACTTCAACATTCGATCAATCATGGGTCATTTACCTTGGGCGAAGCAGTGGTCTCATTAATTTTTTTTCGTAGAAGGTGGGTTTTTGAGAGTAGAAGGGTGATTACGGGCTGGTAACCAACAAAATAACAACTTTTCCGCTAAAATAGCCGGGTTGTATGGTCAATATTGATGGGGGAAATCCCGCCTACTCAGGCCAGGGTCTCTTTAATTAATAAAATAGACCCTGCTCAGGCTTATTGAAAACTCGGGCGAAGCATAAGCACAGGCAGTCAATCCAAACCTCCAAACCTAGTTCGGTCTTGTGTGGATATTTGCATGTAGATAAGAAATGTCTTATAAATTTGGGAGGAATCTTTTTGTGTTCAATTGGTTTAATATGGTTAGCCAGAGATCCGAGTTCATTTCAGAGCAGGATCTACAGTTCAAATATTATGTAAACATATTAAGTAAGGCATAGATAGGTATCTTTCAACTTTCACTGGTTATAAGAAACGTTTTCATACATTTTTAAAACTTGAAAATGAAAACTGAAGACCTTCCTAATAGAATGATAAAATTTCACTCATGGTGAAGACAAGCCATGTAATTGTGAATTTCGAAGTCAGTTTTAACTAAACTAACACAATAAAATTGCTTTAATTTATGTACTATTGCACACTGCAACCAAAGAACTAAATAAAAACCCTAACTTTATGCACCTCTGTCGGTAATTGAATGTGTGAATACCGAGCAAATTTAACGAGTAATATTTGGGAATGGCCGACATTTTTCCAAAATTGCCTATTTTTGCGAAAGTTTCTGTTAAAATTGTCAAGACCAAAGCTAATGTATCTATATAATTCTACATTGGATGCACTGTCCCATCTTTTCTTTTCATTTTCCACTAAACAATTTTGCATTATCAATCGCTACTAATTACTGAAAGCTGTGGAAAACAACCCATTGTCTGTCCAAATCGGCCAATGTGTCTATATTATTGGGAACAACAATTATCAACCGACTTGGTAAATTTGCATATTACACATTATACAAACAGAAATTAACTTCAATCAATAAACGAAATGAAATATCAATACTTACGTTGTGTATTTAATCCAAAAATTGTACCCGATTATTATCTTAAAAGCAATAATATCATGAAATTATCAGACGTTTTTTCAGTCGTGTTTTTCTCTAATTGCAAATGGCGCCGGAAATTGATCCGATCACGTGATCTTCGACGACATCATATTTTAACCAATCGGCGACTTTCTTAACCCCTTGTTATAACAACCCTGCCTGGAATGGGGAAATTTATCATCGTTTTGCCAGAAATTAGTAATTTTTTTAAGCATCATTGGGGAATAACAAGTGTTACTCTTATCTGCTGTTTTTTTAATCATTGCCATCCATATTTAATATTGTCAATAATTCCTGGCTTAAAGAGCAAAAGATGCAGTGCTGATGCTGTTGTTTTTCATCAGAAATGTTTCTTTTGATTCAATTGGGAATTTTTCTTCTCAAGTTGGGAAAAAAGTATATGTTTGCCATTGGGAACATGACCGAATAACGGCTATAAAATCAACTGAAAAAAAGCCCTGCATGGAGGACACAGGTTTAACCTGAAGCTGGGGTACAATTCAGAGTATTCTCAATAATTCCAACTCCAAGCAAAGACACATTTTACATGAATTTTTCATCGATTTCTGCCTATTACTAGTAACCCTTTCCTCCATATAAACACATTTGCATGTGTGACCAGTGTAGGTCCAGATCAACCAGCGCATCTAGTTGGGATTGAATCTGTGGTGGAAATCGCACATCTTTTAATGGCCTTTATTGCACTGTCACATAAAAATTTTCACACAAAATTAGTGAGAAATCATAATTTTTGTTGTAATTTAATTTTTGTTGTAATTTACTGCTGTTTGCTGTATACATGTAATTGCTTCATTGTTTATTCACTTTTGTTGACAATATCATTTATTTATATGAAATGTACATTTATGCAGCAGATGTTAACAGTTGAAATCATATGTCATTTGCTAACACCATAGAGTATCATTTGTTATGATAGCTTTCTGCAAGCTTAACTCTTAAATCCATAACTCACACTACGCCTAGACCACTGTTTTTCCTGGCTTAACCCTATACTCCACAGAGATTTTTTGGTCAATTTTATAGCCAAATTGAATGTTCACAATGGCTAAACATGGATGAATTACATCTTGTACCATTTCATTAATAAAATATTATAGTTTGTTAGTCATCATTTTTTTCTTTAATCCAGAAATTATTGCTTTTTAATAATTTAAAATATGTATAACACTTTTTATTCCTAAATGATGGAAAAAAAATCCCAATTTCTAGCAAAACGACACAAAATTTTTCCCAATTCAAGGGATACAGGTCAACCAAAGTGTTGAAAAAAGCACTGCTCCATATATTGTTGCCTTAGTGCAATAACAGTATTGGGCTGTTTCAAAAAAAATGGCTGGAAAAGTGAAAAAATAGTGAAAAATTAAAGTTCGTTCAAATTCAAAACTTGTTATTCTGAATTTTTTGCTTATTGAAACTGAGTACAAAACTGAAAGATTTTTGAAATCGGTCAACTGGTTGCTGAGATATTGTCATTTGAAAAATGGCAAGTGAAGTGAAAAAAATGTAAAGAATTTAAGTTCTTAAAAAGTCCAAACTGGTTGGTCCATATGTTTGTACAGTCTTTTCAGTGATCAAAATCAATCAAGTTATACCCATATGTGGCAGAATAAAAATTTTATGGAGCTTTATTGACCTATATTAAAAAAATCAAAGAATTTTAATTTATGTGCTTAAAATACATGTATTACTGTTTCTTATTATTTAAATGTGTATTTCTGTTCAAATACATGTTGAAGCATCAAATATAAGTGCTTTAGAACTTGTGGTATCGCATAGAGATAAAAAATTAGTATTGTTAAAAAAGTGTGTCACACTCCGTGACTCCTGACAACCATATCAGTGCAGTGTACTCAAAAATGTTTCACTAAGGCCATTCCTGTTTGTCACAATTTAACAAAACATGACATAGACTTCTAGGAAAAAACATGCTCTTGTTTTCATGTAAAGGATATGTTGACAGAATATTGCAATATGTGCATAATGTCACACTCCTGACAAATTTAGCTGACATTCCCTGAAGGGAGCTGCAGACAAATATAATTTCAATAGAGGTGAAAATATTATAATTATTGCATCTAGAAACATGACACTTCACGATACACAAAACATTTCTTATGTACTATTAATCTTAAAAGTCCTATTAATTTATAAAGCAAAGAGGTATTGATTTTCTTGAGGTATTTTCTAATCTACCACGCTTGACTTAATAGCACATATTTTGATTACTTTAAGTATAATATGCTTAATTTTAGCATTATTTGATGCATAATAAATGCACCTTTAACTAAAACAACACTAAAACTTGTCTTTACTCAAGCTTTCTGTAAAATAATTGTCTGAACAAATGTGATTTTGAAAAGTGTCACACTTTTTTGTCACACTCCTGACATTTTTTGCCCTTTATTTTAGAATATTTTTTTAACGGATGGTGCTATTTTGATGAAACTTTACAAATCTTTAAAGGGCGTGATGAGACACCTCTGCAAAGTAGGAAAATGGAAGTAACTGTTTGTTGTACATTTTATACCAGGAAAACCAAAACCAGCCATTTTTTTTGAAACAGCCCTATTTCTCTTTCTTATTTCAATGGTTTTGCACTAAGGTGATGATATATGGGTTTAACCAGTGCACCAGATCAGCTATGCTGTTTGATTTGGATCTACATTGGTTGCATCTTGGTTGGAAATGACCTACTGATTCTAAAAGCAAACAGTGTATATCCCGATAAGATGGCTCAGATGTGCCCATGGATGGCATAGATACTGCTTTTATCACAATGGCACACAGTTTAGATCCAGATCAGCCAGTACATACATGCCATCTAATCAGGATCTGAACTGTTTGCTTTAGGATTCATTGGGTTATTTCTGACTAATATGCAAGTAGTTTACACATGTGCGCATGCGTCGTGCTACTAACATCTGTTTTTTCTCCAGCTCAAATTTTCTCGAAAACACCGATTTTTAAGCTCAGGAAGGGTTTGTTTAGAGTAACAGTGTAGATTTAACGTATCTACAGGGAGTCCCAGAACACTTTGAGGTCTTTTTGTGCAAAATTATTACAAATTATTCTACTTTTTGCGGGTCATATGACCATAGTGCCCGATGCACACAATGTCAAGCGGACTTTTTGGCGTATTTGCTATATATTCCTTTGTTTTCAGCATTTCTTTCCTTAAATGGAAATCTAGATAAATACAACTACACCCCCTTTGGGGGGTTCATGCCCCAAACAAACCTGCCAAATAAAATTTGTATTTGTGCATCACTGTTAAAGTCATCATCATGGCGGAAAATTAGAAATGTAAACAAGTACAACAAAACCATATCACTAGCTTTCCTAGGTATGTTACTGCTATTCCTAGCCCATGATATTGAACTAAATCCAGGTCCTAGTTTTCCTTGTGGAAGATGTGGCTGCGAAGTCACTGACGATGATAATGCCATTGAATGTGATGAGTGTATGAACTGGTTCCACATCCATTGTCAAAATGTTAGCATTATCACTTACAACCAACTTGTAACGTGACCGGTCGTTCTCGTGGGTCTGCTCTATCTGCGATGAACAAAATTATTCCACCAGTTCCATAAATTCCTTGTCTTCCTATAGCTCAGACAACAGCTTCAATGTGCTATTACAGAATGACACGACAGGGCAGAGAGCAGCTGTAAATGGACTACCTCAAAATCAACAGAACACAAAGGTGATACATAAGGCAAATAAACCCAAACAACCTACATCCTCCAAATTAAAAATTATCAATTTAAATTGTCAGTCTATTGTTAAACAGCTTCCGGAATTTCACCTGCTCTTGGAAAGGGAAAAGCCGGATATTGTAGTCGGTACAGAATCTTGGCTTTCCTCTGACCATAGAGATTGTGAAATCTTTCCAAAATCCTTAGGATATGTGCCATATCGCCAAGACAGAAATGGTAAGGGGGGAGGTGTATTTATCTTAGTAAAACAAACAGTTTTGGCCACTGAACAAAAACAACTAAAAACAGATTGTGAAATCATTTGGGTAAAGATTCAAATAGCTTCATGCAAATCATTATATATTGCTGCATATTATAACCAAAGGAGGATGACATCCATAGTTTTGAAGAATTCAAAAAATCACTGGAATTATCAAAAATGCATAAAGGTTTATTTTGGATCCTAGGTGATTTTAACTACCCTCATTTTTCTTGGGACTTTGATTTTAAGGGAACCATTAAAAGCAGTTGCAAACACATTACATTATATGAAGATTTCCTTGAAACACTAAATGATTACAATTTAACTCAAATAATTACTGGTAAAACACGAGGAAAAAATGTCTTAGACCTATTTCTCACATCAAATCATACTCTTATCAGGAAAAATAGTATAATTCCAGGTATTTCTGATCACGACATCATATCAGTGACTGCCGATTTGAAACCAAACATAATTAAGCAAAAACCAAGAAATGTACCACTCTATAGAAAAGCAAACTGGCAGTATAAAAATGACATCTTAAAAACCCATGAAAACATGTCGGTAGAAGAAATTTGGTTTTGATTTTCAGAAAAAATCTCTGAAGGTATTGGTTCTTTTGTTCCTATCAAACGCATAGGTATGAAAACATCCCTCCCTTGGATAACACAAGAAAGAAACAAAAAGAACAAAAGAAATTTGATAATAAAAAATTATACAGTCTACTAAAATCTGCTAGACAAGACTCTCAGGGCATTTCAACCCTTTTTGATCCTATTACAAAGACATCTAAATCAAATAAATGTGATATTGCCAATATTTTGAATAAACAGTTTCAGTCTGTCTTCACCCCAGTTTCCCCCATAAAACTTTCTCAAACATGCATTACTGAAGTCTGGAATAATTTCAATGAAAAAGATATACCAGTTCAGTTTAGACAAAAGTATCCAAGCATGCCAACTATAAATATCTCTACAGATGGTATCCTTAAACTACTTGAATACCTGAATCCAAATAAAGCAGCAGGGCCAGACAATATAAAACCCTTAGTTCTAAAGGAACTTAGATTCCAAATCGCACCTGTAATTAGTATTCTTTTTCAAAAATCGCTTAACCAAGGCATACTTCCTAAAATTTGGACTTCAGCTAATGTAACACCTCTATTCAAAAAGGGAAACAAGGAAGATGCCGTTAACTACAGGCCTATTTCACTCACTTGTATACTCTGTAAAATCCTAGAGCATATAGTAGCATCTAACATTACAAACCATTTTAATAAGTATAACATCATTTATGAACTTCAACACGGCTTTAGAGAGAAAAGATCCTGTGAAACTCAGCTTATTCAATTAGTGGATGACTTAGCTAGAAATATGACAAATGGACTACAGACAGATCTCATACTTTTAGACTTTAGTAAGGCTTTTGATAAAGTAAACCATCTCAAATTATTGTATAAATTACATGAACATGGTGTTACAGACTGTACTCTCTCTTGGATAAAATCTTTTCTAATTGGTCGTTCTCAGCATGTAGTCCTTGATGGAGAATTTTCATCTGAAGTACCGGTCACATCCGGCGTACCTCAAGGCTCGGTCCTCGGCCCATTGCTATTTTTATTATACATAAATGATTTGCCTGACTCAATCCAATCCCAGGTAAGGCTGTTTGCGGATGACACTGCTGTATACCTGGCAATTGTAAAGCAACAAGACTGTACCACTTTTCAGAACGACTTAAAAAATTTAGAACTTTGGGAAAAGAAATGGGATATGGAGTTCAATCCAAGTAAATGTCAAGTGATCAATATAAGTAGGAACAAGCGCACCAAACTTTTTAATTATTCCCTTCATGGACATATACTAGAGCATGTTGACTCAGCGAAATATCTAGGGGTAACATTATCCAAAGACCTTTCATGGAACAAACATATTGACAACATATCTTCTTCTGCAAACAAAACTTTAGGATTTATTCGAAGAAACATCCAAACTAAAAATGTTAAAATTCGTGAAACAGCCTTCAAAACTTTAGCAAGACCACAGTTAGAATATGCATCTTCAGTTTGGAGTCCCCATACTACCAAAAATATTCAAAAATTAGAGCAGGTCCAAAGAAGGGCTACTAGGTGGGTCAAGGGTGATTACTCTGGTTTCAGCAGTGTCACCCGCATGCGGCGGGAACTGGGATGGAAGACATTAGAACAACGACGTACGGACAACAGACTGAGTATGTTTTATAAAATAATCCATAATTAAGTAGCAGTTCCTTTACCACCGTACCTGGAGAGACCCACCAGAATGACCAGACACATGCATCCCCTATGTTATAGACAAATCCATACCACTGCAGATTACTACAAATTTTCATACTTCCCAAATACAATAATACTGTGGAACTCCCTGCCCACTATTGTAGTCATGCAGCCTAATCTTGAAAATTTCAAGAAGGCTTTGCATGCAACAAACAGACCCTAAATGACTGGCGGTGTTTTTATCTTTTATCTGTCACTGCTGACTCTTAATCAGCCTTTTATCTTTTGCATCCTTTCTTTTTAACACTTGCACAGACCGGCACCTGCCGATAATACCATTCATTTGGGAGTTCGGCAGTATAAATAGATAGATAGTTTAGATGCAGATCAGATGGCACAGATGTGACAGCTAATTTGGATCTACATTGCTCCCATAATTTTATGTATAAAAATGTACATATGTAGAAAAGGGTTAAGCTGTATATATTTATTTATAAATACATGTAAACCTTTCTTTGCTTTCAGTATGGCAGCAGTGTGGACGACTACAACCAGCACTCTGTCAGTTGTCACGGCAACCAGCAGCCATTACTACAACCCAAACAAGGGAATTGTTTGTCAAGAACAAACAAAATGATAAAGACGAAAAAAACAAAAGTCTTGTGTAAGATTTTGTTTTCTAAATGTATCATAAATACCTTAAAAAGAAGATCAAATGGCATGAAATGCAGTAGCTACATATACTACTCAAAATTTGATAAGGATCATTTTTAAAATTCTGTTTGTTCCTAACATAAGGTTAAAATGTTAAAATATTAGCTGGGATTCTGAAAATCCGTTAATTTGTCATCAGATTTGTGCAAAAAAAGGAATGACCTGACAAACTATTGAAGCGGTACAGCGGTTGAAACTTGGTAGGGTCAAAACTCAGGATAATACGGAAAGTGATCCCTATCAAATTTTGAGTATTATATAAATGTTGGTATCATTCTGTTTTCTTAATTCTTCTTAGAGTGTCATGTAATTAGATGATACAAGAGTGTTATCGATTTCTAGCTGCCAGTTCAATTTCAGTTTAATCAAGATACTTAACTTACTTGCAACAGAAAAGATAATACGCTTACTTGCAACACGAACAGAAAAGATAGAACTGTTACACTTATTTGCAATAAAAACAGAAAAGACACTACACTTATTTGCAACAAAAACAGAACAGACAATAAATTAACTTGCAAGAGGAAAAGAAAAGATAATAAACCTACTTGAATCAAGAAAAGAAAATATTCTACACTGTACACTTCCCTGCAATAAGAACAGAAAGAAAACCAAACAAACAAACTTCCTTACTTTTTATAGTAATATCAGATTCACTATCAAAAGATCATGTAAAATTGTATGAAAATGACAAAACATGTAAATTTACCACTGTCTGGTTGGCAAAGTGGCAGATGTCACCATGCAATTTATGTTCATTCATGTGTATTTAAATTTAATGTTTTAACATTTTATATACTACAGAATAATTGAACGAAATAAAACTTTCAGTTGATTTGTCAATGAGATAAGATCAATACAAAAACCTTAAGGAATCAATGCCATCATTAGGGGTGGATCCTAAGGGGTTTTAATGGGGTGCCTCAAACCTGGTTGTGGTGCAACAATGTTGCACAATGAACTAGTCTTTCAAATTGCCAGAGGCTCTAGATCTGAGACTGTTCTTGTTGTGTAGACAACTTAACGTCAAAGTTCTCCAGATTTAATTTTTTCATCTTGGGTTATGACTTAATCAGAAGTCATCGTTACGTATGTGTTACATAATTATAATGACATTCAGTCAGAATGTTATTATAATTATACCACAAAGTGGGAGGCATATAGAGTTGCACTTGTTCGTTCATACATCTGTCCGTCCATACATACATGTACATCCCCAAATCTTGTGACATCAACTCCTCATTAACTATCAGGCGGATTTCTTTCAAACTTGCACACGTGATCAAGCAGAATGTGTAGATGGAAAGAAAATATTTTTTCCTCGGACTATTTTTACCAGAGTTATGGCTCTTTGTTACAAATGTTGATGCAGTTTTCCCCAAAAAGTAACTTTACATAAGTTTTTTTCATTTCCCTTCAGAGAAAAAAGCACACTATTTTCCCCAGAAATATAGGGCATGGGCCCCTTCCCCAGGCAGTAAAAAAAAAGCCCAAGGGGCTATTTTTAGTATTTACAGTATTTATGCATTTCAGGTTGGTACCACATAGAGGTGCAATGTCGCCCCCAGATGTAAAGATGAAGCCACATTCTCCATTCCCTGTCAAATTCTCCGACAATAAAGTGGATTTTGCACTTGCCAAAGTAGATGATCTTATCAACTGGTCTAGAAAAGTATGTAAGATGTTACCCTTTGTAATTTACTCTTTACTCCATTTTATTGTGTTGCCTGCGATAGCAGGTAAACACGTAGGGATCCTATAGTCCTGCAGCGGCAGGTGGGGTGGCAACATCCGGTAGCCCCCCATCTTTAACATGTAACTTAATGTTGCCTATTGCTTTAAAAGTACTTGTCCTATTCACTTAATACTTGGAATATATCATCTACATGAACAAAGCTGTAGATGACAGCAAGAATGACCACTCCTGTTTTAATATTTTTTGAGTTTTGCCCCTTTCATATGCAATTTAAGGCAACACGTGTTCCAATGAACACTAAATTCTTGTCAGTTTTTTTGTGTTAAAAACCAGAACAAAATAATTATTGGTTGAGCTAGTAAGGTTAGCAACTTCATTACTCCACATAACATGTTGCATGCGCAGCAAGTGTAGATCTACACTGGTATCCTCTTGGTCAGAAATAAAATAATGAATCTAAAAGCAAAGTGAACTGTGTAGATCCTGATCAGATGGCACAGTAGTCTAGATCATCTAGACGTTCTGTCATTGATCAGTGTCACACTGCTCTGAAGAACGTCTAGAGACATCGCTTTATAAAAAGTCTGACCGACAGGTGGCGATTTTGTATGGTAAACAAATCCAAAATCAATTGCGATTTCTTATGAAATTCGTTAACAGTGCTTTAACCGTATTTCACCCACACTGGGCAAAGTGAAATTTAGGTAATATGATATCAAGCTACAAAATCAGGTATATGGTTTATAAACAAAGGACGTTGAAGTACTTGCCTACCCCATTTTACATTAATGAATGCAAATATATGGTACGCCGTTGCTGCGTCCTCTTGATAATGGTTTTAGACTGTCACGTTGTATGGTATGACAGTTGTCATTGTAAGGTGATTGATAAAGGGGAAGAATATCAAAATCTCTCTAATGGAAAATTGCAGTTCCGACAATCTTTGCATAAATAAATCATTTTATGTATGTTTATTATTTATACGTTAAGAAAAGTTAAAACAGAAAAGAAAAATAGTTTTCCTAAACAATCCCTAAATTCTGCAGCCAAACACAAAAACAAAGCAACACTAAACATCAATTTAAATGCCTTCCTGAGTAATGAGTTACTTACAACATTTTCTAAGATTATCTTGTCTAACACATGTATACACTAAGAGGTATTTGTAAAAGTGTGTTTTGGCCTTTAATTTCATGGTTGCGAAAATGAATGACAAAAAATTGTTGACTTCTCTCTTTACATTTTAAAGTTCTTTTAAAGAATCTTGGATATTGTCAGTATCATTTTGATCATGTGGACATTTGATCGGTTTTTGTTTTGCGATGCTTCGTTTTTGTGTTTGATTGCAAATAGAATTTTAGGGATTTTCTAGCTTTATTTTTCTTTACCATGTTTACAGTTCTAAATTGTCTTAACACTTTTTCTTTTCATAATTGGGAAATTGATATACTTTTTGAAAAAATAATCTAAGGGATTTCACTGTAAGGTCGCCATTAGTGTATGCCAAAGAATTTTGAAGTTATCTTAAGAAATTCAAAAAAAATGATTGTAGGGCAAAGTTTTTCACTTCAGACGTAATTTTGATCCAAAAAGGTCCAAATTTAGAGTAAAAAAATATGATCTTATTGAAATGATTTCATTCTAAAAGATTTCTAAGGTTGAAATAAGGTAACTATTGTGCTTGCAACATCTGTATAAACTTTTTATCAGATATCTGGTAACCGCAGAAGCCAGCTTACTTGAACACGCCTGTGGGCGCAATAATACAGTTAAAAAATGCTTGTCGCCGTAGCATATGTCTTTTCGATTTCCAGCTGGCAGGGCGACAGTCTAAAATACAATTTTCACCAGACAACAACGGCGTTCCATACTAATGTCCTAAATACAAACCTCGTTTTGGAGTGTCTGATTTTTTAACGAACAATGTCTTCAGACTTACTGATCGCCTTTGCGAAATCAGAGCGTCTGAATGATTGAGACTAATGGCACAGCTGATATTGATCTATACTGTTCACTATAATAGCCATATCCCATGGAGTAACGGGTTCTTATAATAATTGCTTGAAATTCTGGATTCAAAATTCATAGAACAATAAAACTGTTTGCAAACTAAAATGTTGATTGAAAGGCTATTTTAAGATTTTGAAATAAATAAATGTTTTTACTTTTCAGGCATCGTTGTGGCCTTTATCTTTTGGGCTTGCATGCTGTGCAGTAGAAATGATGCATTTTGCAGCCCCACGTTACGACATGGATCGTCTTGGCGTTGTATTTCGAGCCACCCCACGTCAGGCTGACTGTATTATAGTAGCTGGGACAGTAACAAATAAAATGGCGCCTGCATTAAGGAGGGTTAGTCTTTAATCAAATATAGTCAAACATGTATTAAGCAGCCACCGAAGGAACTGACCAAATGTGGGTGCTTAATACAGGCGCCTGTTTAAGAGAGGTAAAAATAAGAACAAAATGTCAGTTTAGGACTAAGTCAAGATGGGTTTAAGTAGGTGGCTGTTAAATGCAAGTGGTTTTTGAATGCAGGTGGTTGTTAAGGCATGTTCAACTGTAGACGATAAAGAAACTTTGAAAGTTAGCTTTAATAAAAAATTGTTAAATGATTAAGTCTTCGAAAAAAAAGAGATAATATTTTAAATTCATTTTTATTATTTAGATAGATGAAAAAACAAATAGCAAATGTAGAACCTGATCTGACTGCATGGATTTGCAGGTTGATCTTGATTTTTGCTGGCAACACCTAGGATAAAAGAGTATGTGGAGAACAGAGATCATCACAAGTTCATTAACCCTTTCCTGTACAGACACACCTTTATTGCGAGGGCAAACAGTTTAGATCCAGATCAGCCGGCACATCTGTGCCGTCTGATCAGGATCTAAACTGTTCGCTTTTTGATTCATTAGGTTATTCCTAACCAAAATGCGACCAGTGCAGATCCAGATCAGACGGCAAGGATGTGCCGGCTGACCTGGATCTACACTGGTCGCACACGCGTAAAAATGGGTATATATCCAGGAAAGGGTTAAATAAAACGTTGAGTCCATACATACACATTTCAAGTTGTGTGTGACCAGTGTAGATCTAGATACGCCGGCACATTTGTGCCGTCCTATCTGGATCTGAACTGGTTTGCATCTTGGTCAGAAATAAACAAGGCTTACGCTTAGGCTGTGAGAACAGGGAAAAGTTTTTGCAATTTAAGGTAGAAGTTATGAAAATTTTCAGCTTTCTGTGAGAAAAATATAGGGAAAAACTTTTCAAATGGCTTATAAGAGGGAGAAGTTGAGGAAATTTGTGCGACTATTTCTCCAAAGTCTCCCTGATAAGCCATTCCTTATACTTTAGTAGGCAAAACTATTACCAGGCATTTTCTGTACGCTTAAATTTTCTGATTTCAGATTTACGATCAGATGTTGGCACCGAAATGGGTGATATCGATGGGTAGCTGTGCGAATGGTGGTGGATATTATCACTACTCATACTCTGTACTCCGAGGCTGCGACCGTGTGATACCAGTAGATATTTATGTACCAGGTAATACTAGTTTTGTTTCTCTTTGATAGATATCTGGGCCAATGATCATAACTGAAATTGGAGACCAGTCTCAAATCTCATGTAGCTAAAATGTAGATCTTAACCAGTTCCTCCATATATATAGTATTACCTTTATTGCGTGGGCGAACAATGTAGATCCTGATCAGCCGGGATTTCTGTACCATCTGAACAGGATGTTCACTGTTCACTGTTTGATTTGTTTGGTTATGCAACCAGTCCAGATCCTGATCAGATGGAACGAATATGCAGGCTGCACTGGATCAACACTGGTTGCACAAGTGTAAAATTGTGTATTAATGGAGGAAAGGGTTATTAAATATAATTTGTTTTGTTTACTTTTTTAAATCTGTAACCCCCTTTTTTATGATCTTAAAATGCCAGAGCATAAATTTTGATTGTTAATTATTATACAATATGACAATTTGACTTAACTGGAATTGTAAATTGCAAATTAAATAAAAAAGGCAATATTTACATTCATCTTCACTATGATAAAAGTCTTTCATCAACTTATAATATCATTAATTTCAAATGACATTATTATGTGTGTAAATATAAGGATTAAATCGATATTTGATGATGTTCATCTGGATATAAAAAACAGTTTGATTGTTTAAAGTAAGCATTAATCCCTTTGGGCTTCACATAATTTAAACAACCCAACTGTATTCCATACCCAAATGAAAAACATAAAATATCAGTTCAGTCTGTAATTGGAAAACATTTGGTCTGTGGCATGGCAACAGCGGCTCACAAACCATGGGACTGTGCATAAGGTGTTGGCATGTGACGTCAAATAACACGCATATTTTATCACAAGTTCTAGGGTGTCACGATATACCAATAAATTGGTATATTGCAGTACGCTGCCGAACGATATTGTATCACAATATGAAATCATCGTACCAGTACGGCGGGAGATATTGTGACAGCTTAAAGAGCTAATCTGTCATCTGACACTGTAGATATAAAACTAGTTAAAAACTTATGTTGAGGGCCCATGAGTTTAAATGTGTTCTAAGATGAAAGTTAGCATATTGCAGTATATCGTGGTACACTTCAGGCATATCGATACACTCCTAACCAGATCCTCAGAACTTTCGCTTCATTGTCAATGTGGCTGTTCCAACAGCCATTCAAAAGTTAGTTATATCAATCATTTTTCTCAATATTTTGGTAAATTAGCCTACAACCCAAATGTTTTCCATACTCTGATGAATGCAATGCAATAAAATATGAATTCATTCCTTAAATCGATTTACAATTTCAGGCTGTCCGCCAACGGCAGAAGCTCTGACATATGGCATTCTACAGCTCCAGAAGAAAATAAAGAACATGTCCACTACACAGTCCTATTTTAGGCGATAATCCTACAAACTTTTTAACATGCATTTTGTGAAACTTTTATACAACTAAAAAATTTGTAAGCGATCACTTGCGTATTTGTAGAAAACTATGAAGGAAATATGACATCAGAGCTTTTATTAATTCAATTCCTTTAACAATATTGACTGCAAACAAAGAACTTTATTTCTTCATATTAGTGATCCCTACCACATTTTAACAAGTCTTCTCTTATCTTGTGACAAGTGAGGCCACTTCTTTTATATAAAATGGTTTACAAAACCGGCGGACCTATTTTTTCAAGAAATTGAAAAAAAATAAAATCGAAATCGACGATTTTTTTTCATTAATAATTTCCGGCCCTATGGAAACGAGTCGAAAACTATCGAAACAAATCCAATTTTGCTTGTTTTTATATAAATAGGCCGCGTTTTAAACGCGCCCTCGAAATAGGTAGACGGGTTTTATGTCTCAGAGATACTCCACGAAATCGGGTATCGGCTATAAGAATATATCGTCAAATGGGGTACGATTTTCAAACACAAAACCATTTCCTATACAAGCAATGTAAATTTTATCTATCATTTGTATCGGACAAGAGAATATATCGCCAAATCGAATAGAAAATTTGCAAATTGTCTTGCCAAAACTTTCATCGCCTGTTTACAGGAATGACACCGGATGAACCGTTTATCGTCCATATCAAAGCTTATGTCACATTTAATATTTGTCTATTGTCAGCTGATAATCCAATTAAATTTTCTCGGCAGCGATGAACAAGAACAGTGAAGCCTCCGGGCAAACAAACAGTAACTTGTTATAATTTTTAAACAGATTACTCAATCAGGCGTTACAAAAAACCACAGCAACCTATGCCTATCGAGACGTAATTGGTACATGTACTTACAATAATCCACGTTCAAGTTCCATTGTCTCTTTTTAATTATCACATAATCCGCACAATTCAAAAACAAACAAAAAATAATTTTCTCAAACATGTTTTACAATCACTCATAGATTTATGTACATTTCTTTGATCCGCCTTCCATGTTAATTTCATACGGAGACAGAATTTGATTGACAGTCAGTATTGAGTTAAACGTTGATACCAATCGTCTTTGAAATGCAACTTAAAAGGGAATTGTCGGCTCGTATTAAGACTGTGTTGTTTTATCGGCACTGCTTTGAAATCGTTTGATCTACAAGAAGTGTGTACGTGACATTCGACATTTTTAGCTGGGTAAAATTGGTTGATGATGCAATAATTCTGAAATATGATACTTGAGATAAAATTGGGACGTAATTTATTTTGGAATATGTTCGCATTGGTTAGTGTTTTAATACTTATTTTACATTCACGTTGTAAATGTCGCGGTGTCATAATTTAATTTGAAACTGTTATTTTGTAGCATTTGTACCATTAATAAAAATATAAATAATGCATATTTGTCACGAGTATTGCCCAGAACACGATCTATCTGACCTCCCTTGTCAACAAATATATGCAGATTCAATGATAATCATTATCAGACTTCCAGTTTTGTTTCTGTAGAATTAAATTGTTTTGACTGTTATATAGTAGTTAATGCTGTCAGACTAATATTAAGACTAGATGTGGAAATTTTTTTTATTTTTTTTTTCGACCGCCTTACGGACACTTTGACCAAAAATTTTTGTAAACCATAAAATAAAAAAGGAGTGGCCTGATGGAAATAAAAAAAAGTTAGATTTATCTTGGTACAGATCTGGAAAAAATTTACCATGGACACAGTTCTTACAAATATGTACATGTAAGAAACTTCCCTTAATTGAAACTAAGTTTCAATGATATGACAACATGTGCTGACTATTAAGTAGTTTTCTTTGTGTGAAATACATTTGAAATAAAAATTTGTTATTTAATGTCTCTGTTGAGTTAAATATGTTTCATACTAACTTATGCAAAAGATATACAATGACTAGATAAATAAGAACTTAATAAATAAATACATTTTTTAGCTCGACTATTCGAAGAATATGTCGAGCTATTGTACTCACATTGGGCGTCGCCGTCGCCGTCCCGCTTTGGTTAAAGTTTACGTGCAACCTACCTATATCTTAAAAACTACTATAGCTACAGCTTTTAAACTTGGCACACTTGTTCATCATCATGTCCCGAGTGTGTTTGCCAAGAACCATAACTCTAACTTTCATTTTGATCAAATTATGGCCCTTTTTTGACTTAAAATTTCAGGTTAAAGTTTGCGTGCAAGCTACTGTACAAACTCATAACTTCAATACTACCTATACTACAGCTTTAAAACTTGGCACACTTGTTCATCATCATGTCCCGTGTGTGTATGCCAAGAACCATAACTCTAACTTTCATTTTGATCAAATTATGGCCCTTTTTCGACTTAGAATTTCAGGTTAAAGTTTGCGTGCAAGCTAGTTACTTTCATACTTCTTTTACTATAGCTTTGAAACTTAAGACACTTGTTTACCATCATGACCCTGACTATTTATGCCAAGATCCATAACTCTTTCTTTCATGATAATCAAATTATGGCCCTTTTTCGACTTAGAATTTCAGTTAAAAGTTTGCGTGCAAGCTACTGTACAAACCCATAACTTCCATACTACTTTTACTACAGCTTTGAAACTTTCAACACTTGTTCATCATCATAATTCAAGTTTATATGCCAAGAACCATAACTCTAATTTCCATTTTGTTTAAATTATGGCCCTTTTTTGACTTAGAATTTCAGGTTAAAGTTTGCGTGCAAGGTAGTTACTTAAATACTTCTTGTACTGTAGCTTTGAAACTTAACACAGTTGTTTACCATCATGACCCTGACTATGTGTGCCAAGAACCATAATTCTTTCTTTAATTTTTTTATCAAATTATGGCCCTTTTTGTACTTAGAATTTCAGGTTAAAGTTTGCCTGCAAGATAGTTACTTTCATACTTCTCGTACTATAGCTTTGAAACTTAAGACACTTGTTTACCATCATGACCCTGACTATGTATGCCAAGAACCATAACTCTTTCTTTCATTTTTAATCAAATTATGCCCCTTTTTTGACTTAGAATTTCAGGTTAAAGTTTGCGTGCAAGCTAGTTACTTTCATACTTCTTGTACTATAGCTTTGAAACTTATCCATCATCATGACCCCTGACTATGTATGCCATGAACCATAACTCTTTGATTTTTTTCAAATTACTGCCCTTTTTAGACTTAAAAATTAAGGTTTAAAACTTTGTATACCTTTATTTTATCTTACATCATGTTTATTTTCAAAGGCCCATAACTCATCCTTGCTTTTTTATATTTGATTTTTGCCCTTTTCACTTGAAATTAGAATTAACTTATAAATAATTGTTAAAGGTTCAATGTTAGTGTTTTTCATATGTAATGCTAGAGAAAATGTTTACAACAGATGTACTTAACATACTTTGGTTGAAAGTGTTGAGTTATGTGGGGTGGGTGGGGGCATATACTATACTATACTATACCATACCATACCATACCATACCATACCATGCCATACCATACCATACCATACCATACCATACATGCCATACTATTACTATTACTATACGTGTATACTATACTATACTATACTATACTATTACTATACTATACTATACTATTACTATACTATTACTATGTACTAGTGTAGTGTACTAACTATACTATACTATACTATACTATACTATACTATACTATACTATACTATACTATACTATACTATACTATACTATACTATACTATACTATACTATACTATACTATACTATACTATACTATACTATACTATACTATACTATACTATACTATACTACTATACTATACTATACTATACTATACTATACTATACTACTATACTATACTATACTATACTATACTATACTATACTATACTATACTATACTATACTATACTATACTATACTATACTATACTGTACTATATACTATACTATACTATACTATACTATACTATACTATACTATACTATACTATACTATACTATACTATACTATACTATACTATACTATACTATACTATACTATACTATACTATACTATACTATACTATACTATACTATACTATACTATACTATACTATACTATACTATACTATACTATACTATACTATACTATACTATACTATACTATACTATACTATACTATACTATACTATACTATACTATACTATACTATACTATACTATACTATACTATACTATACTATACTATACTATACTATACTATACTATACTATACTATACTATACTATACTATACTATACTATACTATACTATACTATACTATACTATACTATACTATACTATACTATACTATACTATACTATACTATACTATACTATACTATACTATACTATACTATACTATACTATACTATACTATACTATACTATACTATACTATACTATACTATACTATACTATACTATACTATACTATACTATACTATACTATACTATACTATACTATACTATACTATACTATACTATACTATACTATACTATACTATACTATACTATACTATACTATACTATACTATACTATACTATACTATACTATACTATACTATACTATACTATACTATACTATACTATACTATACTATACTATACTATACTATACTATACTATACTATACTAACTATACTATACTATACTATACTATACTATACTATACTATACTATACTATACTATACTATACTATACTATACTATACTATACTATACTATACTATACTATACTATACTATACTATACTATACTATACTATACTATACTATACTATACTATACTATACTATACTATACTATACTATACTATACTATACTATACTATACTATACTATACTATACTATACTATACTATACTATACTATACTATACTATACTATACTATACTATACTATACTATACTATACTATACTATACTATACTATACTATACTATACTATACTATACTATACTATACTATACTATACTATACTATACTATACTATACTATACTATACTATACTATACTATACTATACTATACTATACTATACTATACTATACTATACTATACTATACTATACTATACTATACTATACTATACTATACTATACTATACTATACTATACTATACTATACTATACTATACTATACTATACTATACTATACTATACTATACTAATACTAATACTAATACTAATACTAATACTATACTATACTATACTATACTATACTATAACTATACTATTACTATACTATACTATTACTATACTATTACTATACTATACTATACTATACTATTACTATACTATACTATACTATACTATTACCATACTATACTATACTATTACTATACTATTACTATTACTATACTATACTATACTATGCTATACTGTACTATTACCATACTATACTATACTATACTATACTATACTATTACCATACCATACCATACCATACCATACCATACCATACCATACCATACCATACCATACCATACCATACCATACCATACCATACCATACCATACCATACCATTACCATTACCATTACCATTACCATACCATACCATACCATACCATACCATTACCATTACCATTACCATTACTACACCAGCAACACCAACACCACCACCAACAACATCAACACCACCACCAACAGCAACATCAACAACAACACCAACAACCAACACCACCACTACCACCACCAACAACAACACCAACAATGACAACACCAGCAACCAGCATACCATACTGTACTACACCACGCCACACCACTATAGGTGGGCAGGGATAGTATGTTGATGGGTGTGGGATCAGTGGTTTATGGGCTGGGTTGTGTAAACCCTAAAAAAATCTACAAGAATAAATTAAGTGTAATTTATTGAATTCCTAACTTGGATTAAGAAACTTTTGTTCATGTGTGTTTGTTGGAGGTGTCATAAACTCCTGAATCATTCCCCAGTTTAAATGAAGCCCAGTTACAATGTGCTTAATAATTCTGACTTTTCGAATAGTCGAGCTTGCAGTCGTTTCCGACTGGCTCTTGTTAATAAATTTTGTCCATCCAGATGTGCTTGCGTTCATTAATAGTACTGTGTTTTCTGGAGCATATCTTTAAAACTTCAAAACGGAACAGAAAGAAACTTAAGCATTGATAAAAGCTATGGGGCAAAATTTATAAATAAATCAATAAATAAATTTCTGGTTTTACTGTACTACACTCCTAATTATATATAGGTTTTATCGCAGGTGCTTACAGTTGAGACCCAGATCAGTGGGCACATCCATGCTGTCTGAGTTTGGTAGTTTTAGTCTGTTCATTAATAAAATTGTCATTAATCAAGTGAATTCAATTTGACCATGTTATTGGACCTCAGGCAGTCGGATTAGCTCTCGGCCCAATAACAAGGCCAATATGAATTCACTTGATTAATAACATTATATTGGTCACAATATAAACTTGGTATATATTGGTTATAATTGTTGCCAACAATTTTCTTAATACCTCTCTTTTCACAATTCCACCAGAACCAATTCGCATCTTTCGCTCTTCAGCTGGTATGTTTTACCAAAATTTGGAAAATGATCACAAAAGTCAATAACCAGTCTAAATGACCAGGTCAATTTAAAACAAGAACTAGATGTTTTTTATGAAAAACGCATGTCTGCGCCATATTGAAGGAAGGCCAAGGAAGAGATATCACTTTTTTGAAACGGAAGCCTGTGTCATTTATAATGGTATAAAGAACATGCACATATATATATATATATATATATATATATATATATATATATATATATATATTTATATTCACTCTTCGGGCTGTGATGTTGAATTTTGGCCTACATACTATCACAGCAACCATCCTAAGAAGTTTGAAGGCTCTAGGAAAATAAAAGTCCAGTTAGTGAGAGGAAACCATTTTCACTCATCGGGCCCCTGTGACCTTGACCTTTGACCTACTGACCCCAAAATCAATAGGAGTCCTCTACTCAATAAGTACAATAATATAAGACATCCATCGTATGAAGTTTGAAGACTCTGGGTGAAAAAAGAACTCCTGTTACCGAGTGGAAATGGTTTTCACTCTTCGGGCCCCTGTGACCTTTGACCTACTGACCCTAATGAATAGGGTTCTTCTACTCAATAAGGGTCAAGCGGTACTCCAGTTATTGACCAGATATGTTTTCAATCTTCGGGCCTCTGTGACCTTGCCCTTTGACCTTCTGACCCCAAAATGAATTGGAGTCCTCTACTCAATAAAGACATCCAACGTATGAAGTTTGAAGGCGCTGGGTGAAATAGAACTCTTTTTCACTCTTCAGGCCTTGACCTTTGATCTACTGACCCCCAAATCAATATGGTTCTTCTACTTAATAAGGGCTATCACCCTATGAAGTTTGAATGCTCTGGGTCAAACGGACTCGAGTTATTGAGCAGAAACGGTTTTCACTCTTCAGGCCCCTGTGACTTTCACCTTTGACCTACTGACCCCAAAATCAATAAGGTTCTTCTACTCAATAAGGGCCATCATCTTGTGAAGTTTGAATTCTCAGGGTCAAATGGTACTCCAGTTATTGAGCAGAAACGAAGTGTGACATACGGACAGAGCAAAAACAATATGTCTCCCCCAGAGGTGGGGAGACATAATTAGTAGTGAAAATCAGTTCTGGAAGCTGCTTTTGTCAACCACTGCACATCTGACGCTTAAACTATCATAACACTTATTAGTAGTGAACAGATGTGAAACTATCAAAACACTCATGAGTAGTATGTGAAACTATCATAACACTAATTAGTGAACGTTTTTCACTATTCAGGCCCCTGTGACCTTTGACCTACTGACCTCAAAATCAATAGGGTTCTTCTACTCAATAACGGCCATTACCCTGTGAAGTTTGAATGCTCTGGGTCAAAAGGTACTCCAGTTATTGAGTGGAAACGAAGTGTGACAGACGGACGGACAGGGCAAAACCAATATGTCTCCCCCAGATAGGGGAGAGACATAAATTACAAAAAATTATGCAATTGAAAAATAGATCGCAATGGGACACACGTTGGCAGACCATTAATTTGGTATTCGGGAATTTGGTGTCGAAGCATGTAGTCTCCACTTTGTCCGTCCAGGTGTGCGTGCTTGCGTTTATTAATAGTACTGTGTTTTCGGTAGCATATCTTTAGAACTTCAAAATGGAACAGGCCCCTGTGACCTTGACCTTTGACCTCAAAATTAATAGGGTTCTTCTACTCAATAAGGGCCATTACCCTGTGAAGTTTGAATGCTCTGGGTCAAACGGTACTGCAGTTATTCAGTGGAAACGAAGTGTGACAGATGGACGGACGGACAGGGCAAAACCATTATGTCTCCCCCAGATGGGGGGAGACATAATTTACAATAAATTATGCAATTGAAAAATAGATCGCAATGGGACACACGTTGGCAGACCATTAATTTGGTATTCGGGAATTTCGGTGTCAAAGCATGTAGTCTCCACTTTGTACATCCAGGAGTGCATGCTTGCGTTTATTAATAGTACTGTGCTTTCTGTAGCATATCTTTAGAACTTCAAAATGGAACAGAAAAAGCATTGATAAAAGCTTTGGGGCAAAAGTGCAAAAAACTAGAACATGTACATGTTTTTGTGTTGTTACATCTTTAAAAGTACTGAAGCAAACTACATGAAAATGAAAATGGGACATGAAAACAGTGAAATAAGAACAGATGAATGGGTGAAAGCTGGGAAAGTTTGAAAAATCTGAAATGCTGAAATTTTGTCAATTTTTATAGGGAAAATCAACCATTTTTAGATAAACAAAAACCTGAATTTCAGGCATAATCCTGAAAACTTTCACCCATGCAGTAAGATGTCGTGCACGTGACCACAACTCTACCATTAGTTTTGATTGTATCATGTTGTCAAGGGCAACATTTAACAGTACTTTCATCCAGCATGTGATGTAAATGATTACTAATACATGAAGCATTGTTATTTATCTGCACCATTGTTAAGAGCATGGTTAAACTAGGTCTGTCAATTGTCCTTATGAATAATAAAACAAAAAATATCTCAAACATGGTACAGTAACTGTTTTGACATTTAACCATTTGCTACCAGTAAGAAGTAAAGATCCAGATTTTGGTTTACATGGTTCACTTACAAATGATTCAATTCAGACAGACGCAGGAAGCGTAAATATTTATTTGTCTGCAGTGTACATGTATGTGCAGTCTGGATCAACACTTGGTCACCAAACTTGCACCGCACTTGATCCAAGTCACATGTAGTAAAGGAATCTCTTCGGCCAATACAACTTTTCAACAATAACCCTTTATTTTGTCCATTTTCCCTAGTCATGTCTTATTTATCATGATCATGATTATTAAATTAATTCCAAAAATGATTAAGTGTACACAGATGCACCTTCAAAATAACGGTCATTTTCATTCCACCTGGTATGGTTTTTTTTTCCACAGAAAAAACATAGCTTCAAATGATATTAATCCCTTCCTCCATATATACGCATTTTTACGCATGTGCAACCAGTGTAGATCCAAATCAGACGGCACATCCATGCCGCCTGATCAGGATCTGCACTGGTCGATTTTGGCGAGAAACAAGCGATCATAAAGCGAACAGTCCAGATCTTGATCAGATGGCACGAATGTGCTTGCTGATCTGGATCTACACTGTTCGCCCTTGCAATAAAGGTGTGTCTATGGAGGAAAGGGTAAAGCTGGAATGGTGTTCAATGAAACACTATTTTCCTTATTGTCTGTGAAAGAACCAATGCTAAGTTTTTGTGACAAAATCCAAGTACAAGAAGGGACATAATTCTGTTGTGAATTGACCAAAGGACGCAAGGTTTATAATATGCAGTGTCGGTTCATTTCGACATGCCCTAGTGATTCAGTGAGATCTTCAGACTATTAAGAAAACCACCATAACCCGATTCATACATTAACAAGGGGTTCCCTTTGCTGCTGAATCTCAGGGGTCATTTTGATAATGTTTTGAGGTGATTCTTCCAATTCATAGCCAAAATACCCCATATTGAAGGTAAACATGACCCTTCAACTAAAAATCATAGGGGTCGAAATGAGGCTTTTCGGAACTTTCAAGTCAAAGGGCCATCTCCCAGGTAATATGTAACCTGATTAACAAATTATTTGAAGGTACAATGTATCACTTAGAATGCATGTCAGAACCCTGGTACATGTATTTGGGACAACTGCACTGTACTTGTCACTAACTTTAAGAAGATGTTTACACATTATACATTTCAAGATAGAATGAAATGACTTGGACTGAATCACAAGCACTGAATTGTTACTGAAACAAGGGCTATCTTAGTTAACCCTTTCCTCCATAGATACATGTTTACTGCATGGACGGACAGTTTAGATCCAGATCAGCCGTCTGATCAGGATCTAAACTATTCACTTTTTGATTCCTTAGGTTATTTCTGACCAGAATGCGACCAGTGTAGATCCTGATCAGACAACACGAATGTGCCGGCTGATCTGGACTTTCACTGATCGCACATGCGTATATATGAAGGAAAGCGTTAAGTACTTCTAAGCAGACGAAAAACAAATTTGCACAAATTTATCCTACAACATTCAAGAACCATGTCTTTTTAGAATTACAGCGAAATATTTATTTCATTAGGAATAACAGCCAAAAAATGCTGAAACTGTTTTTTCTCTTTATTTACACACTCATACAAGACACTTTATTTCAGTGGAATAAATCTTGAAGAGTGGGTGGCACCGATACCAGGACGACCGTGCTTCACAGGTTTGTACGTGATGCTGAACTCTCCCAGATAGTGACCGATCATCTCAGGCTGTAAATATAACAATCAATTGCTACTTTATAATGTACATTCTCTGAAACACCAATTTATAAGTTATGTTTCATTGTTGTCTTGTTATGCTTTGAATGTTTTGTTGTACCTCATGCTATCATGTACCATGATCTGAGAGGAATAAATTGTATTGTATTTGTCTTATGGTAAAGGTTTCACTTACAGGCAACATTTGACTGTCAAAATGATGAACTGTGTCCAAACAATTCTACCATATATATTGCAAAGAAATCTAATATATAATGTAAATTTTTGGGGAAAATTGCACAATTTCAATCAATTGTCTATGGAGATTGCACCTGTAAAATGCTCTTATTAAAGAAGGAAAAAACCTTGAATCCATAATTATAGCGTCACCATATTGCAAAAACGATTCAAGAACCATTGAAATGTCTAAGAAAAATACCTTTATTGCACTAAGATAAAGATATTGAAAAATGAGCAGAGCAGTTTCACAACTCAGATATAACATTCCTTCAGACAATCTCAGAGAGCTGGGTTATGTGTTCATCACCATGTGAAACTTCAGCTGTTGTGTAACAATCTAACATTCTTGTGATTGTGAAAATAATTTAAACTTTTCTGTTTACTGTGGTATCTTTTAATTTCGCTTGGATCAAATTTTAAGACATATGCATCCATTCGGCTTAGGGCTTAGGATGAAAGTCACGCACATACATTATTCTTATAATAAAATTTTGCAGGAAAATGGGGGGGGGGGGGGGGGGGGGGGGACACGAAAATTATATCATGGTGAAAAATGATAAACAAAAAGTACTCTGAATTATTTTTAGAGAACTGTATTATGTGCTTATCAAATGTTTGAAACTACTTATGACAAATGACTTAACTAACCCCAGAGAAGTTGTTTTTTTAATCACCCCAGCACTGTAAGTGGGATGTTAAAAAACAGTATTAATCATTGATGAAGTCAACTCCTGTTAGTTTAACCTTTTAGTCTATCCCATGGGCGTAAAAGTGTAGATACAGACCAGCCGGCACACATGTGCCATCTTATCAGGATATACATAGCTAGCCTCTAGACCAAGAAGTGAACTGTGCAGATCTGATTGCATGGACTTGCCTGCTGATCTGGATCTACTCCAGTTGCTCATGCAGTAAGACAGATCCATTGATTTGGATCTACACTAGTCACCCAGAGGATTACAGGGTGTATCTATGGAGAAAAGGGGTATTCTACCACATCACTACTAACTCAGATATAACACTCGCTCATGTTCTGTTCAGAGAGCTGGGGTTATTATGTACATCATTGTAGTGACCATAAGGAATTTTAAGAGCCACGCCATCAGAAAATGTGTCTTCAGGATGTCAAAACTATGTAATCATTTTATAATGACTTAAAATTTGAGCAGACCAACTGTGGTGAACAGCATTTACATACGATAGCATAGTAAGTGTTTGATGAAACGGCACCCAGATCAGCTAGCAGATCTTTGCCATTTTATCTCGATCAACACTATTTGCTCATGCGATAAAACACATCTTTATGGAGAAATGGGTAAAACAAAAGAAAAATTCCTGATTAATGTCCACAAAAACTAGTGCTATTTTTACAAATTAACTGCTCAGATATAACACTCGCTCATGTTACTGTCAGAGAGCTGGGGTTATTATGTACATCATTGCAGTATTGAACCATTTACTCCACAGATACACCTTATTGTGTGGGCAAACAGTGTAGATCCACATCTGCTGGAAAATCTGTGCTGTCTGATCAGGATCTACACTGTTTGATTTCCAATTTATTAGGTTATTATTGATCAAGATGTTACCAGTGAAGATCCAGATCAGACAGCACAGATGTGCTGGCTGATCTGGATCTACACTGATCACACATGCGATAAATTCTATAAATAAATGCTGAGGGAAGATATCAAATTTACCCTTAATTCATTATATGGCTTAATTCTTAAATGTATGTGCTGAAAATCCAGATTAGTCTGTACGCAAGTGCGGTCTAATGAAGTACAAGTAAGTAACAGCAACTTGATGGGTGCATGTTGAATGAATTATCACAGAAACTGTAACCATCAGAAGTAACACTCCTTCATGTCTAGATATTTCAAGACTCAGAGAGCTAGGGTTATATGTACATCATTTGTTTACAGTTTAAACCTTTATTCCGTAAAATAGATACACATTTATTGCATGGGTTAACAGTGTAGATCCAGATCAGTTGCCAGGACTTTGAGGGATCCCTACTTCATTCAAATTGTTTATAATCACCAAAGGAGGTTGGGAAAGAGTGGAGAGGGTTGGGTGGGGGTGATTAGAGAAGATAGTTTTTACTGGTCAGCAGAAACAGAAGCATTGTTTAACAAAGAAATTCACTACTCAGATATAACACTCCTTCATGTTGTTTTCAGAGAGCTGGGGTTATTCTGTACATCACTGCAGTGAGTATTCTAAATATTCTAAGCTGTTCAAAGCATTCATAGTGCCTAATGTTTTTTGCATTTGTGTATGGGTGGGGGTGTTGAGGAGTTATCCAGGCACTTGTTGTAAAAATCTTCAACATGTCTCTACACAGATCTAACACACTTTCTTGTTCTTCTCAGAAAACTGGAGTTATTTTGTACATGATCACCGCTGTGAAAATTGTAAGCTGTTCAAAACATTCATGGTAGATTTTATTTGCATATGATGCTTGTTTAAAATAAGTGACACATCACTACTCAGATATAACACTCCTTCATGTTCTTGTCAGAGAGCTGGGGTTATTCTGTACATCATCGCAGTGTAGAAGTTTACGTTCTTTGGAAAAAAAAAGATCTGTTGATTTCAAATGCATAAATTATCTTGTGAAAAGCTTTGATGTTACCTTTGTTTGATATCGACAGTGTTATTTGGATAAACAGGGTCTGGTTCTTGATTAGAAATAACAAGATAGGAGCATTACATGTAGGTAACAGACTGAAGGATATAAGCCCTGACCCTACTGCATCAATTATGCGGGCCAAAATAGGAAACTCTCTTATTAACTTTTATGACTTGGGCTCCAAGTTTACAAATTTTGTAAATGATTACACGAACCATGACAAGCGAAATGACCCTGTTTAAACTTTGTTGATATCATATAGACATGCTAGCAATGTGTCAAGTGCAAATGAACTTTTTGTTAGTTGTAAACAACAATGCAACTCAATTAGAAGGTGGTATAAGGATCCATATACACAGATATCAGGGATTTTTTTCACCATTTTGGGAATATGACCCATACCCCTTAAATTGGGAAATTTATCATCGTTTTGCCAGAAATTAGTAATTTTTTTAGCATCATTGGGGAATAAGAAGTGTTACTGTTATCTGCTGGTTTTTTTAATCATTGCCATCCATATTTAATATTGTCAATAATTCCTGGCTTAAAGAGCAAAAGATGCAGTGCTGATGCTGTTGTTTTTCATCAGAAATGTTTGTTTTGATTCAATTGGGAATTTTTCTTCTCAAATTAGGAAAGAAGTATATGTTTTGCCATTGGGAACATGACCGAATAACGGCTATAAAATCAACTGAAAAAAAAACCCTGGATATCATTTACCTTGATTTCGACCTGGTTGAAAGATTTGCCGTTGTACACACCAACAATGCTACCAATCATCTCAGGTACGATCACCATGTTTCTCAAGTGGGTCTTAACCACCTGAAAAACAAACATGTAGTGAAATCTCTAATGTATGCCAGTAAATTGCATGCCATCTTTCACTTTAAGCCTTTACTACATTTACTCTTATACACATTTTGTCACATTTGCCACCCGAGTAATTCAGATCAGCTGGCACATCTGTGTTGTCTAATTTGAATTTACTTGTGGCATCTTGGTCAGAAATAACCTAATTAATCAACAAGGGAACAGTTAAGATCTTGATAAGATGGCACAGATGTGCTGGCTGATCTGGATCTACACTGTTTTGCTCATGTGATAAAGGCACATAAATGGAGTAATGGTTAAAACATTTCTTTAACCTACGATTTGGATGTGTCTGTAACTTTTGGGATTAACAGGTTCTCAGCCCTGGGAGAGGTTTTATCCTTTTTTGTAGAAGTTTCTTCATTATATAATGCATGAGGAAAGTAAATCTTGTTCTATCACTCGGCAAAGTTAAAGGACATTCGAGAGCCTCTTGGTCGTTCCTCAGGTTTGCCAGCACCTTGGACAAAAAAAATTCCCTGACTTTTCCCCGACTTTTCACTGACCAAATCAGGGTTTTCACTGACCAATATATGAACAAACTTAAACGGCCTCCACCTCCCTTACTGCTGTTCAATCCACGCATAAGTTCATTTATATTATTTTAACAATATGTACTACATTATTTAGCAATTAAAACTTGCTTGATACATCTACAAACAACATACCTTTTAACACAAGTAAAACAACCCCCTCAGAATAATCCCCATGTTATAAAATAGTTTTTTTTAACATAACTTAAATAAAAGATGTTTACACCATACAAGTAATATAAATATAAACAATTAAGCCTGTTCAGTGCTTAGATAAAATTAAAAAAAATCCATGTTTGTTTTGAAGACCCCTGTCCTAATCCAGCAAATATTAATAGTCTGATCCAAATAAAAATAGTTCAGTTGATGCAGAATGTATGCTTAAATTTTCAAATCAATCTAGTGAAAACTTTAGAAGTTTGTGTCACAAGATTTTTAAACAAGATAGAAATGCGAGTACAAAAAAGGGACATATCTCCATCTTGACCTAAAGAACTGGCAACATAAATTAAAGCGTGTTATCATGAGCAATTAAATTTCAATGTTTGATGAAGAAATGGCAAAGTTATAGTCAATGTTATGTTTTCATTTAAAAATCCAAAGTACAAAAAGTGGCCTAACTACATCAAATGTGATCTTGACCTAAAGAATTTGGAATCATTACGTGCCTGTAGTCATAACCAATATAATTCAAAAGTTTAAAGAAATATAGAGAAATGTTATAGCCAACATTGTTTTTGTGTAAAAATGCAAGTATAAGAAGGGGCATAACTCACTCAAATGTGACCCTGACCAAAAGAATTTTGCACCATCACGAGCATGTTATCATAAGCAATGATATCATTTGCAAGTTTCATGAAAAAAAATTTAGAAATGGAAAAGTTATAATGAAAGTTACGTTTTTGTGTCAAAATCCAAGTACAAAAAGGGTGTAACTCCATCAAATGTGATACTGACCAAAAGCATTTGGCATCATCACAAGGGTGTTGTCATAAGATATAAAATTTGAAAGTTTCATGAAGAATGTTAAGAAATGGCAAAGTTATAGCCAACGTAAAGTTTTTGTGACAGACTGATGAACAATAGACAAAGCCATCAATATCGCTTTTTCTTCAAAAGGGCGACATGAAATATGCACCCGTCATAAAAAAAAAACGGACTGGGCCACTTAAAATATCAGGGCTTTTTCAGCTGGTCTCACGGGGCCGAAAATGGGCCCCATTCCCAATGCCAAATAGGAGCAATTTTTCCCAATTTCAAGACAAAATTTCCTAATTTTAAGAAAAAAATTCCCATTTCAACAGAAATAACTTATTTTGCATACAAAATAGAAACAAACAAGAGAATCTATGTAATCAAGGGACTTTTCAAATTACAAAATTAGTTTGTTTACTTTTGATCAGTGATCTGTTAAATCTACATTCCTTGAATTTATATGCAACCTGTTTAAAACCACTAGATACCATGTAAACAAGAGCCAGTCGGAAACGACTGCAAGCTCGACTATTAGAAAAGTCAGAATTATTAAGCACATTGTAACTGGGCTTCATTTAAACTAGGGAGTGATTCAGGAGTTTATGACGCCTCCAACAAACACACATGAACAAAAGTTTCTTAATCCAAGTTAGGAAATCTAAAAATTACACTTAATTTATTCTTGTAGATTTTTTTAGGGTTTACACAACCCAGCCCATAAACCACTGATCCCACACCCATCAACTTACTATCCCTGCCCACCTATAGTGGTGTGGCGTGGTGTAGTACAGTATGGTATGCTGGTTGCTGGTGTTGTCATTGTTGGTGTTGTTGTTGGTGGTGGTAGTGGTGGTGTTGGTTGTTGGTGTTGTTGTTGATGTTGTTGTTGGTGGTGGTGTTGATGTTGTTGGTGGTGGTGTTGGTGTTGCTGGTGTAGTAATAGTAATAGTATAGTATAGTATAGAATAGTGTAGTATAGTATAGTATAGTAATAGTATAGTATAGTATAGTAATAGTATAGTTTAGTAATAGTATAGTATAGTATAGTATAGTATAGTATAGTATAGTATAGTATAGTATAGTATAGTATAGTATAGTATAGTAATAGTATAGTAATAGTATAGTATAGTAATAATATAGTAATGGTATGGTATGGTATGGTATGGTATGGTATGGTATAGTATAGTATAGTATAGTATAGTATAGTCTATGCCCCCACCCACCCCACAATTACTCAACACTTTCAACCAAAGTATGTTAAGTATATCTGTTGTAAACATTTTCTATAGCATTACATATGAAAAACACTAACATTGAACCTTTAACAATTATTTATAAGTCTTAATTCTAATTTCAAGTGAAAAGGGCAAAAATAAAATATAAAAAAGCAAGGATGAGTTATGGGCTTTTGAAAATAAACCTGATGTAAGATAAAATAAAGGTATACAAAGTTTTAAACCTTAATTTTTAAGTCTAAAAAGGGCAGTAATTTGAAAAAAATCAAAGAGTTATGGTTCTTGGCATACATAGTCAGGGTCATGATGATGGATAAGTTTCAAAGCTATAGTAAAAGAAGTATGAAAGTAACTAGCTTGCACGCAAACTTTAATCTGAAATTCTAAGTCAAAAAAGGGGCATAATTTGATTACAGCGTTTTTTTTCTTCAAAGGGGAAAGGGTCCCCTACCCCTACGATTGGGAATTTTTCGTGTCGTAAAATCTTGAAATTGGGAAAAAAATCTGTCGCAAATCAGCCAAATTGGGATTTTTAAAAATTCATGTTAATAATCACTAGGGGTTTTATTTAGCTTCACTAAGCATCATAAGGTCTGGTTCCTTAACAGGAAACCCTCAAATGATGTAACTGTTATGCCAGAACTAAGTAACTGCCAATCCAAATACTGTCTGTCTATGGAAAAATAATTTCCATTGGCAGGAAAAGTTTCTTTGAGGTTGCAATTAATGTGAACTGAATCTGATGAATCTGCATTTGAAATTTATAATCGAAGGAGTTGGGGGCTGGATTCAGTGTCAGGTTGAGGCAATGTGTCCTTGGGCTACAGCTAGCTCAAGGATAGATTCTGAGTGGGACTCAGTTTTGTTTCCAAATATGTAGGAAGGCTGGATTCAAGTTTAGTTTCAGTCCGATTTACGGGTGAAAGTACGGGAGGTTGCTCGATACCGGTACCTATATTCATTGGTTCAAATCGCTCAGACTCGGGACTCGTCACCATTGGCATGGGATCGGTCGATATTTACCGAAAATCTCGCAACAAAAGAGTGACAGTGTTCGTATTTATTAACATTTTCCTTTGAATAATCGCTCATTCTAAACGTTGTTGTGAAGTTTGTAAACTACTTTCAGTTTCTGTAGACTGGTTCTTTGCGCTTCAATTTTATCCGTAAGAATCAGTCAACTTGCAATTATTGTCCGTAAACCAGTCTTAAAAAAGGACGTGTATAAAACGTGGACCGGAAGAAAGACTGCACATGTCTGTACTTTATTTAATGATAACAACTGAGTAAGAGTCTAACCGGATCGTTGATAAGAGTTACTCCCCTTTTGAACGGTGCGGTTTGTTTACATTGAACGACATTTCTTGCAAAAAGTTTTTTGTCAATTGGAAAACGGCACTGTTTGTGGTTGGAAACATTAGCTTTGGGGATTGGGAAAGTCCGGTACTTTGGATTGGGAAAGTCCGGTACTTTGAATTGGGAAGACTCCGGTCAGCTTTGGGAATGGTACCGTTTTGCGGAGGTAGTTAAAGAAGGAAAAAAAACGCTGGATTAAAAATGAAAGAAAGAGTTATGGTTCTTGGCATACATAGTCAGGGTCATTATGGTAAACAAGTGTCTTAAGTTTCAAAGCTATAGTACGAGAAGTATGAAAGTAACTATCTTGCACAAAAACTTTAACCTGAAATTCTAAGTCGAAAAGGGGCCATAATTTGATTAAAAATTAAAGAAAGAGTTATGGTTCTTGGCACACATAGTCAGGGTCATGATGGTAAACAAGTGTGTTAAGTTTCAAAGCTATAGTACAAGAAGTATTTAAGTAACTACCTTGCACACAAACTTTAACCTGAAATTCTAAGTCAAAAAAGGGCCATAATTTAAACAAAATGGAAATTAGAGTTATGGTTGTTGGCATACAAACTTGAATTATGATGATGAACAAGTGTTGAAAGTTTCAAAGCTGTAGTATAAGTAGTATGGAAGTTATGGGTTTGTACAGTAGCTTGCACACAAACTTTTACCTGAAATTCTAAGTCGAAAAAGGGGCATAATTTGATTATCATGAAAGAAAGAGTTATGGATCTTGGCATAAATAGTCAGGGCCATGATGGTAAACAAGTGTCTTAAGTTTCAAAGCTATAGTAAAAGAAGTATGAAAGTATCTAGCTTGCACGCAAACTTTAACCTGAAATTCTAAGTCGAAAAAGGGCCATAATTTGTACAAAATGAAAATTAGAGTTATGGTTCTTGGCAGACAAACTTGAATTATGATGATGAAGAAGTGTTGAAAGTTTCAAAGCTGTAGTATGAGTAGTATGGAAGTTATGGGTTTGTACAGTAGCTTGCACGCAAACTTTAACCTGAAATTCTAAGTTGAAAAAGGGGCATAATTTGATAAAAATGAAAGTTAGAGTTATGGTTCTTGGCATACACACTTGGGATATGATGATTAACAAGTGTTGAATGTTTCAAAGCTGTAGTATAAGTAGTATTGAAGTTATGAGTCTGTACAGTAGCTTGCACGCAAACTTTAACCTGAAATTCTAAGTCGAAAAAGAGCCATAATTTGATCAAAATGAAAGTTAGAGTTATGGTTCTTGGCATACACACACGGGACATGATGATGAACAAGTGTGCCAAGTTTTAAAGCTGTAGTATAGGTAGTATTGAAGTTATGAGTTTGTACAGTAGCTTGCACGCAAACTTTAACCTGAAATTTTAAGTCAAAAAAGGGCCATAATTTGATCAAAATGAAAGTTAGAGTTATGGTTCTTGGCAAACACACTCGGGACATGATGATGAACAAGTGTGCCAAGTTTAAAAGCTGTAGCTATAGTAGTTTTTAAGATATAGGTAGGTTGCACGTAAACTTTAACCAAAGCGGGACGCCGACGCCCAAGTGAGTACAATAGCTCGACATATTCTTCGAATAGTCGAGCTAAAAATTCCCAATTTGAGCAGGGGCCTTTTTCCCAAATATCCCTGAAAAAGCCCTGAATATATATGTCAGGCAGATGTACACATTATACACCTGGCCTGTACCTAAAGCGTTTAAAGTTTTAAGTTATTATTCTGAAAAATGTAGCAGTAATTAAATGCAATATTTAAAAAAATTTATGCCATTATACAAAAAACTAGGTTGCTATGAACTGAATGTTGGAACACAGTGTCAGATTTTGTACATTACACATGTTCACATTATGGTGGTCACTTTAGCCAATTATTTTAAAATCCAACCATAGAAGCAAATATAGGGGAGAAACGAAATCATCAGTAAGGCCTTTATATCAGAACTTTCTTAGTTCAGAGGGTTGCTGTGACCTTGATCTTGAAGGGAGGGACATGGGTTTGTGTGTGACACATCCTTGTTATAATTTCTGGAGGCAAAGGAGACAGAGCTTTTCAGTCTTCAAGTAATTTCAATTATAATATTAGAATTTTGTAGTAATACACAATTATAAAGAAAAAGATTCATAACAGAAAAAAATTGTAAATGCATTCTTTGATAACATATAACAATAATGCTTTTTGGCCCTTCAAAATTATTTTTCCCTGACTTTTCACTGACTTTTCAGGTTTTTCATTTTTCACTGACCAATTTTCGAAATTCCCTGACAATTCCCTGACCTTGAAAAAAAATCAAATTTCCCTGACTTTTCAAGTCCGCTGGCAACCCTGTTCCTAATGTCATATGAGTTTTGTGTATTCAGAAACATTCGTCAGCATCCATTCCATTCTGTCGGAATGCTAAGTGTGAGCTGAGTTGTCTCATCACTGTACCTTTCTCTGAAATGCGTCTCGAGGCGTGATCACTATACTGTTAACCTTCCCGTGGTCTTGTCACTGCACAGTTACTGCCCTTTAGAAACCAGTGTTCACACCACTGTGAAGTATTAGTAACCAAACTCTCCCCTGATCTACATCTCTGTTTTTGTACAGCCCTACTTGATCATTAAGTGTAGATCCTGATCTGGCTAATATTATCACTGATAAAAGATTAAAAGACTTATCCATGAAGTAAATAACATAGCTGTGTACATGGCCATTATTATTCAACTGTAGGTGTATAATTATGAAGCTGTTAGTGTATTCAGAAATAATGTTCAGCAAACATTCCGCTTTACAGGAATGCTATGAGTGAGCTGAGTAGTTTCATCATCATACAGCATATTAACCCTTTCCTCCATATATACGTCTTTATGTCATATGCAAACAGTGTAGATCCAGATCAGCCGACACATCCATGCCGTCTAATCTGGATCTACACTGGTCACACACGCGTTAAAAGGTGTATAAAATATTATGGAGGAAAGGTTTAACTGTATGCCACTTTGATAGAATCACTTTCTAAGCATCCATTTTGAAATTTACTGCCTTTTAATTAAGGAAAGAACTATCTGTAACATTTAATTTACCATTAACAAATGAACTTGTGACATTTTTTTCCTTTTTGGAAACAAAGATACTGCATCAAAAACTCCCCAAAATAAACATTTTGGTGATCAAAATCCTCACGATAATATAGATTAACTGGCATCAATAATGTTTCCGCTTGTTATTTTGTGAAGTTTCCTTGCTTCAGTTCAGTATAAATGTATGTATTGATATGCAAATATATTGACCACCAATTGAAATGCAACACTTTATTTTTTGGAATATTTTTAATGTGTGTAAAAGTTTAACAAATTGGCAAAGGTAGAATTATTGTAAAATCAATTAGTAACCAATCGATACATAAATGGTCGACTGATTTTTAAAACTTTCTCTTCTATAGTAACCCGTACAAACGCAAGAAATTTTCGTTCTGGCATGTAGACATGCATGAATAATCTCAAAACAAGTGCATTTGTTAACCTTTACCTACAGCTTAACAAATCCCATCTTCAGTTTTCAACTTTAACTCTATACAAAGGTGACAGTGCCAAGGCTTCTAGCGAAATCATGTTTTGGGCATGATCCATGGAGGGATGTCGCATTCAGTATATTAATTTTTTTCCTATTTACTGATCACAATCCCTACACTATATGTATGCACAAATCAAATGTCACTTAAATGTTTTTTTTTCAATAGACCTATTTTCTTTAGGTGCTAGATTACTGTCACCAAGAATAAATGTTGTTCTCGACCAATTTCCACAGAAGCTAACTTGCAGCACTACTCAGAAAATTGTTATCAGCATCGTAATTCAGAGTGAGCTGAGTAATTTTCATCACAGTAACTTATTAAATACAGGTGGCTCGAGAGGGGCCCAGCGGGAATGATCGAAACCCCTTTTTGATAGGGATCATTTGCGCTTTCGTACCTCTGGTTTTTCAAGTGGAGGGGCCTCCTTCTTTGCCTTTCTCAATCTCTTGATGAGAGCTAGGGGCTTTCTCTTCAGACCCCTCTGGAATCGTCGGCGCACACGGCATGTGAAAAGCTCTGTCAGCTGCTCACTAAAATGCAAAGAAAAATCGAAACTTTAAGAAACTTGATTTTCAGGCAAAACAAAACCAGATGCACCATGCTAGTAAAAACTCATTTAAGGCAAAAGAAAATTAATTCCTAGATTATCATCCCTGTCTGCCCCTCAAAAATCATTCTACCAAAATGTTTTTTACTTTGAAAAAAAAATAAAATAAAAAAATTTAAGGGCTTACCACACTCCTCCCAATCCTGTTTATTGATAAAAAGAAAATTATCAAAATCTCATTAACGCAGTGTTTTTTTTCACTTTTGGGGGAAGGGGTTCGCAGCCCTTTGGAGGGGGAAAATTGCGATGTGAACAAAGGAAAGGGGGGAATATTTGGAATATACTTGCAGCCTGTCAAACAAAACAAAAGGAAGGGTTCACTTATTTTTTAATTCAAAGAAAGTCAGTGGTCTACAGTGAAATGTCTCTTTCTCCCTCTGCAATTTTATCAATTATTCTTGTCAATGTATTGTCTATCAGTGGGGTATCCATTAAACATATCCTGACTCAGTACGGTCTGTAACAGACTCCAGCAAAGGGGGAATTTTTTAACAGACATGGGGGAAAAATATATACTATTTTGAGGCGGGGATGGGGCCCTATTTCTCCCAATATTTGGCATAAAAAAATCACTGTAACGGCAAAATGCCGTTAAATGAAACTTTGTACAAATGTATGTTATTAATGTATCTTTATTTTGCAGATGGTAAGACACGCTAGATAGAACAGTAAAGAAATATAACAAGATCTAAAAATTCCCCCAACTTCTATTTACATAAATTCGCAAAAACTAAACAACATTAACTTCATTTTAACTGCCCACATGAGTAATATGATACTGACAACAATTTATCGTGTCCCTGTGACTTACATATGTAAACTTTACGAGATATTAGTTAAAGTGTGTTTGACCTTCAATTTTCTGGTCACTTCCTGGTCACGTAAACTGATGACAATCATTGATTTCTCTTTTAGAAGTTGAAACTTTTTTACAAAGTACACAATTTCTTGTCAGTAACATTGCACTCACGTGGGAATTTAAAATTATGTTTGTATTGCTTTGTTTTTGTGAATTTATGTAAATAGAATTTCAAGGAATTTTTAGGTTTAGCTTTGTTTCTTTACTTTTCTAACACGTCTTACTGTATGCAAAACAAGGGTGCCAAACTGACACAAAATAAGCCCGTCAAAATGCTGATCATCAAAGTTGCGTAACAATCAGATGAAAATTTTTCGACGGGGACAGGGGTCAAAGTTAGAAAAATGTAAAATCCTGAAATAAAGCTGGGGGCCTGGGGGCCGCAAGGGCCCCCGGTGGGTCCAGGGCAAAGTCCTGGCCAGGGGTCCAGGGGGCCAGAGGCCCCCGTAAAAGCTCCTGCATTTTAGTAAATTTCAAGGCTTATTCTTGTGCTTTCCTGAGACACAATTGTTCTAAAATTATTTTTTTTCTCAACAATATATTCTTTTGTCATGTTGAAAATTGACAATTGAGAATGTTTATAAATTATGTCAATCAAGCCACTGATTAGACTAAATGATATTTTCTCTCTTTTCATTACATGAAGAATCACAAGGCTACAAAACTAAATCTTATGCTTGCGAAAAAAAATTTTTATTATTTTTTTTAAACCGAGGGCTTGGCGCAAAACTGGACCAACTCAGTTTTTGTAAACTTTTCAGGAGACACAAAAAACTTAATAACTTTCTTAAAATTATGATTTCATGGATGAAAATTTACACTTTTGGTGTGAATCCTGACTGAATTTGGTCAGTGATATTATTTTTTAATTTTATTTAGTGGAATTATGGTTTTAGACAGTTGGACTTATAATGCACTGAGCTTTTCAGTGCAAAACAAGTCCATCTTAAGTTAGACTTATTATGCAACAGATAGTTCAATGCGAAAAAGGTCCAACTTAAAATGGACTTCTTTTGCACTGAAAGTTAAAAGTAAATAAGGTCTAACTGGCAGAAAACAGTCTTTTTGGAAAAAAAGAGTAAAAATTAAAAACAAAATAATAGGTTCAAACACAAATAGGGCCAAATAGTAAACTAAAAATCATCTGCTTCTGTTGCAGGAACTTAGCTTAGAGATTGTGACAAATATATTTTTATCTGATATGAAAATATCCAAAAGTTTCAAAGTTATCTGTTTATAACTAATCCAAATCTAATAATAAATAAAAACACTTTATGGTGAACAATAGGATTATTATTTATCATCAAACTCTGCAAATGCAAAACACGTTAACAGCTGCACTTATAAAAAGTGTGATGCACTTTTTTTGCTTTAGCCCGTTTGCCCTTTGTCCCCTTTGTCACATGTGAATTGCCTTAATTAAAAGTAGTTCATTTATCAAACAGTTTCCTTCAAATCTAGTCAAAACACTTATCAGAGCTTTGTGTTGGTGAACAGTAGAAATCATGATCTATTCTTTGTATAATATTGCTCTTACATTTAAGCTGTTTGGGAAGGTCTTAAATGAACAGTTTGCATTACAGAAACTGTGATTTGCCCTAGCCTTGTACAGTTAGCCTCTATGTCTGGCACCAAGGTTTAATGTTAAAAATGTTGTGCTGATATAAAAAAAAATTAACAATATTGTTATCTTCAGCAGCATTTTTATTATTTTTTGTTTTCAAGCCCTTTATATTTGTCCCTTGATGTCTAAACATAATTTGGTAAAGTTTCAGCCAATTATTTGTTCAACAGCAGCATGCATGGAGTTTTTCCAGAATTTCTTTCACTAATTTCATATTAAGTGCAATTTTGATTTAGCATATTTGTGCATAATGCAACAAAGTTTTTGTTTCTATTTGTCCCCGGCCCCACAATAATCAGAATACAAAATGGCTTTCCTATTTGCAGGATTGCTGTTTAAGAAATCTGTACACACATGATGCAATTAATTTTACATGACACTCAGCCAGATATGTATATAGTACATGTATATACATTCACCTAAAGTTCTAATTAGTCACAATTTTGCAGAATTTTGAATTACATAGACATTTATTCAAATCTTTAACTGTCATTAACTGTCAATAAAAGTCTTTTATTCATTATAAAACTTTTTATCATAGACTTGGGAAAAAGTTTGAGTTACTGTATAAGTGGTTATTTCTGCGGGCTCCAAATTCTGTAGTTTTGTTAAAATTCATCGGTGTTTTTATTTCTGCATACATTATTTCTGCGGCATCAAGTTTTTTCATAATTGGACTAAAATTCTGCAGTCTTGCAAGAAAGTGGCAGGGTTTTTTTTAAGGAAGAGGGGAAGACACTGGACGCTGGTCAAAAGGGGAAAAATGCGTGAAAAATACAAAATTGGGGAAAATTTAGTTTATTATACATTCTTACTTGTATTTGCTACAATGAATGTTTATACTCAAGTTTATGCTTAGAACTGTATATCTTTTTTACTTTAGCTTTCATTACCAAGCAGTCTATTTAGCATACAGACGCATATCTCTTTGTTATCTGTTCTTAAACAGTACAAGAATAAGTTTATTTATACTTGCTCACTTTCGGAGCCTGCTTAAAATGTATCTATTAATTGTGTGTTTTGAATCAAAATCATTTCGGATGCAAGATTTCCAGAAATATTTTGTTTAGGCCAGTGCTTGGGTAGTTATTGATAATTTCCAACTTAATTGCTGAATTTCCCAAGAAAATTAAATATTGCTGCTCAAACTAGGGTTCGAGCAATTCCACTGACACCCCCCCCCATCCTGATACGCAAATGCGAATACAACACGCGACGAACGATGATAAATGATCATAAAATTACACAGTACTTTGACGTTTTAAATGTCGGGATAATTAAATATTTATTGTAGTTGTGAGTTGCATCGTTAATTTGCATTTCAATGAATTCTCCGGAAGATACGGGATATAAAATTCTTGGGATAAAAATGATTGCCCGGCACAGTTTTGAATGTGTGTTTCACCTGACGATTCTTGTGACAGAATATGGCGCCGTATTCTGTTGTTCGTATTTTGCATTATTCGTCGTTCGTTTTACCTTACAGTGCAAACAAGCCGCATCCGTTTAAAAGCACGACGAAGACAATATACGACAACTAGCAATTTACTCAGTTAATCTTCAATTAATTGTCAATTATCAAAACAACAGATTCTTTTTTGCCCGGTGTCAGTATACATTACTCGGCGATAATTAGACCGGCGCGCACATGTGTTTACTCGACTGGATGGTATTTTTAAAGTGGGCGGAGCTAATTGTTTTAGCAAAACATCTTTTACTATTTATCGTAAACGGTGTGACCTGAAAGATTATAGGCGGGGTTTAAATTTACTCTGACTGTCTACGTTGACGGTTGTGATTTTCTTTTTAGGAAGTCCGCGGGACGTATGTTGTCGAGAAATTCGGCGGACGGGTCGTATTTTAGCCGTTATTTACGGCCGTACACGCGCTAACGGTACTCAACTGTTGTAAAATCTACTTAAAACTGGCAGGTAGAATGCCTTTATTACCAACACGATGATAATCCATTATCAGTAATGTTTAAGTTGACGACAAGGATACACTACACAGTGTCTGTGACGTAGCGAATCTAAATTTAGTAACATTCGACAAATAATACTAGGTTGCTTACGTACCTAATTTCTAACAAATATTCGTGAAACTAGTGCAGATTTTGGATGAAATAGAATCAAAATTACTATAAATTAAGCTTCTGTTTACGTTATGCTAAAAAATTATCACTTTACAAGGGGGAAAGTGAATTTCGTTGGGGAAAACATTTTCGTTGGGGAATTTTTTTTCCTGGGGAAGACGCCGACTATCGGCGTCAGTTTGTTAAGGAAAAAAACCCCTGAGTGGAAATATAAAGATCTTTGTCATTGCAATACAAACTTATTAAAATAAAGTAAAATCTAATACATGTATCATGTTTAAGTTACCAATCACCTGTAAATGGAATTTCTTTCCGTAATCGTACAAGAAAACAAACCATCATAGCAAACACGGTGTAAAATTTTATCCAACCTTAGTAAAATCAAAAATATATTTATTCAAATATTGTGTAATAAAGCACGTACATAATGTAGAACGCACACTGCAAAAAGCGTCAAACAACCTACTAAAGTGAACATCTGGACACATCCATCAAAATGCACATCTTCGTGAAACTTGTTGCAAAAGTCTAAATCACAACGAGTGTGTCTTTGCTTGCTTTTATTAGTGTCAATGGTCAGGTGCACAGGCTGATTAGCAAACATTTTCACTCATAATTAGGTTTTCAGTTAGAATGATAAAGAATAATCTTAAAAATGAAATTTAAATTCATTTTTTCTTTTAATTTTAAGATTTTTTGTGTTTTTTCTCAATTTTTGGCTGTTTCGAAGAATACACTATGGAAAAATCATATTTGTCCATATAGACTCAAATATAATTATAAACTCTCTAACAGAACACAAAAGGTCCGATCAAATTCTTTCTTATAGACGGGATTTTCAATGATAATGTTTAATTATAGTTAACAAACTTTTAAGAAGCTAAATATAATGTAGCTCTATTTAGCATCTATTTTTGACGACGCAACCACTTCATACGCGAACTTGATTTCTGTGACGTTTCGGAAATCCTATCTTTGATTTTAGTTGTGCAGACCAAATTTATTTTTGTAAATTAAAATTTTATAAGCCCAAACTAATGATGCAAATTTGTGCCTATAGTTCCAAATACATGTAATATTTCATATAAGAGCGGGTTAAATTGAAGTAATGCAGCTTTGAATTGTGAATTATTTCCTTTTGGGCCTGCAATAAGCTTATATTAAAATAAATTTATATATTTAAGTAATTTAGTTATTATTATGATTATACAATAACATTATTTAAAATTAAGATTTCTCAGATATAAAGTTTTTAGTATTTGCAAGTTTTTTGCCGGTATTAGGTAAATATAAGGGTGGAATTAGCAGACAATTGACTGGCCTAGCTGCATTCAATTTGCTTTTACTTTGCTTTATTGTAGCATAAACCTGACTAGCAATATAGTCTCATTTTATGCTGATGTCCCCTTCATTCCAACACTCTGTATTTCTTTTGTCTATGTAATCTTTAGGTGGTTTTTTTCATCGTACTTATTATCCAAACAAAAAAATTACAACCCTTTTTCATCAGCCTTGCTTGTTAGATTGTTTGGAGAATTACTTATTCTTGCCCCAAGTTCCCTCTTTTGGTGGGCCATATTTCTCCCAGGTATTTTCACTTGTAGTACTCTTTCTTCTTATAATGATACATTTTCAACAAACTTGATGCAAAATAAGTCCATCTGAGATAATTCAGTTAAGATTCATTAATAATTTCAGAGCAAAACAAGTCCAACTTGAGTTGGACTTCTATTGCCCCAATGCAAATTGTTGTTTTGAGATGGACCTGTTTGTTTCTTAGCAACAGTTTCATAAATAGTAAAGATGTAGTCATTATTTTTGCACAGAATGTGTACCTTATTGATTAATGTAAGATTATGTAAAAAAAGTGATTTTGTGAAAAAAATTGACTTGGACCAGTTTTGCGCCAAGCCCTCGAAACAAACAAAATTATAAGCGTACTTTATTGTCTCGACACAGCACTCACAATATGCAGCGCCCGGAATATCGGGCTTTCTAAGCCAGATTTCCAACCTGTCACCGTTTTTGTCGCATTCTGAGAGCCATTCCGAATTTCATTTATTTTTTACATCTATTTCTAGCGATTTGGTATCACAATCCGATTTTAAGAACTTCATTTTCATTTTCTCATGCTCTCCATGGAGGGCGCCATTTTGCCTGATATTACACCGATATTATTTTACGACGAATTTGATTCGATGATTTCAGCCTAAGTTAGCATATTATAACCCAGTTTCAGCCAATCAAATTTGATGTTAGGTACACGCGTAATTGCTAAGATAAACGCGATTCGGGTCAATATTGTTGTCGTCGTATGACTCGTCTACACTCGCCCCCCCAAATATCTCCTCGGATTTACACAATTTGGAAAAACGACCCAAGCTGCTCCCGAAAAACCGGAATTCAGACATAAGCCGGAAAACTTTGACCCCTGTGGAGAGCAGATACCGCTAGTTCAGTTTTTGGACAATTCAAGGGCCATAATTCAGGAGTACCTGGGGGGATTTGGCTGGTTATAGAACTTGGTCGAGATATTATGCCCACCAACATATTCACCAAGATTGATAAAGACAGGACAAAAACTCTTTGACTTAAGAGAGCAGAAACCCAAATTTTGGACAAATCAAGGGCCATAATTCAGGAGTGCCTGGGGGGATTTGGCTGGTTATAGAACTTGGTTGAGATATTATGCCCACCAACATATTCACCAAGTTTGATAATGATAAAGATCGGATGAAAACTCTTTGACTTAGAAAGCGGAAACCCTGTGGACGCCGCCAGCCCGCCGCAGGTGTTCCCATAATACGTACTGTTTTTCAAACGGGAGTATAATAAAGATACATTAGTAACATTCATTGTGCAAAGTTTCATTGAACGGCATTTTGCCATTATTGAGATTTTGATAATTTCTTTTTAACCAACAGGATTGGGAGGAGTGTGGCAAGCCCTAAAAAAAGTGTTATCAACATTAATTGCGAATTGGAAGAGTACAAAAATGCAGTATGATTATGAAACATTCAAGTGTGAATGAGCAATTCATAGTTGGCTAGACACTTATTTATCTTTGCACTACACAAGCATCGTTAGAACTGGTGAGAATGATGAATAAAAAATAAAACCCACCGCCCAATTTCTTCCCAAATTTGGAAGAAAATCTAGGAATTTTCTATTGCCTAAGCTCAATCATTTTATAAGTTTTAAAAGTGTACTGACAATTTTATCCACCTGCACTTTTGCTCTACCTAGAGTCAAATAATTTGAATCTTTTATGTGAATCACAGGTAACTACCGCTTCAAACTAAATGAAAAACAGCATTCCATTTAGTCAGGTTTTTCGGGGTTTTTTTGTTCAGATTTACAAAAATTCTGCATTTGCTGATCTGGATCTACACTGTTTGCACATGCAATAAAATGCGTATATATGGATTACAGGGTCAAATAAGGTTTGATCTGGCTATTAATTGGCATAATCTCCATAAAAAAAGAGATCAAAATGACCATCGAGATTCAGTCAGGGATTTAAACAGCTTTTCAAAACCAGTGGTCATCTGATCCCTATTGAGAATTGAAGTGGATCATCACACCAGGGTTTTTTTAAGGAAGAGGGGAAGACGCTGGACGCTGGTCAAAAGGGGAAAAATGCGTGAAAAATACAAATTTGGGGAAATTTTAGTTTATTATACACTCTTTCTTGTATTAGCTACAGTGAATGTTTATACTCAAGTTTATGCTTCTGTCTTTCTTTTTTTACTTTAGCTTTCAGTTTAGGCGTCAGTTTGTTAAGGAAAAAAAAACCCTGCACACCTTGTATAAAGTGATCTTGACTACTTACAAAATGCTTTAACTTCATTTTAGTTTGCAATATACACAATATTTATCTTAATTCTTGCAAAATTTGACAATCTGGAGATGTTGTTTCATTGTACTTGTCTTGCCGACTCAAAATAAATTTTACCGTATTGTTTCATTTGTGCCCACAATGCAGATGCCACATGCAAATGGTTACAGGGCTTTTTCAGCCTGTCTCACGGGGCCAATATTCGGCCCCGTTCCCAATTTAAAATAGCGACCATTTTTCCCAATTTCAAGAAAACAATTCCCAATCTCGTAAATTAATTCCCCTTTTGAACTGAAACGCATTTTGCCTGAACAAATTAATAAACGAGAAACTATCAAATATACGCGAATCGTTTGTTTACTTTTAATCAGCGATCTGTGAAAACTACTTTCTATGAAAAACGTATGTACTGGTGTAAAAACCGGTATTTACCGTACCGCAAGTTGAAGATGGATTGCGGCGCCCATGGTTCCGGGTAACTTATATTATAGTCAATTGATGGTTTGAAATTAACAGAAATTATTTTTTATTTCATTAACAAAAGTATTTTCGCGATAAACGTTTGACTGATTACAAAACTGAAAGGAGGAAGCAATATGGTACTGCAGTACCAGTTTTTATACTGACTCGCGAAAACTAGTGACGAAAATTTTAAAATGTCCTATAATAGTGAAAACTATGCAAAAAGGCCCAAAAAAAAGGTGCCAAGGGTACTCCAACACTAAACCCCAATGTTTCAAAATTTTAATATCCCTGAAAGTTCTTTCCCAGTCAGTGGAAACTTGCCATTTTTCTGAGGATCACATAGATGATGGCCATTCTACATAAACTGTACAAGTGATACATCTGTAGAGCTGTCAGAACAAACCTAGAAGAGCTTTGTAACTCTTTCAGGGACACTGAAGCAAGGCAGAACAAGCTTTAATGCAGATAAATAAATGTTGAAATTTCCCAACTGGTTTGATTTGTCGATACTTTTTTCCCAAATTTGACTATTTACCGCGTCGAAAAATTCCCAATTTGGACAGGGGCCTTTTTCCCAAAAAACCCTGAAAAAGCCCTGGGTTACCTGGTCATATCGAGTAGCTGATCAAGATCGACACCTCTGTATGCATACTTTCTGAATGTACGCTTCTTCTTGTCTGCGTCAGCCTGAAAGATGGCAATTAACTCATGAATCCTTTTCCTAAACAAACCCGATTTTAAATGTAGTAAATTTGAGTTGGAAAGAATAGCGTTGATCAGGATTCAAACCTGACTTATGCTTACCTTGCTGCTGCTCTACCAATTGAGCTAGACAGGCAGGCCCCTGGTAAGAAATTTACTACAGTCTTCCACACTTCCAATTTACTTGGGAAATGTCCACAAGAGTCTTCCCAGGTCTGAGTCAAATACCCAGCCACATGCTAGGCCTAAAAGCTCTAAGGGTAATTTGTCCTGCCAATAAGGCAGATTCGGTTTGATACGAGTTTCCTTAACCAGAATTTGAACCTTCGATGTCCGACTTACTATGCCGTCCCTCTGCAATTTTAGCTACTTAGGCCAATCGTATGAAATCTACTACAAAAACAAACAAATAAACCATCCTGAGTACACTAGACTATTTTATGACATTTGACCCTTAATGAAAAACACACGTTTCCAGCACAGGTGCTTGGAAGACGGACCCCGTATTCTCCAAACAGGCCGCCCACCCCCCCCAAAAAAAATTAGGGTCTACATGGGGTCTATACTACATAAACTCATCTTTTTTGTTCTGTTCTGATAGATCGGGATCGATATCAGTCTATCCACACCGAATTTACTATCAAATACCAAGTTCTCTGAAAATTCGTGTTCCGACTATATAAGAGTGTATAAGGTTATTAACCCCGATCCTATTTTGTCAAGCCAAAATGTAAACACAGTTTTTTAAATATCAGCATCGAAACAAATATTGCACTAACCTTAACAAATCTGGTATCCTTTGAAAAGTCATCTTCTCCTCTGTTGAATTCCGCCGACCACTGGCTAGGAAATTTAGAACATAACATCCATTTTTTCATTTTTCCGATGCCATACTAAAAATTATCGCCTCGGGACAGAGTTTGGTTACAATGCAGGTATATGAGTGAATTTTGATTGGACGAGCGATAATGAAGTAGTAATTTTGATTGGACGAGTATTTAAAAATTTGATCGAACCGCTGCAAGAATATGTGACGCATTAGACTGCGGCTCGCTCGTCCAATCAGAATTCACGCATATCATTCTTTGTAACCAAACTTTGTCCCGAGGCGATAATTTTTAGTATGGCATCGGAAAAATGAAAAAATGGATGTTATGTTCTAAATTTCCTAGCCAGTGGTCGGCGGAATTCAACAGAAGAGAAGATGACTTTTCAAAGGATACCAGATTTGTTAAGGTTAGTGCAATATTTGTTTCGATGCTGATATTTAAAAAACTGTGTTTACATTTTGGCTTGACAAAATAGGATCGGGGTTAATAACCTTATACACTCTTATATAGTCGGAACACGAATTTTCAGAGAACTTGGTATTTGATAGTAAATCCGTGTGGATAGACTGATATCGATCCCGATCTATCAAAACAAAACAAAAAAGATGAGTTTATGTAGTATAGACCCCATGTAGACCCTTTTTTTTGGGGGGGGGGGGGGGGGGGGAGCGGCCTGTTTGGAGAATACGGGGTCTGTCTTCCAAGCACCTGTGGTTTCCAGCTACAGCCGTGGTATCGAGTTATCCCTGGTCAAATAAAATATGTTAGCAATAATTAAACCTCATTAATAGTGATGAACAAAAGTTACAAAAAACAGTTGAAACGTTCAATAGCTAACCCATATTTATACGAGTGACTCAGACGAAACCGGCCATCGAAATTTTTGTACAACCACTGTTAAACCAGTTGTGATATAACCAACTTGCAGTGTTTACAACTAGTTTAGTGACGAAGTATGTATATCACATTGAATGTCAGGATCGCCTTAAATAATCATAAATATCATGCAAAGGTAACAAATGTTACACACATTTGTGGTAAATTTCAGATTATTTTGGCCAAATACATGAGAATTTAAAATATCATTCAAAGTTATTCATGTTTGAGCTAGAGAAGATGTCGTATGTAAGTTCATATTATCCTTTCACAGAAACACATGTAATTCTGAGTTAAGTGCTGTTTAAACAAGTAGATAATCAACGATAGAAATGCAGTTCATTTCTTACCATTTTCTCTTTGGGAAATGGAAACCGGAAAAGGAAGTTGAAATCGAGGATACCTGTAAGGTTTAGCTCGTCGTTCAATGCCGTTCTTCGTTCACAAGCTTTCCAAAAAGCTCATCTGTCATTAGGCATTAATTTTATTGAATAAACAATAACATGAACTTAGGCGTTGCCGCTTGATTAAATTTAATAATCGTTTATTTTCATTCTCATGTATACTGTTAAGATATCAAAGCAATCATTGACGTGTTTGTTATTTTTTTATAAATAAAATTAATATAAATTAAACTGATTGATAAGCCTTTGAACAAGGAAGCGAAGAGAGAAGGTCTATTGTATAATATAAAATCAATTTCACAGCCCGACAAGAGTGACAGTGCTTTTTTCGATTTTGATCCCTTTTGATAACCGCTTTTTGCATAGGTCAACATAACTTTTCTCTGGCTGAAAATATACACAAGCAATATCGGTGAAGTGTAATAAATTCATAATGCTTTAAGGCTACAACACCGCAATTGAGGTATAAATAAAACCAAGCCAATGCAATGTTAAAATAATAATAATAAAATAATAATAATAATAATAATAATAATAATCATAATAATAATAATAATAATAATAAAATAATAATAATAATACTACTACTACTACTAATAATAATAATAATAATAATAATACTAATAATAATAATAATAATAATACTAATAATAATAATAAAAATAAAAAATAATAATAATAATAATTATAAAATAATAATAATAATAATAATAATAATAATAATATCTTTGTTTAAAGAGGGTAACTTATTAAGAACATTAACATAAAAATTAATATGCAATAAAAGATAAAGTACATACCATCTACAGGTATCCCTCAAAAGGAGTTCAAGCTTGCCTTTTCCCTGCCACCCACTATGATTGACATTCTGCAGGATTTGAATGTTGATTCCAGAGTCAGCTTTCGGCTATTTTGAGATGGCAAGTCAGATGCACAGAATGATTTTTCATAAATAAACTGATCATTTTATAAACCCATGCCCTCTTTTCCTCTCAGCTTTTTGGCCGTGTACGGAGGCTGTGTTTTCTGAGTTTGATTTAAACTGATACATTTAGTCATATTTCACTTTTTAGAACAGAATAAATTTCTAGTAGGAATTCACAGGTATTTCTTTGAATAACATTTACAGTCATTCTGTTTTGAGTTTATACGGCACTTTGTGCATGAGAGACAGGGGCCTATCCTGAGGGGGTTCAGAGGGGTTGCTCAAACCCACTTTTTGGGCAGCAATATTTAATTTTCTTTTGGTTTGTTCTGTTCTTTGGGTTTACTGGTATACTGGTATAGTAAACGACTGAAACATCAGATTGTTCTGTTCTTTGTGTTTAGTTGTATACTGGAATAGTGAACAACTGTAACATCAGATTGTTCTGTTCTTTGGGTTTGTTAGTATACTGGAATAGTAAAAAAAACTTAACATTAGATACTTCTGTTCTTTGGGTTTGTTTGTGTACTGTAATAGTGAACGACGATAACATCAGATTGTTCTGTTCTTTTGGTTTGTAAGTATACTGGAATAGTAAACGACTGTAACGTCAGATTGTTCTGTTCTTTTTGGTTTGTTTGTGTACTGGAATAGTAAACGACTGTAAGTAACATCAGATCGTTCTGTTCTTTGGGTTTGTTAGTATACTGGAATAGTAAACGACTGTAACATCTGGTCGTTCTGTACTTTGGGTTTATTAGTATACTGGAATAGTTAACGACTGTAACATTAGATTGTTCTGTTCTTTGGGTTTGTTAGTATATATACTGGAATAGTAAACGACTGTAACATCAGATTGTTCTATTCTTTGGGTTTATTAGTATACTGGAATAGTAAACGACTCTAACATCAGATTGTTTTTGTTCTTTGGGTTTGTTAGTATATTGGAATAGTAAACGACATAACATCAGATTAATCCAATTATGTTTATTCAATGATTGCGTCTCAGAGACTGACCTTAAAGCACCATGTATGCCTGACATATATTTTTAATAGATTTATGAACAATGATGGATGAAAAATAACCCTGGATACGTTATTAAAATGTATCAATAAGCATGCAAGAGTAGTCAGTTCTGGCCAGAAAGCTGGACAATATCATGCACAAACTCCAAGACAGACTACAACGAACCTCGTTTCTGAAAACTGCATCCGATGGACCCCGCGATATCATAATAACAAACGAAAGCAAGAGTTTTACACTGCCAAAACATTAAGCAGTGTGTATGGAAACACTCTGATTTCTTGAATATTAAAGACGGACGGAAATGTTTTGAGTTTCATATTTGTTTAAACATAGGTTTATTGTGTATCATATATACAATAATTCACGCACAAAAATAAAACATTGGCGTAAACAAAAACAAAAAAGATCAAAGGAGCGCAAGAATCTGGCAACAAGTTCTGACAACATTAAATAAATGCTTTTTTGTTTCAAAACAATTACGAGAACAACATAAACACATAATTGTATTGCAATTTACAACAGTAGTTGTAATCAAAATTCGTCCACATTAAAACATACTTAAGCATGGAATATATGGAGAAATGGGATTCCATTAAGACATGTTTTGGGACAGTTAAACATCATATATCATGCTTTTTTGTGACCCATATTATGATTTTGCTTCATATTAACTCATTTTGCGATCAAGCACCATCATATTAAATGCTTCTTCAAAGCCTTGTGGTAGTTCAAGTCACGTTTTTGTTTTTGTTCTTATTTTTATACTTCTGTGGCGGAGGTAGAGAATGCTGTTTTTCACCCGATCGCGTCACGACGGAAATAACTGTGGAGAAACTGTAAAGAAAAAATCAAACGGGCTATACAATCATAATACAAAATGGTTACTGTAAATTTCGAACACTTCTTGGATGGGTATCGGGCCATTTAAATGTCACCTACCATTTTCGCATGTGCGAGCCATCACCTGCTTGCGTTTTTTTGTGTTTTTGTGCTTTTGGATATAACTTTGGCGAGTAGTGGGAGGGTTGGAGTTAATTCACCAAGTCAATCTTATGGGGGGAGGGGGAAGTGTGAGGTCGGTGCACCATAGGACCGTATTTTAAACTGCAGTAGTATCCTTTGCCACTAACTGTTCCATGGCCATAAGCCCTCGGGTTCTCTTGTTTGTTGCTAGTGTCTTTTTGAAATTAATCAAATGATAGACTCTCTTTCTCAGGAACATTGGCAGGCTTATATTCATAATATAAATAGAAAAAATATGTAAACGATTTAATATAAAAGTTTAATATCACCGAAAGTAAATATACGTTTATTTTAATAATAATAACGAGTATTTGATAAATATTTACCAAACTTGTATTTCCGGTTCATCATCTAAGTCATACAAATAGTCTCCTCTCTTTCCACTGTCCCAACGTACCTTAAAAATACAATTCTTTCATTGACAAAACGGTTTATATATGCCACTCTACTTGATTAGGGAGTAGTTTCAATTAATGAAACTTAGTTTTGGGAAATTCTCATAGCCTTTGATTTGCATATTTTACTTGTATATTCGACTGACCAAATCAAGACCGAGACTCCGGAAACTACGATTGTGTACGATTGTGTACGGAAATTTCCGATCGTTGAATTAAATTGATCCGATCAGGATTTTTTTTAGAAAGAACATGGGCATGTAGATTTTAGAGTGTTGTAAGATTTCACTCAAATATAGAACCAAATCAATCAAAATGAGAAGCTAAAATAAGGGAATAATAATATTTTTATTTCTGCATTAAGTACCGTCGCTTGTGGTTTGTTAGATGGTCCGATCTCCAGCTTTATAACAACACCAGTGTCAGATGTAGCCACGCCTTCTTGGGGCTTCCAAAATGGACCTGGACAACAAAAATAATAACTTCTTTCAGAAGCGTAGGTATACATGGTTAAAGCAAAACAACTACGACCAAACAACAACAATTAAAACAACAAGTTTGCAAATTATTCAAATGCATATAAAAAGTAGAACAGCCTCTTGAAAGAACAGAATTAATTTATTCCTGGAGAGAGCGTGCTAAGAAATTGATTAACTTGGTAATACGTTCCAAAACTATATTGATATTTTGGCATGGGGATTAATGAGCGAGGAGAATTTAATAATTATCGGTTAAATTAAGATCATGAGCGAATAAAATGATAGTTTAAACAAAACATCGCATGAGTAAACTATTTTTTTTCTCTTAATACGAGGTAAAAACAATGACTTTTATGACCAATATTTTTATTGTCTTGTTCGTGTTTGCTTTGCCAGGTAAAATATATAAATAATTTAGACAAGGAGAACGAAAATCTGAAGTAAACAATTATGAAACCGTAGCTTAAGACCCGGATATCGCGGACATTATTGCATGTTTGAGCCTGTTTATTGACATCTTGCGGACAATGTCTGACAAGCGCTCACCCCTATAATCCCACACCACTACCCACAAAGAGTCCAGATATGAGCGCACAAATGTTCAAACAGCCCGAACAAAATTACGTTTTGATTATATTAGTTGTTTTACCTGGGCTGACAATACAGCCTACAGCAATCGTTTCTCCAGGTCCCAGACGTCGTGGTTCGTCCACTAACAGAATGTCATATCGATTCATCTTGCCGTAATGATAAACATCGATGTAATTGTTGGTGTCCCAGTTTACAAATACTCTTTCGTCTACAAATCAAACAAACAAAAAGTAAACCAAACAACACGAAAGTTAAGCGAACATCTGAACATTTGTACTGGCAAAGATTTCCTCCAAGTGAGTTCCTTTAATGGTATTAATCTGAAAATACCGCACGGAAGGATCCATGTTCACCGTCATATGCATACCATCGTTTGGGATGGATCAAAATTGTACTGGTTATTCGTGCAAATATTGGGTTGCGCTCAACCCGGGGGTAGGCGGCGTGGGCAGTAATTTGTATTTCCATTACTTTCCATGAACATGCTCAATAAAACCGAGCAGCAATATTTTATTATTTGTCGTGTTTGGTGGCTCTCAAAGCTCTATTTTATATATTGGTATTATTAGATACGGGCTGGAATGTAAGTATTACAACATAACTTTCAAAGGGCTGGATGGTTAGCTTTTCAATGGGATTATTGAACCTCAATCGGTTTATCAAACTTTCGAAAAAGGTATACATAAAACAGAACTAATGTAATACAATGAAAAGGTTATTTCCAAAAATATCAATATAATCAGAAAACCTTTGCATACCTCCCATACAATGGCCTATAACAGTTCCCGGCCCCTCGCTATCTTGGTTGTCGTAGTGCCAGTCTGGACCCCTTCTCACCCTGGACCCGACTTTGGGTAACTTTTTGTTAGTACTTTCTAAATAAGCATTGTTTCTCTCCCCGATTCCACTCTCGAGTCTCCGTCTTTCTTTCTTCCCGAATTCTTCCATGTCCTTCTACAAGAAGATGATGTCTTTAAATAATGTAGCTCCTTGCAAAAACTAAAAAAATGAAACATTTTACAGCCAGTCTTACTTTTTCTTCGTGTCAAGGAAAATTAAATTTACTAAGAAATTGAAGGTTTCCATTTATTTTTTGTTGAACAGTGTACTGTAAGTTGTAGTTGATCAAAATCCGATTATGTTTTAGCAGATGACAGTCGGAAAATATGCAGAACACCGGAAATAGGCTTAAGGGTGGCAATACCGGAAGTGTATTCCTGATCTTGATCATTGTGATTGTTTCATATTCCATCAAAAGAAAAACTTTAAATTCATATGAAGCCATTCGTATTTTATCAGTCAGATAGAGCAGGTAGTACAGGTAATTACCAATACGGTAGCTCTCTATTGGCGGGGAGTATATTTAAAGAAATTCATAAAATGTTTTGCCAACGAAATGCGGTGATTTTATATTACAATAAACCATACCCTGTCCTCTTCGGACAAGTCTTCAACTCTTCTTGAAAGAAATGGCAGACCTAATCCAAGTGACCCTGGTTGAACCTAAATAAATAAAATAATTAATAGATATGGAATTCCGGTCAATCTGAAATATATGATTGCAGCGATCCACCAATTTTCCTCACACCTGTGAAAGAATTTTGAAAATCAGACCATTAACAACTAAGGATATCTGTCTAAAGTTGCTACTTTAATGCTAGTGGGGCAGCCGTTTTGAATGGCGACCAGTGACATCATCAATTCTTGTGTACGAATATAAATACTTAATTAAGATAATCCCAATATAACTTAATGGGTTTCAGCTAATAATATTGGAAGTTCGAAATCAATTAGACTGTAAAAATATTTCCTGAGCATATTTGTTAGAAATAATTTCCATGTTCAAAATGATAAGACTATTGAACAACACATTCCTCATGTTGCTGGTCAAATGCTTACCATAAGAAACACTTTCTTTGTCAAACACTCACCATAGAGAAAACACTTTGCGTCAAACGCTTACCTTATGATGTAAGAAACGATCTCCTTTTAAAACACTAACTATATAAAACACTTTCATAATCAAATGCTGATCACAAAAATATACCATAAGACAGATTTTCCCAATTAAATGCTTACCATAAGAAACACCTTCCTGGACAACTGTCTCCCGCCAGTATAATCCACAATTTTCCCATCACAGAAGGACACCAGCGTGTTCAGAAATTCCTACAACACAAACTCTTCTTAATGTACTTTACTTCCGGTTGAAAGATTTACATCTAGTCTTGAAATAATGACAAAACGAAATTTGTAGTGTTTTTTTTTCAAATTGTTTTTTTTAAACATATTTTAAACATATTATGTATTCTTAACGTATTCTTAATATCGTATAATTGTTATAATGAAATTTCGCGGTGGTTAACATTTCGAGCTGAAAAATAACATTTTCGCGGGGGGGGGGGGGGGGGTATAAATTCTCGCAGTTGTATTCTTTTTGTAAAATTATATATTTATTGGTTTATTTTCGTTTGGGTTTAATTTCGCGCATTTTCCCTAGTTCGGAATGCGCGAAAATTAAAATCTCTCTAAAATTATGATCCCACAGTACAAAAAGTTTCGGGGAAACTTACTTCGTTTGCATTTCCAACAGGTACACAACACAGCTCGCCATCCATTGCTTGTATCTTTTCCATATATGAGACAATGTGCGTTTTCGTCTAAATATTATATAAAATATCAAAGATAATGTGGAATTAAGTTAAATTATTTTAATATAGAAACAAAACTTGGAAAAAAGGATGTTTATTCTTATGACGGTAATGTGTCAAACTGATTTATGATTTATATAAAACGCTATTCATAAATTTAGCTAGGACTCGGACTCACCTCCTCTTCCCGGCGAGTGTCGGGTATGTCTGGACCTTTGTGGGTGAAAGGGTCGGTCGGCTCTCCGTCAGTAATGAGTATAAACCTCGTTCCCTGATGTATGCCATTTATACTGCATGCCACGCCTGGTTTTGGAGGTAAAATTGTGATATAATTAGATTGTTCATTACAACACTTATCCGTTACCGATGTCATGCAGAGATGATAACGTATATCAGAGCTATACGATCAACCTATTTTGGGGTTGTCCCGACTTGCTCGGTCGCTTGGGTTGTCGGAATTGCATGGCTACGAGCTGTCGCCGTGACGGTGCAGGTTCGCTCCCCAGTAGAGGCAATATCCTTTTTAATATTTTTGTGTGAAATTATCTAATATTACTTCAAGTACGTGTTCACGTAACCACATGCTTGCGTATAGAATTCCTCAACATAAGTTTTCAAAAAACAACAACAACAACGCTCTTCTTATAGACCTTGCTCAGAGCGAACAAAAATTAAATCTATGATGATATTTTTGTGATTTTATAAATAAAAGTTATTTAAACATTAACGTACTTTTAATAATATCTAAAAACAATAACATATCTTATATGCATAGACGAGTGGGTGTAGGAAAAAAAAGACTTCAAAAACAATTTCCGGACATGTCCGGGGAGTTCCGTTTGTGCAGTCAAGTATTGTTCGGTCGATGGTTTATACCTAACTGTTTTTAATCGTTCGATGAATGCGGACGTTGACATTTAGATATTAAAACTGTCTATTTTGAACCCGTTTGGCTGATTTTCACAAATTTTTGAAAGACGCATTGATAGTAAGCTGGTGGGAACGCCGAAGACAGCCGTTGAAGTAGTTGTTCCACCGAAGATATTAAACTATAGACGAATGTTTGAAAATGATGAACGATGAACAATGGTCGGTAATAAAATTGTACAGTTTTATTTTCTACACATTCAATTAATCGATTAATTTTCCATTACACTAATATTATTGTAATCAAAGGAAACAGGCATGGACCAAGATCATAAAACTGAGATTGGAGACCAGTCTCAAATCTCAAGCATCTGATTGGCTGAAATGGCGACAAGTCACCATTTCAACCAATCTGATGCTTGAGATTTGAGACTGGTCTCCAATCTCAGTTTTATGATCTTGGACCATGATATAATTAATGGATTGCTTACTGTCTGCGCTCACTGCTGCTGCAAGGGCAAATATCATGCCTGCGTTCAGCGGCGATGGACCGCCAACTTTTAGCCTACCTGCAGGAAAGAAATAAAGATTTTATTATGTACACATTACTTGTTAATATCTTAAATGAACAATTCCGAACTTTAAAATCTACCGGTTCTATTATATTAAGGACCTTGAATGCGGTGGTATCATTATAAATGTATTTCGCAAGGGTATAACCATCGCGTATAGGACTCTACAGTTATGAAGTTTAAGTAATAATAAATACTCAAAATTGTCGTCCATGGCAGTGAATCAGTCTTTTTGTTGCGCCACCTGGGATGCAAATAGATACCGTACAGTTGTTTTAGACTTTTCTAAGGGAACGAAATCATGACTTCCATATCTACTGTCGACTGATATTGATAACTTATGGATTTTTGTTGTGTTAAGTAATTATGCTTACTAAAGGCCTGGCGAATTTCGCTGAAGTTGTTAGTTAATCTCTGTTGGACCTTGGTCTCGTGCCCAAACGTCACAAGAGCCACGTACTCTTCGTTTATGCCTTTTTGCGCTATATCTTCTAAACCTACAAACAAAATCACGGAAGACAGTACTCGAAAATGTAGTGTGATCAAGATACTCTTTAGCTGAAATTAAAATGTGAATTATGACAGTTTAAACACATTCCACACTAACAGCCAAATAATTTCAAATATTTTATTATTTAACTCTGCAATTCGGTGTTTTTAAAATGAAATGAACTAGTGTTGGAACTAACAATACAATAGTTATCACAGAAACAAATCCAGTCCGTAGGCCTATAGTATAGAATTTACCGATATCAAGACACTTATGTGACAGAAAAGTAAAAAATAAATTTGGTTTTTCAGCAAAAAGACTCGATATTGCCATGTTGAGAAATATTGATCGCTGGAAAAATATGTTCATGCTTGATTTGGGGCACGCCTCGGGAAAAGGTCACCGTGTCTTCGGTCAAATTTTTTATATGTTTAGTTGTTACTATATTTGGAAAGAACTTAAAATTATATGTTATTTTTCATAACAAAACAGTGAATTTGTTACACATTTTGACAATATTATGTTATTTTTAGCGAGAAATGCATAATAATTAATGCCGTCTTCTCAACTTGATGACATCATTTTAACAATTAACGTCAACTGCCCGAAGGTACCGTTTCCCGTGACGCGCCCCATTTTATACAAGAGCGTATTATGTGTCCGTCAACATGTCCACAATCAGTAATATGTAATGTGTATGCAATACAACTTGTCATCACATACGAAACAAACTTTATTTTGTAATTTATAAGAAATAACGAAGACTTCCGAATAATTTCCGGACCGATCCAGAAATTTCCGATGGTACGGAAAAGGTCCGGGCCGACCAATGTTTTATACCCAACCTTTTTTGCTTAAAGATTACTCGAGATTACGTAATTCCTTAACTAGACCACTAATTTTAAGATGACAAATGATTATCCAGCAACATTTTGCACTTACCACTTAAAAAGTCGTTTATGAAAGTTCGAACCTGGGGCCATGCACTTGCCATGCTGGCTGAGATATCTAACAAAATGACATCATGGATACCACCCAGGTGTCTGAGCTCGGTTTGCTTTGCTGCAAAAACATAAAAACTGTTCATATATTCCGATGTTTAAGTATTCAGAAAGGGTAGGGGTGGACGTATTGAAGATATTTTTTCGTCGCTTTTCGATTGAACTGGGTAAAGTAAAATTCATAATAACATGAATGAATGACTTGAGTAAAACAAAACCTATAGAGTGTCCACTCAAAGGATATATTAAGTCCAAAATATAGGTTTTTGGCAAAAATAAGAAAGAAATACTGTATATGTCCTTATATTAGTTGGCATAAAATTTCGTGGTTTTTCATTAAACATCGTTTTCGTGGGTTCTTAAAGGGAGATGTGCAGGGTCGAGTAGGTGTACTCGGTAAAATCGTTAACAGATCGATCTATGTAACACTTACGTGAACTTTTCACTAAACTCTTTCAAACCCTCCAGGAGGAAGTTTTCGGTTAATTTTTTCATTTACCGGACCTGAAAACAATCCGCTGAAGAAATCCCTATACAAAAATACATTCTATATTTAGCGATCATGGGAATGTCAAGCTTACTATTCGTGGTGGCCCAGGCATTTTGAAACAAATAGAGACGTCGATAGTCGGCAAGATACACCGAATGCATATTTTGGTTGAAGTGATCACGTGACAATCCCAAAAACCACCGCGGCTTTACGCGGAAAATACAAAAATAGCTAACCTATATGCGCGTCGCATGGAATAGGAAACACCATTTATATATCTTCTTTTTTTATACAATATTGGTTTGAAATATTTCGGGTGTAAATCAATAGTTGAGCTTCAAATAATGATATTCAACTGATTAATAACCCTTTCCGCAAATCTGTTCCATTCATCAATCCTGCACATCACCCTTTAAACTCTGGATCTAAATATTCTAAACGACGTTAAGGTAAAATTCTTTATTTCCTGTTGGTTTTTAAATTCGTTAAATGAGCTGCCCACGAAATTCGCGAAAATAAGTACCGCACGAATATTTCACGGTAACTTAGTACGGCATTGCAATTTTATACCTGACTCGATTTCATGCCGCGCCTGTATTTCCCATTCAAACAAAGAGAAGAAACTCTCTCTTTCCTTCTGTTCTACAATTTCAACTGCAAACAAAAAGAAACGATCATGAATAGTGTTCCTGAATGGGAAAATGCTCAAACTTTTAAGCAATTTTTTATAAAAAGAAGGATTATTTTCAAAATAAAAAAATGGACCATGACATTACTGACAATGTTTCTAAGTTTGTGCATAACCCTATCAAGTTTGCATGGTTGCGTACCCTTAACAAACCAGCAAGACCCTACCATTTAGAACGTTCAAAGTTGCCTGAAAACAAGTTGATATAAATGGTTCTTTCTTTATCTTTTTTTCTATGTATATAAAGAGATCGGCGCAAGTACAGTTAACAGAAAAAATAACACGTTAACGATGCCATGCAGTGATGGTAACATATATCGGGGCTATCTGATCAACCTTTTTTTGGGTTGTCCCGGATAGCGCAGTTGGTTGCGTCACAGGAATTGCAGGACTAGGCGCTGTCGCCATGACGGTGCGGGTTCGCTCCCAGCTAGAGACCCGTAGATAACAAGACCACTATTCCAATGCCCCATTCTTACTTTTTTGCACTATTTTCTAACTTAAAATAAAGACGACCCCACTATTAGGACCACTGTTTTGCAGTCCCTAATGTGGTCTGAACAGTGAGGGTTCCCTGTATATCTATTTCAAATTAAATATTTTGTACAGTTATCACATCTTTATAGACTAACTTGTTTTTATCTATTTTTCTCTTACAATATTAACTTTTCGCCTGGATTTGCATAATAATAATGTAACAAGATGGGAAAGGCCGTCCGCAGATGTTGGTATATAACTCGTTGCCTGACCCATTTGCGTGAATAGACTATTTCTTCATGTCCACCTGCTTGTATACTGTATGCTATATATTGCAATAAAATATTTTAAACTACATGTAAATCTAAACGTTGCAAATATTAGTCGGATAAAATTGTTTTTACCACCATTTTCGGAATGGGGAAGGATAAAAATGTGTCAGTTTTACTTAAACTCGGGATTTCAACTTTTTAAAACATTGATTTCTATCTGCAATTTGTTAACATAAACAAACCAAAATGTAATGAACTGAGACTTTAAAGCGAAAGTGAAAATAAATAAGTAACTTATATATTTAAACATGCTGACGTTAGGAATGTCAAGTGACATTTTTTGGGGGAAAATCCATATATTTTGCCATTAGGAATGGGACTGAATTTCGACTCCAATTCCGCACAAACACACTGGATAAAACCCTTATATTTATACAGAAATAATAATATTCAATGTTACCTTCCAAAACATCTGCGGGCTCCCGAGCTCCAAAATTTGGTTTTGCAATATTACCCGTTCTTGGTCTGGAAAATTGAGGTACAACTCAATCTCAGTAAAATGACAGAATACATAGACTTAAAAGTAATTGTTCACGCCCATTTATCATACGAGTAATACACATTTAATATAGCGTTAGCGAAAGTTAGTAAAATATATATTTTCAAAAAAGCAACCCATGCAACAAGGGTTCTGAAATATCCGCGTCTGAACCAATGATTGAACCCGGGGCCACTCGCATGCTAGTCCGACGCTCTACCACGTCGCCATAAAAACTAGCTCTGTGGAAACATAGTAAGTACAACCATAGTCGGGTTACACCCAGAAAACTTTCAATATAGACTTGGTCTGTCATGGGGAAAGATGCCCTCGGACAGCTGTCGTCAATCGTTGAATCACAAAGTTGAGCAGACGACTTTGCTTATTATAATATAAATAGGGTAAAAGTAACATTACGTAGTCAAAATGTGTAACAAAATTACATAAAAGCGATGGGAAAATAATAGATAATTGTAAGAAAACAAAAGTAGAGAACAATATAAATAAAACATTCTTATATTTGTAATTGTAATTTGTGTTTACCGACCCCAAAATTAACAAACATTATTCAACACGACGTCAGATTACCTTTGGACACTTTGAGCCTTGATCGGTGTTTCTGGGCGTAGTGTTAACACCTTTACTTTCTCTTTACTTGTAGTCCGCAACGGCAAGTTCTTTTCCTGACCTACTATTTCTATAGACGTCGTCTGGTTTTTACTATCAACTTCAAGTTCGTCTAATGATCCACTCTTTGCGCATGCGCCACTTTGCTCCGGTTGATCAGCTACGGTACCATCTTCATTTGCAAAATTTGGTTTTGCAGATTCAACCTGACATGTCATAATAGTTGCTTCTTTAATATCTTCAGCTTGATCAGAAGACGTTTTCAATACCGAATCTTGTTTGTGTTGTAAACTATGTGACGTCACTGGCGTATTTATGGCAGTTTTCCCTCCAGCAAGCTCGAATCTTTTCAATTTTGAGTCGTCGGTTTGTACATTTAACGCTATTTTTTCTATTCTGGCGTGGAGCTCTTGAAGCTGGGCCTCAGCCGACTTCACAGACTGTCCTCTGACTATATCCTGCTCTTCCAGCAACTGTGCCCGGGACTTCAATGACTTGATTTCTGACAGGGCGTCTTGTAGATGTTCAGAGCTAAAACAATTTAAGGTAGTCTAACTGTAATGATTTCCCGCGCTTTTTTCTCGAATGTCGGGAATCCTCGGTTAACTGTCACTAACAGTCGACAATAATCGATGTCGCTTCGGTTACTATCGGCTCTGACGAGTAGCGTCGGAAGTCACCGAAAGCGAACCGATATTTGACGACATCGCAAATTTATGCGCGGGAAAGCATTACAGTTAGACTACCTTAAACGCTAAACAAGTTTTCAATAAACTGCAAGACACACTGACTGGATAGACTCTAATAGTGTGTAGAGAAACACCTGAAGAAGGCTTCAAACGAAGTAAGATAATTCAAGCAATGTATATTTTATATCTATCTCTTTTTAGTTTTCAGGCGGTGACTTCTTAGCATTTAAATACACTTTCCGTGTTAACACCTGCAACATAATTTTACTAATTGAAAAATGATATTACACACACTAGGAATCGAACCCGTACCGTACGTCGACAGCGTCTAGCCATGCAAATCCGAACAGGCTGCCCTAATCCTAACACAATCCGGGACAATCCCCCCAAAGCGATAAACGTGACCATTATAACATGACATCGGTAACCTGTTAGGAGTTCTTACGTATTACAACACATCTAGCAGACTGTTTTACTGGATCTGTACATGATGGGTACTTAATCTAAGGCTCCTCTCACGCCCCTTTGACTAGCTTAAACATGTGCAGCTCTATATCCCTAAGTACCAACTTAAACCTATATAATCCTTTCTCCCCTTGTACCGGCTTTAACCTGCACACCCGTCTACTGTTTGTACCGGCTTAAAGGTAGGTAGCCAGAAGATTTCATCTCTGTTCACTTTATATAAAAAAATAATTATAACATCAGTCAATATAACGATTTTATAGAAAAAAAATAATTATGACTCTTTTTTAAATCGGTTACATAATCATGACGGCTATTTTTACTTGGCTTTAAATTCAACAAACTCGTTTTCAAGCTGGCGAAATGCTGTTCAAATTATTCCAACAAACCATTGGCATCGGTCACATGTTCTCCCGGTGTCGTCTGACATCCGGTCAAGGCGTTGCAGCACAGCTTCATTTGTCGTCTGCATCTGTTGGACCATAAGGAACATTTCTTCAATCTATATTTAAAAAAGATAATGTTGAAAATATCATCTTGCAAAAAATGAATCCTTAGATAACAGGATGTAGTAAATTGTAAGTCTCATAACATATGTACACCCCACCCCATTTACTTCGATTGCCGACGGCTACCACTTAACGGCAGATTTACATCCATGCATGTCATTGAGGGTTAAGCTGGATGATTGCTGTTGATAGATAAATAATTTATCTTTCCGATACATCAATAACTCATCATAAATCCGTCTCTTAGTGAAGAAAATCTAAATTTATAAGCAAAATCCGCTGACGTTTTATTTGTTTGGTAAGTTACGATCTTCTGGTTTAAATAGGTTGTAATCTTTAGTTATTCAGAATAACAAAGATATGTTGTTGTTTTTTCGAAAACAGGGATAGTTTGTGTTCTGAGTGATTGTAGTTACATCTCGTGATATAGATTGCCCGTTTATGAGCTGAAATTGACCAAACTTGGCACTAGAGTTCTGTTAAGACTTAAACTAAGCTCTACTCAGTAGAGCTTAGATTCAATCTCCTCCGCAGAGTTGTCGTTCCTTAGACTCACTTTACATCTCTACGAAAGGCTCAATGTCAAGATTTTTGACATAACATAGACAGCTTTATCTTATACAGTCATTGTTATGAATATGAAAGCTTGTCGACAAACAAATGAAAGATATCTTCACTATCTTTTATTCAAACCAAAGAAACCCGAGCAATTTTAAATGTAATTGGTGAACTTTTTTTTTGAGTTAAAGTAAAGTAGTAGTAAAGTAGTCCCAGCCTATGACAGAGGTGAATTTAATGAGCCGATAGTGTAAGAGAGTGGCTTATTTTAAGGCTTAACAGAACTCTAGTGCAGTCGACTACTGACATACTGGCCGGAAATGGACCCCTAAACAGGTGTCTGTGTGAAGGCCTAGTATGCATATACACTTTGTAAGTCTGTTCCGAATCTTGGTCTGTCTAAGATCAACATCATGTTGGAAAATGTTTAAATAATGATTACAGTAATGTTGATTCGGAACAGACTGAGGTTCGGAACAGACTGGGGTTCTGAACAGCCTATCAAACGTTTGAAATAATTATTGATCGATCGCTATTTTTCTCAAATGTTACTTAAACAACAATTTTTAATTAAAAGTATTCAGTTATTTAAGGTTAATCTTACCTTTTGATCCATATTGCACTGCTCTTGTTAATTGTCAAATCGAAACTAGTCAAATTTATTTATATATTTTTTGGAAATTTTTGTTCTAATTTTAGGTAGTTAATTCTATTTATAGTAACACGGCATAAATGTATAAGTAATAAAACTTCAAAGCGAAATAAAATGAACATTACTTGAACTAAGCATATAATTTACTGTTGTGGTTCATTTCAATGACATTTCCGTAATTTCTTAAACAAAGATTGCGCCAACATTCTCATTTTATTTGGCTGATTTTTAAATTTAACATTAAGTTTAGTCTATAGGATTGTTACTAAAGAATACATTTAAAGAGCCTGGTCACATATCGGGACGAAAGTATAAACTGTTTTCAAATATCAAAATATCATTTAAACTTTAGAAGACTTAAAAACAAAGTTACTGTGATGTGATATTCTTACACTGTCAACTTACGAGTGAATATATTGAAAGCCGAAGTCGTAAGCCACTCTCTTACACTATCGGCTCATTACATTCACCTCTGTAATAGGCTGGGACTACTTTCAACTACTTTTACTCTAACCTAAAAAAAAGTTCAGCAATAACATTTAAAATTGCTTGGGTTTCTTAATTCTTGTGAATGAAAGATAGTGAAATTTCTGTCATTTGTTTTACCACAATCTTTCAAATTCAACAATCTGACTGTATAAACTAAGGCTGTTGAGTTTTGTAAAATATCTTGACATTGAGTCTTTCGCAGAGATGTAAAGTGAGTGTAAGGAACGACAACTCTGCGAAGGAGATTGGACGTTAGCCTTACCAACGCATAAAATTCACTAAAGGCAGGTAATTAAATGCCTAACCCAAAATTTTGGCAAATATTGCTCCGGTTGAGTCATTTATAGGCAAAACATACATTACTGACTCTATGTACGGGGAAACTTGAAAATGATAATGAGAAGCCACATGCACAATTACAGACCTCTTTATGTAGACCAGTAAAGGGGGAAATAATAATAAGCAAATAATAAAAAGGTGAAATATGCATATGAGGAAATGCCACATTCAGAAAAAAGTCAAGAAGAAGTGGAGAGAGAGAGAGAGAGAGAGAGAGAGAGAGAGAGAGAGAGAGAGAGAGAGAGAGAGAGAGAGAGAGGGTTCAAAACAGACGCCACAAACAATCAAACAATTAACAAAAATGAGAACCCGAGAGGTTATCGCCTTGGAACGGTCATTGGCAAATCAATGCCAATGGAGGTTCAAACCAGGTTCTAGGGTGCACCAACCTCACACTTGCCCTAACTGGTTGTCATATCAACACACAAGTACAAGTTGTCCTGTTGAAGTAACTCCAACCCACCTATCAGTTAAGCAGTTAAGGTTAAAACCAAATGTTCAGAAAAGACTGTTTTAAGATGTCAGAAGATCCTTGTCAAGATCACTGGTTCATCGCTGTGAAAAAAGATATTGATTTAATAAAAATAAAATTTAAAATCATCAATTTACATATTCTTAGCAGGTTGAACGAGAATATGGCGACACTTTTATTTTAAAATGTATTATTGATGTTTAAACCGATAACTTAAATCTCATAACCCTTCTCAATAATCCAAGCAGGTGTTATAATACAGTCCAACTTCTTTAATTCGGACTTTGATAATTCGAGCACCGTAGATATTTCGAACTCGTTTGTCGGTCCCGGCAAAACGCCTTTATATTCGAACACATCTGTGTCAAGGAGACCAGAGATTTTTGATCATCTTTGTCTCTTTTCTTCATTTTTATATAAAACAAAATTAGAGATACGCAAATATATATTTAAAAATGCTTTAATTTTTTTTTGAAAATAGAAATAAATTACAAATATTTGGTTTACAATGTTTTTATCACTTCCATCATGATAATATAGTCAGTAAAGAAACCAAGACTATACGAACATATAGTGTCCGCTTAGTAGTACGTCGTTCCACAGAACTTCGTTAATTCGAACTTTTCTTGCTCCCGTCGAGTACGAATTATCGAAGTTCGAATGTAGTTGTCATTATTGGGTTAAAACTTGGTTTAAATAAGGAATTTTATTGCTCAGTATTTCGCAGTAAAACCATAAAACATCCAGGTCTACAAGCAAAATCTAATGGGCTATGCGGTTTGATTATATCCTGGTATTATGCCAATCTTGTAAAAAACATAAAAGAATAAAAGTTGATCTGAACCTTTTAACAGAAGTTTTATTTCCTCTATGTTATATTTAAGGCATCGCCACACTCCTCTCAATCCTATTCATCGATAAAATAAAAATCATCAAATCTCAGTAATGACAAAATGCCATTCAATGAAACTTTGCACAAATGAAGGTTACTAATGTATCTTTATTTTGCATACAGTAAGACAAAAAAGAAAAGTAAAGAAACAAAGCTAGACCTAAACATTCCTTGAATTCTATTTACATAAATTCACAAAAACTAAGTGATGCAGAACATAACTTTAAATTCCCTCGTGAGCGCAATGATACTGACAAGAAAATGTTGTGTACTTTGTAAAAAACGTTCAATTATTAAAAGAGAAATCAGTGATTGTCATCCGTTTACGCGACCAGGAAATTGAAGGTCAAACGTACTTTAACTAATATCTCGTAAAGTTTACATAATTAAATCATGAGGACACAACAAATTGTTGTCAGTATCATATTACTCATGTGGGCATTTAAAATGATGTTTTGTGTTCTTTAGTTTTTGTGAATTTATGTAAATAGAGTTGAGAGAATTTTTAGATCTCGCTATTTTTCTTTACTTTTCTAATATGTCTTACCATCTGTAAAATAAAGCTACATTAATAACATACACTTGTGCAAAGTTTCATTTAACAGCATTTTGCCGTTATTGAGATTTTGATAATTTTCTTTTTATCGATGAATAGAATTGGGAGGAGTGTGGCAGGCCCTTAAAGAAAAACGTAATTAATGAATTATAGACCCTTTACAGATACAAAAAATGGTCTAAGCCAGAAACAGTTTATGGACTTCAGGCATTAACTTTAAGAATAATAAAGATTGAAAAGATTAAACATTTATTTTCAGACAATTGTAGCAACATTGTGGTGAAAAGCAGCAACACACGTATAAACTCTTTGCTTTCTACTTGTTGGCTGCCTGGGGAGGCTATGTAATCTTTGTGTGGTGATTCATGATATGCCTAGATTGTAATGGAACTCAATTAAATGATGACATGGTTTGATTTTGTTTATCTTTGTTTAACCAAAGCACCAAGAATAGGTAACTTTAAAGACATCACACTTAAGCTACCTGTATTATTGATTTTTTAGACTATATATATTGTTATAAACTTGATTATAACCCATTCTTTTTTCTGGGGACCATACGCCGCTGATCATAGAATGATGTTAATCGGAAAATATCGCATTAAAGGTTAATGTTTACCGCCATATGCATACCATCGTTCGAGATGGATCATAATTGTACTGTTTACCGGTGCTCAACCCGGAGCTAGGCGGTGTGGGCAGTAATATGCATTTCCATTACTGTCCAAGAACAGGCTCAATCAAACAGAGCCTGCAATATTTTCATATTTGTCGTGTTCGGTGGCTCTCAGAGTTCTCTTTTATAACTCCAAATATATAGACAGAGCTACTAAAATGGTTGAAGCTAAGCAAAACAGAATTTTGACAGGGGATCTGAGAAAATAAATCCTGCATTACACAGACAACGTCCAAGTCAAAATTTAAAAAAGCAAGAAGTATATCCTTGAAGTGATTTAACTATATCCGAATCTATATTGACTGGGATTTTGAAACCACCCATCTATAAACTGGCAGAAATATTTAAACGGAAGCAATTTTAAAAGTACTTTTGACATAATACAAACGTTTCGTGCTTAACAGCCTTCAAAGGACGTTACTGATAACAATACTGATTGAATGTACGAGGAGACTTTTTACAGCCGCCACACGGCTGCAACAACGCTACTGTGATATTGAAATAGATGAAAAGAGAACTTTAAAAGCCACCGAACATGACAAATTTGAAAATATTGCAGGCTCAGTTTGATTAAGCCTGTTCGAGGGCAGTTATCCTTGAATCTTTGAACAATCCTAGCAATAATCCTTATAAAAGTGGAGCAGTCACATTGTCTGAGATTTTTTTCAAGGATTTTGACCCGGTTTTGTCGATTAGCCTCCGATTGCATCGGAGACGTTCGGAGACGATATCTGCGAGCGTCTTTTCTTTTAATTCCCCCCCCCCCCTGGGTATATGTGGGGAAAAGGAGGGTTTTCTGACCTCAGTCATCTGTATTTCTCCCTGTACACTGTAGCGTGGTATCCCTCATCTGGTTGTACATAGTACAGTCACTTCAACTCTGCAGAGAAGCTGGCGCTGATTCCGCCCCAGAGGCTCCGTGTGGGCCGTTTTGCAGGGTTGAGGGCCAGGCTGATGGGTCTGAGGAGAAGGGAGCAGGCAGTGATGCTGGCCCTTCTGGCTGAGGAGGAGAGGATCCGTGCTGAGAGAAGGCGCAGGAGACCAAGACAGATGTGGGTGCGGCCCTGGCTGCTGAGAAGGCCACTGTACGGCCAGTACGAGAGGCTGATGGCCGAGCTGGAGAGGGAGGCAAGAGGGGACTTCAGGTAATTTGATTTACATTTCATGCAATGTTATATGATGTCATGTGGTATGAAATGTTTGACTTTATTAATGTTTTATTAATGTTTTAGTACAACAACTCGTATAAGACATTTTACTTTAATATTTGTCTCTGGTGTATGTTTCAGGGGCTTCCTCAGAATAGAGCCTCAGATGTTCCATGAGCTCCTGGCCAGAGTGGCGCCCAGGATACAGAAGGACGTGAGGAACAGAGCCCCCTTAGAGCCAGGTCTGAAGTTGGCCATCACCCTGAGGTTCCTCGCCACTGGCCAATCCTACCACAGCCTTGCATTCAGCTTCCGTGTTGCCCACAACACCATCTTCCTCTTCATCCCCCAGGTCTGTGACGCCATAGTGGAGAAGTACAGGCAGGAGCAGTTCACTACCCCCTCCAGCCCCGCTGAGTGGCTGGAAGTCGAGAGGGTCTTCAGCGCCAGGTGGAGCTTCCACCACTGCTGTGGGGCCCTTGACGGGAAGCATGTGAGGATCGTCAAGCCCAAGAAGAGTGGCAGCGACTTCTACTGCCACAAGGGCTTCTTCTCCATCATCCTCCTTGGGCTCGTCGACGCCAACTACAAGTTCATCTGGGCCAATGTGGGCTCTCCTGGGTCTGAGTCGGACTGGTGTCTTCAACGAGTCCAACCTGTAGCCCGCCTTCTTCTCCTCTGCAGCTTGCCTCTCCCTGTCCCATGCTTCTCCATGTATACACGGCGATTTACTACGATTCCACCGTACGATTCGTCGGAGACGATCACAGAAAGCGTACAAATCGTCGCAGGGCGCCTCCTATTCAGTCGGAGGGCACCGGAGACTACTCGCAAACATTGAATCTCAACCTGAATTTCCAATCCCACACAGAATCTTGCGACTAGTCTCAGATTATTCGGAGAACGCGTCCGATTAATCGGAGGGCATCGTAGGTCATCGGCGATTGTGTCTGGGATGCCCAAAATGGGGGAAAAATCTTGCGAGCAATCTTAAAATTTTAAGTTCAAAGTTGGGGACCGCGACGGGTGTGGCGATGCCTAAAAAATCTGCGACAAGCCGCAGGCGTCCGGAGAGCGCCTCCGACGGGTGCAAAATCGTGAGATCTGTCTAAAGATTTTGTTCAAATTTCCCGGGTTTTACCCATCGCCGACGCATCGCTGATTTGTGACTGGCCCATTACACTAACAGTACAATTTTTAGTTCTAGTTGTACGACCTTAGGTGGCCCCTATCAGCCGCGATTACGCAGTACCGTCTGCGACTTGTCGTGAGACCGTCTTACGACCATGTGAGACATTTGTTTTATCAGCATGGTAGGTTTCTGTACAGGCTCGAAGACCTCTACACGAACAAAAGATTTCTATGACCGCTTCGACTAGTTGCTCGTCTTTTCTTAACATGCCTGCAATTTGCCCGGTCGTACATTTGTCGCGAGCTTGTCGCAAGGTAGGTGTGGTGAAATGAGCCTTCATTATTATCAACAATTTTAGCATCCAACGCAGTCTCAGGAGAATGTTTCTTCCGGAAGGATTATCATATTTTGATATTAACTGTTTCATATATATTTCATTGTAAGTTCGTTTTATCATGTATCCAACTTCATTCCGTATAAATTTCAAACACGTGTTTTGTGCTTGAGGCGAGATTTTCAAGAGCTACGGAGAAAAACACATAATATGAAAATCAAAATCAAAACCGCTTTGGTAAACTGTAAAAGAAAGTTGGAAGTTCATTCACTTATCCTATTGAAAAACGGTTAAGTAAATGATCACATTTCTTTACTTGAACCACTAGAAGGGCAGATGATAAAACAGTGTTAAATTCAACAAACTTTAAAAGCACTCTTTATTTTTTGACGTTTTGGCCGTACGGTCTTTATCAAATTGTACAAATCGTATAAAAGCCTACATCTTGTTCACATATACCATTACCGGAAATACTCAAGGTAGATGTGGTGAAATGAGCCACTTTGGCTCTAGCTTCATATGTTTTATATGTTTGTGTGCTTTTCCATGCAACATTGTAAAGCTGATGGGTGGTTTGGATTTATTTCAACAAGTAAAATTGTATTTGTGTGTTGATATAAGAATCTGTTGGTGATGTGTGAGGTTGGTGCACCCTAGAACCTGGTTTAAACACCCAGTGGTAAATTATTTTGCCACTGAAATTTGCCACTGACTGTTCCAAGGCGATAACCCCAAGGTTTCTCATTTTCGTTTGTGGTGTCTTATTTGGATTTGACATTTATAAACACTTGCTCTCTTTTGCTCTCTTCTTTTACGCTGTGTTTCGTGAGCGATTCCTGATATGCTATTTTTTCTATGTTTTCATTATGATCAACACTCCTAAGAACACGGATCGCCTATTTTTTCTAAAATCATCTGTTACTTTCAGTACTCAGGAACGACTGTAAAGATCAATTCACAGAGAATATAAGTTTATTTTTAGAATTTCAATAAAAATTAAATTAAATCGCCAGGGCTGAGTTACAATATTCAAATAAGTTTGACTCTCTATTATGTAGCATTTTATATAATCTCTTAATAAACTAAATTAGGAAGAAGAAACTACTGTTAAGGTAAGACCTGTGTAATGAATACCTATATCCAGAAGAGTATCCAAGGGAGGAAACTATAGTAGTAAATTAGCTTAGATTTCTGTCATGCAAGAGGACCAGGGTTCAAATCCCACTGGAAGCTAATTTTTTTTGTAAGCCTAGAGCTTAAATAATTGGCATATTTCTTTTTTTCCTGTGTAATTCTGTCATTGAATGTAAAATTCTCATGATTTAAACTAAAATAAGAAAAATAATCAAGATTTAAGGGATTTTCGCTATCAGAATAGTGTTTATTCAAGTCATCAATTTGAAAATTTCTAAAACTGGACGGTAAACTTCTCTGAAATTTTGTTTAAATTTTGTTAAAGGTATATAGTTAAAAAATGGTAAAGTTTGGTATATTGCACCAATCAGGATTTTGCACAATTTTCATCAATTTAGTCTCGGGAAATATAAAAAATGCATTTTTTAATTTATTTGGTCAAAAAATGTCATTTTAAGATAAATTCTGTATTTATTTATTATATCTTAAATTCGTTTAGTAAATTATAACATATTTTGGATAAACTGTAATAAAAATAAGGTTGAATTTATCAATAACAAATTTTGTCACCGATTATAGAATTTGGATACTTTCACGTTTTTTCTCACTTTTTTAAATAAAAAAAGCTAAAAATCTCAAAAACTACACGGTGAAAATCATTAAAATTTTGCATACAAGTCAGTGGTATGAAGCAGTTGATGAAAATATAATCAGATGTTGGATTTAATAGTGCCTATTACACAGGTCTTACCTTAATCAAAGTCATCGCATGATGTATTTAATTTACTGCAAAACGGATATACCCTACTGGGGAACGAACCCATACTGCGAGAGCGCCTAGCCTTGCAATTCCAATTGCGCTACCGATTGAGCAGGGGAAAGTCCCGGCTATAAATGTTTAAGTATTAGAGTCCATTTTAGTTCTCTATCGTCAAAATATACTTGAATTATTAGACTTATGATCAAAATTAACAAAAGTAATTTAAATTATTCCCGTTATCTTCTTTTACATAGGCATTTTGAATCACTTAATGCCTTTGAGAGGTTTTAATGAAATGAACTGTCTCTTTAATACTGTTTATATCACCGAGAATTATTAAAAGCAATACAACTTTTAGACTTTAAATTAATGCGGCTCCGAGGGTTATAGATGTTTGAAAGAATCGTTTATCTCTTCTTCAACAAAAATAATATAGCGTTGTTTGGCAATTTATAATTGCCCTCAATTCATACAAAATCATTTTGATCACATTTTAATTTTTCATTCCTCAAGATAAAAGCAATAAAATGATTAAAGTCTGTCCCACCTAACCGTGAAACACCTTTTCTGAATTTATTATGCATCTTTTTAAGAAACGAATACCACCAGAAAAAAAATCCATGGGGGTGGTCTTTCCTTAGATTTTTGATATTTTGTTCAGTTACGAAGATATTTGTGTTTGTTTCCACCCTATGGGAAATTTACATTGTTTATTTTGGTTGCCATTCGAAAATTCTCTTTGTCGGAGTTTTGCCGGCAAACGTCACGCGGATTACCAAGAAAATAAAAGTAAGTAGCTGAGGGGATGTCTCACAGTCATTAATCCGCGTAGTTTTGATCAATAAATATTTGAAATAAAATGGAGGTGTTTTCAAATAAATCTATGAAGGAAATTCGATGTAGTCTACTATGCCGATATGAACGAACATGAAATCCTGACGAAAATAACACTGATTATTGTCAATAAAAGCTAAAATTTAGTCACATTCAATTTCAAGAAATAGGCTGTTTACAACAAAATTTCCTACCTTGAACATCAGGAATCCAATAAAAATTATTCCGATAAAGAATTTTCACTTAAAATTATCATGTACTGTAGCTCATATGGTCAATAACGGCACCATACTGGATGAAACATAACCTTCTGCAGTATGTTTCAAACATATGGCATCGGAGAAGCCATCTTTAGTTTACATCCTCATCCACGACAATGTTTTTGAGTTTTATCCGCTCACTAACTTACATGAAACCACGCCTCATTCCAAGAAATTAGTTGAATGTAGCCTGAAAAGTCTAGCTAGAACCGGATTGCAGTTGCGCGTTATACTGCATAGAAGGTACCGAATCAGGGCAAGAAATAAGTGTTCCGAGGTCCCCAACGGGGACTTCCAGAATAAATGTTTCGCGAGATTTATGGAAAGGCTATGTTATTTTAAATGTGGCTATCCATGATAAAAAATAACTTTTATATATTTTAGTTACGTTTACAGTAATGCTTTTATTTAATTATTACTTGCAATACCCTGCGCTATTCGGATTTAACGTCTAAAGTTACGATTATCAGGGGCGGAGCCAGAGGTTAATTTACAGCAGTAGTACAGGTTTCGCAAAAGGTCTAAATTTGTTTGAAGTCTACATTTTATAAATGTATTTCACGATTGTAATTTCTCCACTGTGAACGAAATATAGCGGTGATGGTCAGGATAAACATTGCAAAGCCTCGCGGGCAAGGCATATGAATTAATAAAGATGCACACAATTAGATAACGGCATTTTGAACTAGCGGTAAATCTCATATTAGAAATAAACATTGTTTTCATGTGTTTGTCCGCCAAAGATTTTTCAAATTTTCTGTTGATTTAATTAACGTAGACTGAATACGACGAAAATGCCGGGACGGAGTCTACATCAGTCAGCTAAATCATCGTATTTATTGTGTATGTGGTGCATGCGCTTACTTTCTAAAAGATATAACGATAGCTGCAAACACCAAATTAATTAGAGTTTGGGAGCTGATTAATAGCTCAGTAGGTAGCGAGTCTATCTCTGTGTCTAGGGATCCCCCGCTACTTCAACTAAATACACCAATTTTGATTCGTGATCCAGTGTATAGGATCTATCCACCGTCCTAAAAATATCTAGGGATAATCCTCTAATTCCGCTGTATCTTGCCCTAGCCTCCGAAAATCTAAAATTACTAATACTCTTCTGTAGAGATGATAAATAAATTAAAATGCACAAACGGTTTTTAGTTCAATTTTAGAGACTCGCTTCGCCTTCTCAGTTTTCTGCCGATCACCAAAATCGAACTTTATTTTATACCTTAAGAACAACATACCACCATACAACAGCTATTCAATGTTGTCGAATTATTTGAACTTATAATCTACGGTTTTGTTTTATTTTTATCAATAAAATCGCGCTACGGAACGTGACATTTTAAAAGAATGCCGATATTTTTATTTACTTGATGATTTCTCTATCTATTAGGACCATAAACGGACGGGTACAGGTACTGATGCTAAATTAAGGCGCACTTTGGGCGCGCAATCTAGAATGTACGCGTTGTAATGAACGTTTGAGATCATGCCTAGTACCAGAATTAAATCAGACTTCTACTGTGTTCCATGGGGTCATCGTTGTTTCGCCCTGTCGACCTCTTGAACGAGACTATTAAAACTTGAAAGAGAAAGAGCATGCAAACACTATGCGAAATCGCAAAAGCACGATGCGAGATTGCGAGAACATGATCGGAGGGCAAGATGCGTCGTGTTATTGTGATCTCACCTCGTTGTCTAGCGACCTTGCATCCTGTTCTATCTTTTTTGTGATCTTATGAAGAACGAGACCATGAAAAGACGTGACGAAGCGAGGTAGCGAAAACATGTTGCGGGGCCCTCTCATCGTGTTTTCGGGACCTCGCGTTTTGTTTTCGAGACTTTGAATCTTGTTCTCGCGTTCTCGTCTACAGTTCAGCGGAACAGAACAGAACATCATCTTTATTTTCCCAGACGTGTAGTACATGTAACATGGGAACAGTCAAAATGTAATATGGTGAATATCACCTTCATTTTCCCAGACGTGTAGTACACGTAACATGGGGACAGTCAATCTGTTATATGGTGGAGAGCAGATTAAAGGTTCATTTAACATAAATATCACGGTGTTTACAAACATATTTTGAATATCGCAAGAGAGATGCTTTTTGGTTGGTCAACAGCCAAAATAAAGGAAAGATTACCGTAATCTCATTGTCCGGGGTATGGTGGATGATCTGCATTTAGTGTTTTTCTCAAAAGATCCTGATCAATATTTTTTTCTATCATTTTGTTTATGTTTTCTGTTTCCCAATTAATCCATTTTTAATATTAACCGTATGCTAAATGTTACGATTCTCTGTTCTTTTCCCCTGAATCGTAATTGAGCAAAAAAAAAAAAACACTCTAAAGGAAAAGAAACTTCTCTAAATACAAAACAAAGGATTCCAAAGTCCAACCTTTAGAAACTGATCATTTTATTAACCATGCTCTCTCCCTCTCTTCTTCTTGACTGTGTGGGGAGGCAGTTTTTTTCTGAATGAGGCGATTCCTGATATGCATATTTCACCTTTTTTTAACTCAAGTACAAAATAACAAAAATATATTTTTCGTGTATGTTGACATTCAGTCGTAATAAATATTTAAAGCGATGTGTAAATTGGAAAGCGGTCTCTTTTACCGATGTATAAACTCTTGTTACGCCCCAGTTAAATTCCGATTACGTCATCAAACACTGTCATTATTTAGGTCAATGATTTTTGCAAGTTTAATTATTTAGAATGACGACATGTCTATGACGAAAGAAAATACAAGTAAGTTGTAGATTTTTTTATTTTACATGTACCCACTTTGTGTAGTTAAACTTAAATAACTCACTTTCTGGACATACGTGTTTTAATCATTATTCATTACACATCTGTGTTATTAACAGAGATGAAAATGTTAACCCGACTTCGCCATAATAGTAAATTAACAAGAACGTTGAAACCGCCCCTTCATGACGTTGTGAAATATATCGCACGTGAGATATCGCGGCAGTAAATGGACGTAAACAAAATAACATTAGCGTCTATGGGGAAAATGAAACTTTTACAAATAACTTTTTTGTAGGTGTTTAAATAAAAAAACTAAGGAAAGACCAACCCCATGGATTTTTTTTCTGCGTCGAATGGTGATATTCTTTTTTTCAAACGATGCATAATAAATTCAGAAAAAGTGTTTCACAGTTAGGTGGGACAGACTTTAGGACTTAAATTCATGCGGCTCCAAGGCAAATTTTAATTGCCCTCCATTCATAAAGATAATGTTTGATCACATTAATTTGTGTCAATCCTTTGGTCCTAGGAACTATTTCTAATGCAACCTCTTTTGATGTATTACCTTTGTGCGCATCTTATTGATCTGTCTTAGCATTCTTACGAAAAAGACTTTATAGATTAATTCTTGAAACATAAGAACACAATATTGCCATACAGTATTACCAATCGCAAAAGAAGCGTGCTTCATTCCCTTTTGAAACTTCATAGTCAGTTGATTGTCAACGGTTGATAACGCCTCTTAAATTGTTAGATTGACGATTTCATCATTCCAACATTCAGACTTAACTGCTAGATAGAATTTATATGCTTATAATAGCACTCATGTTTTCCTTTAATAATTTTTTTGTTTGTTCACATACTTCATTCAGATTATTGCTTCAAATATATTTTCACGGATACAACGATTAACAGGAACTGGTTGACAAACTGTATTACCGTAAACTATGTCTTATGCGGGGTTTCAACATTTTTAGCCCTTAACTGTTACATGCATGTCCATCATTAACAAAAAATGTCTAAAGCCAGAATTAGTTAATGGGCCAATGAATTAACGGCTACGAAAACTCAATACCGCCAGCGACTAGTTGTGTGACCGTCTTACGACCATGTTAGACCTTTGCTTAGCCGCTTTTCATCTTCGATTGACATTGTAGGTTTATGTAGAGGCTCGAAGACCTTTACACGATTTAATTTGAACAAGAGACTGTCTAGGACCGCTTCGACTATTGGCGTAAGATTTCTTAGAATGCCTGCTATTTGGCCGCTCATGCAATCGTAGGATGGTTGGCAGGTAGATGTGGTGAAATAAAGCTTTACTAATATCAACATTTTTTTACATCAAACGCAATCTCAAGAGAATGTTCAGTGTAGAATTTGTAAAACATTGAAACAGCATGAGCATTATATATCAATCTTTTAACTCAAGTAAAAGAATTTTACCTAAAAAAATTATTATACATAAGTTTGTTTATTAGCTTACCTTCACCTACATTACACAGATTGTCTTTTAAATTAAGATGTTTCTCTTTAACAATTATTTGTCTTTTAGAATAATAACATTCTACAAAGATCCAGGGCTTTTCATCCTTATATAACAGAGGCCGATATTCGGCCACTTCCCAATCGGAAAAAATAGTGTTTTTCGCAATTGTGGCAGAGTTTCTTCCCAAAATGCAAGACATGATTTCCCACAATATTAGAAATTTCCCCTAAAGTAGTTTAAAAATCATTCAAATTGTTTTGTTTACATTAGTTATTTCCGGAAGAAGCCTGTGTCTGGTATCGACTTTTTTGTGTACAATAGCCGAAAAACTCACCGTACCCATGTTACGCAAAACCAGTCTAATCCGTTAAGTTCCGATAGCCAGTTACTCAGTCGTTATCAGTAAATAGAAGTAGAAACATGCGCATTGAAGCAGTCAAACTTTCCGAAAGTCTGGATTTTATTCTGTTTCAGGGGAAATAAATTGGTGTTTATTTCCAGTTACAGAAACAAAATGTCTCATAACGGAAAAAATTACTGCAAATCTGTGAAACTTATCGAAAACCAAAAGTCATTATTTGACTATGCGGTAAAAAAACCCCAAAAAATCGATCCAAAGGGTGCAACGTCTACCAAGGAAATCCCTAGTATCTCAAACGTTGCTGCCTCAGAGTCTGCCAGTGCCACACTCGTTTCTACCACAGAGGTACCCGTTAGTGTTGCTTCATCCGAGTCTGGCGTTTTTTGTGAAAAGGAGAGAGACATGGACCTTTGGAGCTTGTGAACTGAATACTATAGAATTGTGAAAATCTGAAAAAATGAAGTGCTATAAAAATTAAATTAATGTTAGAATGCTTATTTCTATATTAATTTGTACTCCAGTACCCCTTATTTCAATAACTTTTGTTTTCCCAAAATGAACAATAATCGCGCATAAATTTCCCAAAATGAAAAATTATTGCGTATAAATTTCCCAATTTGAAAGGCCAGGGCCTTTTCCCAATTTCCTGATGAAAAGCCCTGAGATCTTAAGGAATTCTTAACAAAGTCTGCTTTCTTTGAACAATGGAAAAAATAATGTTTCATTTAGGACAATTTATTTTTCTTATTTCCATGTTTTATTTAACAGTAATATCAGTTATTATTGCTCTAAAAGACCAGAACTGGTGCTTTCAACTTTGTTTTTAGTAAATATAGTTAAAAGAAAGTTCATATTCACATTTTTCAAGAGTGACTCTTCGGTAATCTAGAAACAAACTATAACATGGTTTAAAAATTTGCTTTCTTTATTCTAAGTCATCTTCCTTAAGGTATGACCATCCTAATGAATACCTATATCAAGAAGAGTATCCAAGGGAGGTAACTATAGTAGTAAGTTAGAATAGATTTCTATCACCCAGGAGGACCGGGGTTCAAATCCCACTGGAACCTAATTTTTTTTGTAAGCCTAGAGCTTAAATAATTGGCATATTTCTTTTTTTTCCTGTATAATTCTGTCATTGAATATAAAATTCTCATGATTTAAACTAAAATAAGCAAAATAATCAAGATTAAAGGGGTTTTAGCTATCAGAATAGTGTTTATTCAAGTCATCAATTTGAAAATTTCTAAAACTGGACGGTAAACTTCTCTGAAATTTTGTATAAATTTTGTTTAAGGTATATAGTTAAAAAATGGTAAATTTTTGTATATTGCACCAATCAGGATTTTGCACAATTTTCATTAATTTAGTCTCGTGAAATATAAAAAAATGCATTTTTAAAATTTATTTGGTCAAAAAATGTCATTTTAAGATAAATTATGTATTTATATATTATATCTTAAATTAATTTAGTGAAATATAACATATTTTGGATAAAATGTAAAAAAGAAGGGTTGAATTTATCAATAACAAAAAAATTTGTCACCGATTAAAGAATTTGGATACTTTCACGTTTTTTCTCACTTTTTTAAATAAAAAAAGCTAAAAATCTCAAAAACTACACGGTGAAAATCATTAAAATTTTGCATACAAGTCAGTGGTATGAAGCAGTTGATGAAAAAATAATCAGATGTTGGATTCTTAATAGTGCCCATTAGGATGGTCATACCTTAAAACATTACTTAAATAATTAGGTAACATATAATTAATTTTAATTAGTTTTGTTTGTAACACTTTTCAAAGCAATATTTGTATACTTTTACTTTTTAACGACGTAACATAACAAAGTATATACTATGAACCACTTACTATTATTATTTTATAGTTTAATCTAAAATGATTGCATAGGTGTCATACAGTTTTGTAAATGTGTTCAGTTCTTTGTACAACAATATCAGTTTTAGAGAAAATACTTTATTAAATCAGTAATATTAGTTAAAAAACGACTGTCAATGTAATCAGAAATCTACATAGGGCTAACAAACATCAGGACATTGCAAAGATCACATATAATTAATTTCTTCAAATAGATATCAGCTAACACCATTAAAAACAAAAAAAACAACAAGAAAACAAGCCTTATTTTAATGAGTAACATATGTTATGTATGTTGAAAATTTGAAGCCATGCAAGTTTCAAGAACACTTACAGTTATCAATCACAATTATTCCATTTAATACTATATTTTATGCTTGTTCATCTCAAAACATGAATATTATGATTCAATTAGCAATAGGGTAACATATTAGATAATGGTAATAAAAAGTCTTCATGTAATAATAATAATGATGATGATGATGATGATGATGATGATGATTTGTTATTTAGATCTATATTTTCATAATAAAAGGTGTAAATTTATCACTACAAGTAAACATGTGTTCAAAGAGTATGGTTCTACAAAACAATGATGTCATAAATTGCATTAATTCTATATCTCATAAGAAGCTAAATATAACATATTTGGTCCAGAAATAACTAGCAAATTGGTTGTATATCATTTTAACTTACCATTTTGAATTTGAAAAATGTTAAAAGGAAATTAATAACTTTACTGTTACAGAAAAGAAGATAAACAGCAATGACGTAACTACAAATAAGGGAAATAACTGATAAAACATACATGGGCTACTTACAAAACAAGGGAAGTAACTGCTGCTGAAATCACTCAAACATGTTTTCTTTTCATTATAATACAATTGCAACAAATAAAAAGAACATTTGTTTGTGTTATGTAAATGATATAGTCAAGTTGCTATGTGTTGTGTAAAAACAAGTGTTTCTATGGGTGTGGTCATGTAAACCTGGTTGCCATGGTTATGCACCACTTTATAATTGTCTAACAAGTGAATTCTTATTGCGGACATCCTAAGCTTTCCAACGGTACCAGTCAACCTTTGCCCCCCCCCCGGGTGCAACGAAATCACATTTCTAGGCCCTTTCTGAATATTAGGTTATGTACTATCATGTATGTATTACATGGGACGCCCGGATGTACATATGTATCTGTTTCTTTAATATATTCGTGTCCGAGTTTGAATTGTCGCTTATTGTTTTCGAATTCATTTTTATTTTCGTTAAATATTTCGACATTACTTTTTTGTGCGTTATATAGATATCTTTCAGAAAGAGAGTTTTTAAAGCAAATGTAAAGCATGTTATCAAGGCCGCGTTTAGTTAAACTGACTAATACCATGTCGTCGGCCGAGGTGGGACATCCGTACTTTGACCCTGAATCTTAAGGCAGTGTTCGGAAGAGTCTAAAATGTTCATCAGATCGTTTACGAAGACGAGGTAGAGTCTAGGACTCAGGACTTGACCTTGTCTGGTTCCCTGTAATACTGGGAACCATTCTGACGTGTGACCTTGTGATTTAACACAGCTGTACACATCTTTGAACATGTTAAGTATGATTTTAAATAAAGACTTGTTTATGCCAGTTTTGTACAACTTCAGCATCAGTACGCTGTGAGACACGCGATCGAAGCATTGACGTACGTCTAGGAAACAGGTATACAGCTTCGAACCGTGTTCCCTGGCGTAATAGATGGATTCCCTTAGCAGGAATGACGTCATAATACAGTCGACGTTTTTCTGAAACCCACCTTGTAATGCGTTAACGGTAATTGGTTGTTCGCATGCATTCGAAATGAAACAACAATACTTTTTCAAACAGTTTTAATATTGAGGAACAGAGGGATATTGCACGGTTACTGTTTGGATCACTTTTACACTTGTTTCCACCTTTAAATATTGTAATTATTATACCTCTTTTTAGATCAGTTGGTATATATGCAAAGGAAGACATAGCTCTGAATAGTTTTGTGATGGTTTTAGTTATAATTGGGCCGCAAAATAGAAGATTTTCATAGTATACTTTGTCGTATCCGCATGCTTTATTTCTTTTGCAAGTTTTGAGAGCCTTTTCTATTTGGGTTTCTTCTATAGAGATTTTAAAATCAAAATTGCTTAAATTGATATTTATTTCTAATAGCTCTTGTTCGCAACTATTTAAATACTCGTCAAAAAAATCTTCATTCTGGGTTGGAGAATAGAGATCAGAGAAATAGTTATACCACCCTAGATTTATATGCTTTGCTTCGTTAAAGGTCGTACCATTAAAATTCATTTCAAAAGTTGGCTGATGCTTTCGACGTTTACGGTTTTTATTTACTAGTCTCCAAAATTCGTTGTTATCAATTTCTGCCGCAGTATCGATACTTCTTTCCTGTTTTTCGATGTGTTTGTACAGCTTCGCGATGAATTTTCCTAAACTTATATTTTGCTATTTTATATTCGCGATATGTATTGTATTCGTTTCCTTGGGGTCGATTTTCTTTTAGCCACAATAGCCTTGTTTTAGACATATCGCTTTTTAATTTAGAGAGCTCTTTGTTCCAATACGGCTTAATATACGGTTTAAATTTTGATTTGGGAATGCAAGCTTCTGTTGCGCTCTGGATCGACTGAACAATCGTTGCATACAGTTTATCAATGTCATGATTGTGGATTTCTCCAAGAAGACTTCTATGTAACGTATTATCATCGGCAAGCGACTGCGGTAGTTTTCGATTGTTTGTGATTTAACGTCTCTCCAGTTAACAATATTGTCGCTATTCTGACATCCATTTGATTTAAACGTACACGACAGCGAGAAAACAATGAGCCGATGTGTGGAAACATTTAAAACAATGTCATCTAGAATAGAACAGTACTCAACTCTTTCTATATAACACTTTTGAATCAAAACATGATCAATTAGAGTTTCACGCTCACTGTTATACGGTACATTGCTGAACTCTGCTCCAGAGCATATTTCTAATGCATTAATAGCAACCATATTAAATTGCAGCATAAGAGTGGACAGCATACTGCTCCTATTATCCATCGTGAAACGTGTTTGGTTTCTGGAAGGGAGTTCAGCATTGCAATCGCCCATTACAATTGTTATGCCTATATCAGCATATCTAAATAATATATTTTCTACAGCTTCAATGCTATTTTTATAAACATCAATTCTGTGATTCTTGCAGGGCAGATACACCTGGAAAATATATAGATAGGAACCGGCTCCAATTAGTACTTCTATACCTATAATGTATATACAGTTAAGTTCTAAAGGAGATATCATGTCACTTAAGCGTTTTCGCCAGATAACACCAATACCTCCTTTTCCGACCCTTCTGTTACTAGGAATAAATAGATCTGGATCGGACATAGAAAACTAGTATAGCTATTGTTTATGCAGTTCAAAAAATTAAGATCATGCTCGTAGAGCCAGTGCTCTGAAATTCCTAATAAATCATGGTTGTTTTTAACTAGTAATTCATTCAAGTAGCTTGCACTCGACATGACACCAGTGCAGTTCCAGGTACCAATATTAAGGGCCATAAGAAAGTTAATCGTCTTTATCTGTATCAAGGACAGAGTACCTGTTTAGATCACGGTAGCCATGATTGTAATCGCTGTGGTACCAGTCACTTTTTTGGTGTCTATAGTCATTTTCTTCGTCATGTTCATATTTATCACTTTGTTATCTATAGTTTTTATTTTTTTCGGTTGCGATAAGCACCGTACGGGATCCACGGCCGACATACGACACCTTCCGGCCAAAAGCAAGGATCGTCCACCATACTGTCCGCGTTTAATCATCTTGCACGTTAAGTTTTATCACAACGTTTTTACCAGATTTACCCCGTTTACGAAAAAATGACACTTTGGTCACTTTTGGACCACGCCGACGGATAGTTTGTCAGCTTGGTTTCAGTAATACTTGGACGGAAACCACCAAGGTAGAAGCATTTTGTACGTCTTCTGACGTACTGCTCAAAATCTGCGTCTGTATCTTCGTTGTCGAATCCTTCTACGTAGTTAGCGTTTCTGTCATGAGTATACAAGTATATATCATATACTTGTTGTTGCCTCTATTTGGCGGCGTAAAGTTCTTCGTTAATTTTCTTAAAGTTTATGTCCCGTTTGGCGTCATGTTTGTTTGTTTTTCTTGGTTTACGTTGTGTAGAAACTATTGTCGGGATGTTCATGTTTCCAAATGTAGCGTTATTTTCGCCTCGTACATGGTTATTGCAGAGAACTGCTGCATAGCTTTCTTCTTGTGGAGATTGTATAAAACTATTAGATGCAGGAGGCTTCATATTTTCCTGTTCATTGTCATTTGGACGTGTTTGGTAAAGTTCTAAGTGATGATTGTCACACTGTGTTTTGGAACCTACTGGTATGTCTTTGCTATTTGGGGCTTCTTTAGTCCCGTTTAGTTGCGTGAACTCTTCAGCTTCAGATGCACGTCCATGCTCTGGCTTATTTGTTCAGATTTCATTTAATAGTCGTGTTATTGTAAACAATAGTGTAAAAATGATAATACAATAAATAAACCATAAAAAATGTTATATTCTTAACTACTATTAATAATGTTTCAAAAAAAAAATAAAGTAATTAAAAGTGATAAAATAAACATTTAATAAAAAGATTGTCTAAAAAGATTTAAATAATTGTTTCAAAAGAAATTAAAACAAAAATAAAATAGTAATAATAAAAACATTGTTTAAGCAATAATTAAAATAAAATAAATAGCAAAACACAAATACAAAATAGCAAAAACTTTATTCACTGACACATTAAGTTCTTGATAAAATGCCGTGTGTGTAAGTTCGATTAGGTAATAACAAAGCAACATCCTATGCTACGGGCTAACTTAAAACTAACCTAATTGGTACAAGTCCGATTCTTAGTATTAGGTCTAACGTTTACATTCTCATCAACGAAATAGTTTTCCAACGTAATGGATCTAAAATATATAGTTTCTTGACGAATTTTCTACAATGACAGATAAAACCATGCAAGTATTCGTATTAATTCATAAGACCACTATAATTTGGTGCGCGTCACGAGAAAAGATTTCTCATTCATTCGCAAGATAATAAAGTATGATTATCGTATTTAATTTTATATCATTGCCAATCATCAAGTTTCATAACGGTATGGAATAAAACAATGTTAATAACTAAAGATTCCGCAAAATGTCGTTTTACACGTAACTTGTATTTTACAATCATGATTCTTTTTTCAATAGTGAAATTTCAAATTATGATGAAATTTCCCTTAACAAGTTTACCAAAAGCTGAACACTTCATAAACCAACCATTTTTAAGTAGATTTGTTACCAAAATAATTGGTACCTTCTCAAAACATGCAACATTGCGATTTTTTACCCTTCTCGTACATAGCGAAAATCAAACAAATCAGTTAATAAAACTGCAGTCCCAGGGCTTAGTCAGAAACTTCTCACTCTATAAAGAAACCTTTTCAGTAAAAGAAACCCTGTATGGTAAAGTTAAATTAAAACTGAATAGAAATTCAAGTACAATTTCTACAAAATTGTAATTTTGCCTAAAAGCCTGATGTAAATTTCCAAGAACATTAGGAAAAAAACAACGTTTGTTTGTTAAACATGTCACAAAGAATACATTCGCGCTATTTGTTTTTACAAACGGACTTTTGCAATTGTCAAAAAACATTCCTTTGATCAAAATATTTAATGATTAAGTGAAAGTTTATGAAGAAATCTTTTCTTAAAAAAAACATAGGAGCTCGATTCGTTTCTTTTATCCCTGTCATTGTGTTCTTGCTGATTTTACTCCAGGAGCTCTGTTCTCGGTATGATCATTGAGGATCCGTCCGTTGGCTTTGCAATGCTTATATGTTTGTGTGCTTTTGCATGC
>JAZAYU010000036.1:4019504-4089504 GCA_038501625.1 Corbicula japonica
AACATTGTTGAGCCGATGGGTGGGTTGGAGTTATTTCACCAAGACAATTTGTACTTGTGTTGTGATACGAGAACCTGTTGGGGTAAGTGTGAGGTTGGTGCACCCTAGAACCCGGTTTAAACCCCCAGTGGCGATTTGCCACTGACCGTTCCAAGGCGGTAACCCCTCGAATTCTCATTTTTATTGTTAGTGGTGTTTTTTTTTAAAACTGATCATTTTATTAACCATGCTCTCTCCCTCTCTCTTCTTCTTGACTGTTTGGGGAGGCTGTTTTTTTCTGAATGTGGCGATCCCTGATATGCATATTTCACCTTTTTTTCGAACAGTTGACGTCAATACTTGAAATAACGGCATGAAGATAAGCAAACGACAATCATTTAAATATCGAAATATCGATTTATGATATGAAATTAAGATTATAATATTATTCTCAAAATTTGTCATAAAATTATACATTAATTTTGCATAAATTAATCGTGTTCTTGCTAGTTTGACTCCAGGGGCTCTGGTCTCGGTAAGATCATTGAGTAATCGCCCATTTGGCTTTACAATGCCATTAGATTCTTATGTTTTATATGTTTGCGTGCTTTTGCATGCAACATTGTAAAGCTGATGGGTGAGTTGGATTTTTTTCACCGATACAGCTTGTGCTTGTTAATATGAGAACCTGCCTGAGGTTAGTGTAGCCTAGAGCCTGGTTTAAAACCCCAGTAGCAATTTGTTTTGCCGCTGACCGTTCCAAGGCGGTAACCCCAAGGGTTCTCCTTTTCGTTAAAACGTTTGTGGCGTCTTATTTGAATTGACATACTTATAACAACATGCTCTCTTTTCCTCTTCTTTTCGCTGCTTGGGTAGGGTGTGTTTTGTGAGTGTGGCGATTCCTTATCTGCAAATTTCACTTTTTTGTAAATATCTGAAATTCTTGATTTAAATAATTTCACAAACATATGTTAAAATATTAATTTTTGTCATTAAATAACATTGATAATATGACTATAATTATACTGAAATAAATACACATACAAATTATACAGGTTTTAAAAATCAAAATCAGTAAAATTAAGAAAATCGTCATCATTGTGCAATAACAGTATTACTCATTCATGTTTCAATAGTACTTATACCATTGTTGCACTAAGATGTCGAGATACGTGACACAAGGCAGCTCACCACAAAAAATAACATATAGCTACGCGTACATGTAAGATAACAATTTCAACTACAACATAATTAACTATTATATATAATATATCACAATTTATATATATAACATAAGTAAACATTACAATTTAAAATTAAAACACTTTGTTATGCAGAAGTTAAACATTCTATAAAAAAGACTTATCTGATTATAAGGCCCATTATATTGTTTTAAACACTTGACTGCGATGATAGGCGTTATAAAAAACAAACAATTTCATAGATTTAAGTATTTCGTATTTTCACAATTTTATAAAACGCTTTTGCTCTACTCGTCTTTTTTGTCAGACACGTTCACCATTATAACGTTCCTACAGAGAAGATAAGATACTTGAATTTAATGATTTGTATGACGCGTTCAATCACTATTTAATCATTAAAACAGAACATTGTTACATAAAAAATGTTGTACACTTAATCATTGTTCTACCTACACCGATCATTTTTTTTTATTTCTTCAAAATTGAAAACTAATAAGATGCACCATTTTTACTTCTTTTCTGAAATTTCCAATAAAATCCGTCCGTGCGTTCTTAAACCAATGACATTTAATTGAGGCGAGGGCTTAACCAAATGTCACAAAATTGACCGTAGCCTTTGTACATAGTATAAACTGAAACCGGCAAAATCTGCTGCAAAAACTTCTGTGTAACTGCTTAAGAATCGCATTAGCGCAGAATTGCATAGAATTGTTCAAAATTACTTAAAAATCCATATTTAAACAATGATACATGAATTTTCGTTTACAAAGAATATACCCACTACCGACAATTTCGTGACTTTTGGTTTTACCCCTACCTTGATTAAATGTCAGTGGTTTCTAAACGCATGCAGAGAATTTAATTTTTTTTCATACAAAGAAGTGAAAATAATTTGTCTTATTATAATTCAAGTTTGCAGTTTATATCCCGAATCAATGCTGAGATATTATATAGTTATTTGGTTTCTTGACAGGGATTGTGAGGATATATTGCCGGTCTGGGTGTCATATTACCCGAGCCGCAGGCGAGGGATAATATGACACCCAGACCGGCCATATATCCTCACATACCCTTTCAAGGAACCAAATAATTGTTTTATTATACTGCAAAGACTTTTTCAGACAAAATTAATAAGAAAACATCGATTTTTCGATTATTTCGCTTATTTAATGCCGAACGGCTGATTTCCCCTATGAGAACCTCAATAATTACATGTCTGACGTCATTAATTTACCTGCATGACGGCACTTCTATAGAAATTGAATGGATTATCCATTTGATTTTTATTCACAAAATTTGAAAATAATCTGATTGTTTTCAACGTTAAAAACATAACAGAAATATTTTCTGTAACAATTTTAGTAATCCCTAAGCATACCGCTTTATAATTTACAAGATCGGCTTCAAATTATGCATTTTTACGGAAATTCAAAACAAAATGGCGGACGACAAAAAAGGTGGGAGGCCAGACGGGGAAATTAAGGCACGTGCAGTTCATATCTACGGCCGATCCGTAAATACGGATATACATCAGCGGCAAATTATCCAATCAAATTCAAGGAAATTTCTTTGCAGTATAATAATTAAAAATATGATCGGTGTAGTTATAACATTGGTTAAGTGTACAAATACATTTCATTTGTGGGCAAAACCGGCGCTTCTCCTCTACAATTGACTTAGTTAATGTTTTAAGTCAATTTTAAAGCAAATATATAATACAAGAGATCAGAATGAACTTAGTCTACATGTATTTTAGTATAAAAATATCTTCATATGGAAATGGAGGTGGATTTGGTGGTTTTCGAATGGTGAGTTACAAAATCATTGTAAAACTTGAAATTTTAGATTCGAAAGACTACACCGCAGTAAACGTGATTTTGGCTGTCTGGGTTTTATTGAAAGTTACGTCATTTAATTAAAGTACTCTCAAAATGAAAGTAGTCTCCAAATCGACCGTAGGACTAAGCGAAACTTTTTAAATTAAGGGCCCTAATCATTGTGGGTATTTATTGCGGAACCTTTTAGAGATGTAAGTAATCAAATTATTTCAATGTATTGCATTGAAAGAAGTCGGATTTTGAACGATTAAAGAATTACTTGGTTAAATATCGTCACTCGTGTAAGAATTTTTTTCCCATTTGAATGCTTTAAAGTAAAACATAAAGCATCTGATTCACAATGATTTATTTTTTAACACATTTAGATCTATTGAAAATAATGTTTAAAGTAATTTAAATTCATACATGAATTGATTTAACAGATAAATTAATAAATGCATTTTATGCAATTGATCACAAGAACCTGAATTTTAATCAGAAAATATCAACTCAAGATCTGAAATGATGGACATTTTCCGATATAACCCATTCCCAAACCGTAACCAGCTACATAGTTGACATGGGATTTTCTGAAGTATAGAATTTCAAATAAATGAAAATCTAATGTTAATAATTGCGCGTTATATGTAGACCTTATGAAATCCGCTATCAGAAGTTTTTCCTACTTTCAATTTTGTCTTACACTCCATTCATTATGTCTCACAGGTCATTTAATCAGAACAGATATTCTCAAATTAATAACCCAGGGAAAACCATAAGAAGAAAAAGAGTAGCACCTCAGGGATTCACCAAGTTTACACAGAAATGCCATTATGGGAACTTCACAATATTTATTTAATAGTATCTCTTAAATGCATTTCAGGTGAATTTAGCATCCTGGAAGAAAGAATTATTGTAAACGGTATATTTTAGTTTCTTTGTAATGCTTGAGCTGTGATAACGCTGTCAACATTGCAACTGGTAAATTCTTATAACATGTTAATGGGTGGGGTACAAATCCGTTGCATTAGGAAAATGTAATATTCAGGTTCCTGTAATTTGATAAATAACTCAAATTAGTTTCACAGTGTTAAATTAAGTCTTGTTAATAGCAGAATTGCCTAACATAGTAACAATAAATTATGAAATGAAAACCAAAGATATAAATTGTGTTCACTACAAACATGTGCCAAATTATAAAAATGAATATATTATCTCCCTTTTGATGTTACACCAGTATTAAGTATTGAAGTGAACCTAGGTTTACACAGCAGTGTTTCAGTTCAATAATTTTGATGTAACAAGTATTCATAAGCTTTCCAATACAAATTGTTTTAAGGTAAAATAAACCAAAACTACCTCAGACATTAATTTTATTTCTATTTCATTCTATGATTTTTACCCAGACTTTAATTCTGATCGGCAATGTAAAATAAATTACCGGTAGTTATTTGGAAAGGAACCCACTTTGTGAATTTTAGTGACAACCCAATTTGACCAGTTTATAAGAGCAGTCAACACATTTTTGACTTTTTGCAGTCTGATACTTTCTGGTTAATTTTAAAATGACATGCCTGCAGGGTTGACAAAATGCCGGCAAATATGAGTATTTTCCATGCCGGCGGTATTTACCGGCAAATACTGGCAATTACTGGCAAATACTGGTCGATTGAATTGACCAGTCTGGAATTTATACTTTATTACCTATTATCATCATTCATATAGATAATTTCAAGTTTACCCATCAATTGCCATTATATTTATACTTAAGTTTAACACTTTTATCACTTTATCCATAATAAATAAAATATTTAAGTAATGAAAAAGTGGCAATTTGAATTGACCACCCATGGAATTTATACAATACAATGTATCCCTTATAGTCAGCATGTGGATAACTTTCAATTTTACAATAACACATAAGGTAAGATACAAAGAAGTCTCTGTCTACCAGGCAATCTCTTCTTTTCCCTTAAAGTATCTGTAACAGAACACCAGTTTTGGCAGCTTTCTGGAGTCACACCAATACGCAATCATTTACTTGCACCTAGACAAAGTGTATATGTTATTTATGACACTGTTGCCTGTGTTGCCCCTGGCTATTACAGCCCCTTGTATGAAACATGTTGTTTTAATAGTCTAGACCTTATGGCATTGCTTGTTAAGTGTCAATGACCAGGTGCACAGGTGAACCAGCATTAATTTCTCACCTGCTGTATTGTTAGGTTCTAAGTAAAAAAAGATAGTTCTTTAAGATTTATTTTTACTTTAAGTGCTTAAAGTGATCACCTGATATGAAATTTGATTAAAATATCTAATTAATTAAATTATTATTATGATAAAACATTAATAACAGTCAACTAAGTTAAGATTTCTGAAGTAATTTTAAGGCAAAAAACTCATCTGTGTAGTATTTGCCAGTATTTTCCAGTATTTGCCACTTTGGGGAGTATTTTCCAGGGCGGTAAATACCGTTAAATACCACTGGTAAATACTGGGGGTGGTATTTACCGCTCAACCCTGCATGCCTTGATCCATATTGTATTTTTTTCAAAGGAAGGAAACACATAATAACTTCTATGGCAGTGATGAGACAATATGGATACTTAATCCAGTTAATCAACAGTTAATCAATATAACTTTATGAAATTTTCTTGAATGGCTGTTGGAACAGGCATATTAACTACAAAACAAATGACTCTTTTTCACAGCAACTAAAGGAAAAACATTTTTCACAGTCCAAAAGATTGTGCGTGACTTTTTGTAGATACACCTCACTCCTCAGACTGAATGAATTTCAATGCAGTAAAGAAACAATCTGAAGAAAGACTATTCTAGCAAAGTACAAAATGAGAGTAAACTAAATGTTATGATCACTCACTTAAAAAATAAAATAAGTTATTATAAAGAATATTTTTAATTTGAGCAAAGATCAAAATAATTGTTATAATTTCATGGGTGCGTTTGCCTGAAAATCAGGATTTTGTGTGTCTAAAAATGATTGATGTTCTTCATTTTCCCTAAATAAATTTTCAGGATTTCAGGTTTTTCAGAATTCGTAACTTGCACCCTTGCAATTTTGTGTTTTTTTTTATAATTTCAGTGATAAAATCAAATGAAAGAAATGTGCCATCTCTGGTTCAAAAAGCATGAAATTGGAAGAGGAGAGGAAGAAGGCTAATTGTATATTAAATTTTATTAATTGACTATTAACAGGACTCTCACCAGACTTGCAAATCAGGGAGAAGTTTTGTCATAATTTAGTGCATTATGGAGAAGTTTGCAGTCATCAGCTTTCTTTCCCTATATCTTAAGAAGAGAGAAGTCTGGTCACTTTTGATGAGACTACTTCCTTAAAGTCTCTCTCTAGTGAGAGCCCTGTATTAAAATATACAGTACAGGCATTGCATACTTTGCCCTTTTTTTACATGAATGCAGTGTAGCAAAATCTCGAGGCATGTCATCACAACTGACCTGAACATGCCATTATCCTGGCAGACACTACATGGTACACCACATCAATACTTAACTATTTTATAATGGCCCAGCAATTCTCATATTAGTCCAGAACACCTGTATTGGCCCAGTTTAGTCTTCATATGAATTTAACCATGTTATTGGGCCTCGGGCTGTCATATTTACCCTCGGCTTTCTGCCTCAGGCATATATGACTACTCTTGACCCAATGACAAGGTCAACTTGAATTCACTTGATTTTTAACATTATATATAATAATATTCATCTGTGGGCCTTCTTGAACTAACACGATGGGTTCTTGTGGTTGTTTATTAGTTTATTAAGTAGGGTAATCTCATATGAGTGTGTCTCAAAAATCCAATGCTGTTTCCACTTTCATGGTTAATAACGACCCTTTACTCCATTTACACGCCATTTTACCACATGGGCAGCCAGTGTAAATCCACATCAGATAGAGATAGCACAAATGTTGCTCCAGACCAGCTTGCACATCAAACATTTTGTGGATGATCTGTATATACTCTGTTCATTAGATACATTTTAAGCTCTTTTTAACTGGAAGGAGATGTGTCAGCACCTAGATCTTCAATAGTTGCTCATGTGTTAAAAGGTGTATCCATCGAGTGAAATGAAGTATCAAAATGCAGGTGTGTTTTTTGTAATAATTGACCCTTTACTAAATATATACACATTTTCATTCCTTTGCAACCAGTGTAGAGATCCAGATCAGATGACAGATCTGATTGGCCGAGCAGACATCCCCAACCCTACAGCCAATGACCTGTCTGCAGTGAAAGTGGCACTTGCTATTCCTGGACTTGACATAGGCAAACAAGAAAATGAGACCATCCGTAGAAGTCTGACACTTGCGACTATCTACGCAGACTATCCTTTAGACAGATGGACCCATGTATTTACAGATGGGTCAGCCACTAGAGCTTTTAAGGATGGAGGCGCTGGTATTCATATAACATTCCCGTCAGGCCAGAAATCAGCCCATTACATTGCCACTGGAAAGCACTGTAGCAACTACAGAGCAGAGACTGAAGCGCTCATGAAGGTGGTCTCTCTGATTGAAGACTCAGCAGAAGAGGTAACCTCTGTAGTCTTCCTCACAGACGCAAGATCAGTTCTGGAGGCTCTGCAAAGCAACAATGTTCCCGAACTAGCACAAGCCGTGAACAAGCTTGGGTCTTCCCGCAATGTTGCCCTTCAGTGGATACCATCTCACTGTGGAGTGCCCGGAAATGAGGAGGCTGACAAGCTGGCTTGGACAGAAGCCCAGTTAGAGCAACCAGATAACCAGGTGACATACAAGGAGAAAGCCACCATCATTAAGGCTCTCACAAAGACCAGACAGGAAGCAGATGTCTACCACATGTTCAACAGACCAGAGCAGGTGGTGATGGTGAGGCTACGCTCAGGGCATAACAGACTGAATGCACACATGTGTAGGAAGTATAAATTGGTGCCATCCCCAATATGTCCCTGCGGAGAAGAGGACCAGACTGCAGAGCACATCCTCCAACGATTTAAACGATTCGACCAGGAGCGAGAAGCAACGTGGCCACAAGGTGCAACAATCCAGCAGAAACTGTATGGAGATGTTGACGACCTACGGAGGACCACAACTTTCATCGCGGATGCTGGAGTGGTCGTGTAGAGCGAACGCCAAGAAGACAAGAAGAAGAAGAAGATGTCACCGCGTCTGCAAACTTGATAACAGTATTTGTCTTGACTTGTTAATTGAACCTTAATTGTTTTTGGGGTCAAAGATCTATGTCTCAGAGGACATAAAGTAAATTGTTCCCCGTTCTTGAGACGAAAGTTCATTTCTGGTCCAACTTAATGAAACCCAAAAATCAATTGCTTTTCAATTGTGTTTTGATGGCCGACCCATCAGTACCTCCAGTCTTTTGATTTATAAGGAGTTTTATTAACCAGGTTTTCTTTAGAAAAATCCTGGTTATTAGATTGGGATATGTCGTTTGGCGGGCGGGCGGGCGGGCGTCAACATGTTGTTAAGTTTTTTGTGAAAGTTGTGTTTTTCTCAGTAACCGTTTAAGGTACAACTTTGAAACTTAACATAGTTGTCTGACATATCAATACCAATTATCAGGACAAGTTTCATAATCCCTGACCGTATTTTGACAAAGTTATGCCCCGTTTTCACTTAGAAATTTTGTTAAGTTTTTTGTGAAAGTTGTCTTTTTCTCAGTAACCGTTTAAGATACAACTTTGAAACTTAACATAGTTGTCTGACATCTCAATACCAATTATCAAGAGAAGTTTCATAATCCCTGACTGTATTTTGACAAAGTTATGCCCCTTTTTCACTTATAAATTTTGTTAAGTTTTTTTGTGAAAGTTGTCTTTTTCTCAGTAACCGTTTAAGATACAACTTTGAAACTTAACATAGTTGTCTGACATATCAATACAAATTATCAGGAGAAGTTTCATAATCCCTGACTGTATTTTGACAAAGTTATGCCCCTTTTTCACTTAGAAATTTTGTTAAGTTTTTGTGAAAGTTGTCTTTTTCTCAGTTACCATCCAAGGTATAGCTTTGAAACATATATTTTGTGAATGTTATCTGTTGATGCCAAATTGCGTGTTGACGCTTAGCTTGGTTTGTTGGTAGCTTATATCAACAGGCAGCTTAAGATTGCTACCCAGGTGTCTGTGATAAAGGTCAAGATAACTTGCTAAATATAGAAATTCAGCTTATCCTCAATAACTTTAGTTTGTTTTTACCTCTGGATGCCAAACTTAGTATATGAGTAGCTGATATCACAAGGGAACTTGGGATTGCCACAGGTATATGTGATCAAGGTCAAGGTCACTGTTGCTAAAAATAGAAATTCAGTTTTCCCTCAATAACTTGAGTTTGCTTTGGTATATTTTACGCCGAACTTAGTGTTGTTATCTAATAACAAGATGCAGCTTGAGATTGCTACCCAGGCACCTGTGATAAAGCTCAAGGTCACTGTAGCTAAAAATAGAAATTCAGTTTCTGCTAAATAGCTTGAGTTTTCTTTGGCCTATTGACACCATACTTGGTTTGTGGGTAGCTTAAATCAAGACGACACCATACTTGGTTTGTGGGTAGCTTATATCAAGACACTACTTAGGATTGATACCCAGGTGTCTGTGAAAAAGGTCTATATCACTTTTGCTAAAAATAGAAATTTAGGTTTCTCCTTATTACTTGGGTTAGCTGTGATCTATTGACACCAAACGTTCTTTGGGTAGCTGATACCAAGACGCAACTCGGGATTTCTACTCAGACGTCTGTGATAAAGATCAAGGTCACTGTTGCTAAAAATAGAAGTTCAGTTTCTTCATATCAGATATTTTCTTTACAAAAGTATAAGTATTAAATGAAAACCTGGTTTTCGGCGCGTGGCGACGTTTTTTTCTTGTTTTTTCTTTAGCTATATTGCCAATCAGCTAATGTTTCTATAGAGACTTACGGGTTTCCCCTAACTTTTTTAACCAACCGGGAAGCAGCTTTTCTTTAGTGTACACTGTTCTAAAAAGATGAACTAACCTGCGATTTTGTGCGGCCATTAACTGTGCGTAGTTTCGAAACAAAACCACGTGATTCCCCGCAGTGAATTGTCAACGAGCCTTTTAAACCTGGATGTTAAGTGTGAACCTGCCATGTTGGGACATGCGATTCAAGCGATAGTTTAAACAAGGAATATAGTCATTACTCGTAGTTATCACATTTTAACTACTTGAGAAAGTGAAGATGACACTCACCTCAATAGCTGGGAAAATACAATTCACTTCCTTGTCCATTCTCGATAAGACATAAATAATAACATAATAACAAGAGAGCCCACTTCATCGATTGTCTTTTGAGAAGCTTGTTTTAAAATTTATTTTTAATACATTTGTTTTTGCCAGAGTTTATGCTATGCCTTTATTCGTTTGCGACTATAAAATGAATGACGTATGATTTTCAGTAAACGTTATTTTCAATGCCTACATTGGGATAAAAAAATGTCCAGTTGTTGTAAATCCCCTGTTGTAACCCAGTTACCTGCGGATCAGAATTCTGATGATTTAACCTAAAGACGAGTGCCTTGAGCTTATATTAACGTTGTTTATATTTAAGTTTATAATGTTTATTTTTTATTAACATTTATATATCATAATTGTTCCTGTAATTCAATTTTAAAATAGGAGGAGATGTCACATGTGTTTTTACATATAAAGAAAGCCAAATGATTTGTATGGAGACAACCCTTGCCTTTGGCGTATTCAATGAGTATGCAGACGAGGTGAATTGGTGATGTTCCAAATAATAAAACATAAAACATATGATTGGCTGAAATGAAAACTAGTTTCCATGTCAGCCAATCAGATGCTTGAGTTCTGAATCTTCACATAAAACTGCCTCAAAGTGAAGATCGACGAAAGTTGTATTTGTCCAAGAAAAATAAACAGAGCTGTTGTTCCTTAACAGTTTATTGCTGTCTGATTCGAGAGTTGACCTGTGAAAAAATAAACGGAGTTGTTGTTCCTGAACAGTTTATTGCTGTCTGATTCGGGAGTTGACCTGTGAAAAAATAAACGGAGTTGTTGTTCCTGAACAGTTTATTGCTGTGTGATTCCACAGTTGACCTGTTAACAGATAAACAGGGTTGTTGTGAAGATCGACGAAAGTTGTATGTGTCCAAGAAAAATAAACAGAGCTGTTGTTCCTTAACAGTTTATTGCTGTCTGATTCGAGAGTTGACCTGTGAAAAAATAAACGGAGTTGTTGTTCCTGAACAGTTTATTGCTGTCTTATTCGGGAGTTGACCTGTGAAAAAATAAACGAGTTGTTGTTCCTGAAAATTTATTGCTGTCTGATACCACAGTTGACCTGTGAAATAATAAATAGAGTTGTTGTTCCTGAACATTTATTGCTGTTTGATTCCACAGTTGACCTGTGAAAAAATAAACAGAGTTGTTGTTCCTGAACAGTTTATTGCTGTTTGATTCCACTGTTGAGCCCATAAACAAGCCTTTTAATGGTCTCAACACACATTCTACCGTATCACCAGTTTTCATGATAACAGATCGACGAATTCTCGACATGTTCTGACAATTGGAAAACATAACATTTTATGAATCCTCTGTTATCTGTTTACGTAAGTTTTTAAATATTTTGCTAACGCGATAAAAGAGTGTAAAGGCCCATTTTATAACTGATCGTGGATAAGAAGGCAGTCACGTGTTTACATGTATATAAATTGATCTTGTGGCAGATACTTAAACAGAGTGAGTGATTAATACTCATGAAGAGAACATGGCGATATCACACTCTAATCGTTTTGCTGATAAACCATATTTAAGAGGCTCTGTCAAAAATACGTGTCTGTCACGTGACTGTCTACATATCGGTAACAAACTATAAATATACGTATATAATACTGTGCCGATTGTTTACATTCTTTACTTAATATTTTTGAAAAGCCTGGAGAAGAAAAAAATAAAATTGGAAATGACTTGTTATCTCGTGTGCAACAATGTGTAAATACAGATCACTTTGCACATCCGTGAAGTTTGATCTGGATCTACATTGTTTTCTTCTTGGTCTCAAATAACCTTATTAATTTAGAAGAAACTTTTGCAGATCGTTATCAGACGACAGAGAAATGCGGCCAGTATAAATCCAAATCGGCCTCAAAAGAATAGGATTTGATCAAGAATAAATTAACAAACCTAAAAGTTACATTTCAGATCCTGAGTAGACAGCAGCGATGTGTGATTAGTATTTATCCAGACTTCCGTGCAGTCTGATCAGTATATGAACTGTTTACTTCTTGTTGAGGAAATCATCTTATTTATCTAGAAATATAATGTACGGATTCTAATCAGAGTCTGGAATGTGCGGCACTTGCAGATCCAGATGCATGCACACCGTTTATTCTTATCATAGAACCTGTTGAGGCAAGTGTGAGGTTGGTGCACCCTAGAACCTAGTTTAAACCCCAGTGGCAATTTGTTTTGCCACTGACCGTTCCAAGGCGGTATCCCCAAAGGTTCTCTTCTTCGTTAATTGTTTGTGGCGTCCAATTTGAATTGACATACTTATATAAAACATGCTCTCTCTCTTCCTCTCTTCTTTTTTCGCGGCGTGTTGAGGCTGTGTTTTTTGAGCGTGGCGATTCATGATATATTACTTTTTCTTGATCAGAAAAACTCTAATAAATTTAGAAGCAATAAGTGTATATTAAAATGCACAAATGTTCAGGCTGATCTTGATCTACAACGGTCACACATTGCCTATATGCCCTACCCCGTGCATCAAAGATAACAACTCGTAAAGATTATAATACGTTTCAAGTGACACATGCGATTAACACCTTTTCCACTTTTTTAAAAGAACAAGAACAAGCGATTACCATTCTCAAACTATGTTATAAAAAAGTTTACACGTGCACGCTCCCGTCTTGAATCTTAACATCTCTAATACAGTAACACCTATCATAAAGAAAACACCGGAATTAAGACCACCTTTACAATAAGACCAGGTTTTGAAGACATTCTCACAATTTTGCAATATGTTTTACCCATAATTGGGGCGCGTCACGGGAAAAGGTACCTTCGGACATTTTTAGTGATATTTTAGATTTTACTAAATTTATATAGAACTTACAACTATAAATCAAGTACTTGTAACTAAAATGTGATTTTGTTACACATTTTGACACTAAAATGGTATTTTTACCGCGAAATGCATAAAAAGTAATGTCGTCTTCTCAAATTTATGACGTCATTTAAAAAATTGACGTCAACTGTCCGAAGGTACCTTTTCCCGTGACGCGCCCCAAATAAGACTGTCCTGCTATAAAGACCACTGTAGACCAGTCCCAGCGTTCGACTTAATAACGAGATTTCACTGTATAATGTATATACCACAAAGTCTCTCGATATAAACAATATGAAGGCCACTTATGTCCAGTCCTAGCGTTCGACTTAATAACGAGGTTTCACTGTATAATGTATATACCACAAAGTCTCTCAATATAAACAATATGAAGGCCACTTATGTCCAGTCCTAGCGGTTGACTTAATAACGAGATTTCACTGTATAATGTATATACCACAAAGTCTCTCGATATAAACAATATGAAGGCCACTTATGTCCAGTCCTAGCGGTAGACTTAATAACGAGATTTCACTGTATAATGTATATACCACAAAGTCTCTCAATATAAACAATATGAAGGCCACTTATGTCCAGTCCTAGCGGTAGACTTAATAACGAGATTTCACTGTATAATGTATATACCACAAAGTCTCTCGATATAAACAATATGAAGGCCACTTATGTCCAGTCCTAGCGGTAGACTTAATAACGAGATTTCACTGTATAATGTATATACCACAAAGTCTCTCGATATAAACAATATGAAGGCCACTTATGTCCAGTCCTAGCGGTAGACTTAATAACGAGATATCACTGTATAATGTATATACCACAAGGTATCTCGATATAAACAATATAAAGACAACTTTAGTCCAGTCCCAGCAGTGGACTTAATAACGAGATTTCAGTGTATAATGAATAAACCACAAGGTATTTCGATATAAACAATAAAAAGACCACTTTAGTCCAGTCGTAGCAGTGGACTTAATAACAAGATTCTAATGTATAATGAATATACCACAAGGGTATCTCGATAAAACAATATAAAGACCACTTAAGTCCAGTCCCAGTGGTGGACTTAATAACGAGATTATACTGTATAATGCATATGCCACAAAGGTATCTAAAAACACATTATGAAGACGACTTTATTCCAGACACAGCGGAGAACCTATATTTCACTGTATAATGTAGAAACCAAAAGGCGACTCGAAAAGTCGGCAATGTAACTGTAGTGTACTGGACATCACCCAATATTGTCATGCCTGCAAACATTGATATAGCAATCTAAACACGTGGAACTTGGCTGCATTGTTCCTTTGTCGAATATTCAGAGATATCGTGTAACAATTAAATGCATCCATAATTCTATTTTCCTGCTCCAGGCATTGTCCCAGTAAATTAATGTCCGTTTCTTTGTGTCCAAGATTTCCGGTTGTTATGATAGAAGTTATCAAACTGTTTAAAGCAGATAGCTGTTCATAACGACGCTGTAGACAGCCGTACGTCTTATACTGCAGAAAGTATATGTAAGGGAGGGAATCCACGACCGCCCAGTCCATCCAGAAATCATCACGATCATTTCTATACTGCAAGTCGTCTGCTGTAGACCTAATCATTTCGTACCGCATTTCTTGTGGCAAACAGTGTACTTCATTGGGTAGAAATCTGACACAGAATGCGCCGATATGTTTCACTGCCTCAATGTCATTGTTATCTGAAAACTCCCGAAACCCCCTTGACATAGACGTGCCATGAGGAAAGCATCCACATACAGTTTGTACTAAATTCATGTCATATTGGCTCTCTATAGATTGTAGTAAAACTTCCGCTGAAATAAAGTCACCAACACTATAGAGAATTGAAGCAACTTTCAATTTACTTGATGTCAAATCTGAATATAAGCCAGCCTCCAGCCATGTCAGAGCTTCAGGACTTACTGTGTTGTTTGTTGCGATGCTGACTGATGCCATCATAGACCCGAATGTTGTACAGAGAAATGGTGTCAGCAGACGACAAGCGACCCGCTCCAGCTCACTTCCTTGTTGGTAAACCGTGATTAATGACCTGATTAGTGCAACTGAGATTCCTTCATTCAAAATAAATTTAACATGAATACTGATACATGTATTAAGCAAGATATTGTAACTCAGCTTCCCCGAAATAAATCTTGCGATTTCCACTGGCGTTTTAATTTCTGCTGCAATTCCGTTTAATGGTTTTAGTTTTGAGATATATCTTAACACAAAATTATCAATTTTTACACCAAGTAAGATCAAACCGTCTGAATTTATAACAGTTTGTAATCTTGTCAGCAGCCAGTGCTTGACTTCCGGTGTAAACTTTCTCGCCATTAAATTGTTTTGATGTATTATAAAATGCGGACAATATTCACGTTCTACACATGTTCTCAACTGAATAAGACAGAATGTAAAAACCTTAAGTAAATTATGAGGACACCATACAGCGGGGTGCGTTTTATCAATGACCAACAAAAGCACGTTTTTACACATAAAACTGGACAGAGAGGTTTCCTCAGGATGTTTAAGATAAGTTTTAAGAATCAACTTTAACATCACATAACATTGTATTTGTGTGATATTCATGTTCAAGATAACACATCTCTCCGCATGAGATGTTGAAATTCTCCACTCTGCTATTTCATACGGACTGCCTTTAAATCCCACAGGAACAGCATAACAGTTATGTTGTTCTATGTATCTTTTCATTTCATTAGAAATCTTTCCTTGAATTAACTGTTGATCTAACCAGAATCTTACTGTCTGTGGCAAATTTTTACACGGAAAAGCATAAATGCGATCTAAGTCAGTGGAACCGTCTCTTTTAACCGTATCCGCAGGACCATTCTTTTTCCCAGTCTTAATAACTTCGTAGAAATTATTTTTGATAACAACCATATCTCCCCTGTATCTAGCAAAGCGTTCATCTATTATCTCAGTGGCAGGACGTGGTTCGTTGTCGTAGAGCTTTTGTAAAACGCAGTAGCCAGGAGGAATGTGTTCACCCTGGATTATCATTATATTGCTGCGACCATATTCCCAGTCTCGCCAGTCATGGATGAGATTATAGCGATTGTCACTAATAAGAACGTCAGTATCTGAATGCAGTCCTTCAGTAGTTGTACCTTCAACCTGACTGCCAAAGTAGTATTCAGAGACGCCCTTGCCTGTCAGTCTGTTTGCAATGTTGTCCATATTCTCCCTCAGCAGGAATGATCTTCTTCTCCTGCTCACCATTCTCTCATTCACTCCAATGTCCTCTAACACACTGGCAAGTTTAAGAGATACATCAGAGTAAAACGCTGGTACTCTAAACATCCTGAAATATGTAAACAACACACTCTTCAATTAGCTTTTACGGCAAGTCAGCAAACATTTAAGATGGAATGCGCCCCAAGATTTATGTTCGTGTTTCCTTACGAAATTTTGCATACATATAATCGAGCATACACCTGATTTGGAGATATGCTTACTTTTTAGTGTTACAAGGATAGCTTTTAAAAAAGCTAGTAGACGGCTCGTAGAGTACATTACATTGAAGTGGATGAGGCTTTATGTTAACGCTTTGAAATTTTTGCATGCAAAAACAAATAAAGAAATTTGGGTGGCCAAAATATTTTACTTTACAAAATTGGGCTCCGACAGGTCAGACAGAAAGTTAAATTAGAGTTTTAAGTTAAAGTATAAGTAAAATCGGATGTTTTATATTAAAATCTAATGTGATATTTGTTGTGAAAGACAGAGAACGTTGACTTGTAATGACATTATAAACTGAAGAAAGCCAATGGCCCAAATAAAAATGAAAAAAAAAGAGTTTAAATAGACCTATCAATGTGGATACAAACAGTAAAATCTAACAGTTTTTACAATACTTTTGCAGTTTAAACAGAAAACTGAAAAAGTATTGTAATAATAATAATAATAATAATAATAATAATAATAATAATAATAATAATAATAATAATAATAATAATAGTAATAATAATAATAACTAAAAAGCTCTTATACTATGTTGGTTCTTTCTAGTATTATATGACCCGGGACATCACGAGTCCTGGAATCACATTTCAGCGAAATTTCTTCGTTTAGAGTTCCATTGAGAGAATATCGATTTATAATTATCACATCGCACAAAATGTGATTGGGCTGATGTGGTTAAACAGTGGCATACAACTTGAGAGCCACATTTGATGTATTACTTACACCCATGGACTTTAACAGAATTTTCTTCCATACACAAACCGAGGAAACCCTTACAACAGTGCAAAAATTGAATGAAAAGTTACAGACCTAATAGATGTTAAACTCAGATACCACTTCATTATTTAAAATATCATATTAGATCTTAATTTTCTTAAAACTTGTTGACGGCACGTTTATAATTTAATTGAATGTCGTCTTCTTATACCGGTATATTTATCAACTGTGCGTGAGTCTATATAAAACACGGGTCGAAATATTCTAGAGACGAATACCTCAGGAAACGTTCGTACACCGTACTTTAGCGCGGTACAGAGAGCGTCTACAAGTCTAAGCGTCAAGATTACCAAGGCCAAGGAAACTCAGGTTTTTGCCTAGTTGCTTTTTAAACAACGATTTTGATTAGCTGCTATTTAATAATCTAATGATCTTAAAGGATTGAAAAGGGGTATTCCCACACTGATTTCCTTCATCCATGAAATAATCAATAAAGAAAGCGAGAACCACGAACTTCCGTTCAAACGGCTTAACTTGGTTTTCTTCGCTGTTTCATTGGAAATTCCTACCGTATATCCGGCCGCCCGTGGGCGAGCCGGAATAAGCCGTTTCGAAACTACATGCCTTCAAAGTATACCATAAACGTCACTTTTTGACGTCTGACAAATTTCCCCTGTTCGAGCAACAAAGGCCGATATTTCAGTTAATTTTAGGTTGATTGCTACGAAATATCATAACCTAGTGCGTCTTACAAATTACTTCATGTACATATAATTTTCTTATCCGTGGCTTACGTTTAACAAATTTAATGCGTATTTAACGTCCGTTTTCAGAGATAAAATGACCTCGCATTCTGCTTTAAAAATCGCGGTTTTTGTTGATTTTAAAATAATCTGCAAATTTAAATTATATTTTTTTAATTGTATTTATTAAAAATTGTACGACAAATCGTTTGATATCAAGAAAAGTATACCTTACCAGCTTCGTTTTCGTCCAATACTAATGTATCTTAATATTCTATCCATTTTCATTTTACGTTAAAATGATGCTTTCGTGTATGCGGGAAATCTGCCGTTCATTTCAGTATCGTTCATTCTTCCATCTTTCTTTTATCATAGCAGAGTTTATGGTTAGACAATGATTTAACAATTTTCATTATACGCATTGTAAATTTGCAAGTGAACGAAAAAGCTTTTCACTGACGTACCAGGCTCACGAATTGGACGCATACGGACATGCATACGGACTTCGCACCACGGAATTATGTAATGCCAGCTCAAAATTGGCGACTCTAACCGTCATGACAAAGTTATTACGTACTGTAAAATAAGTCTACACATTTCTGCTAGAAAATCAATAGATGAAACACTGCTAAATGTCTTTTTACTCAAAATGCATGACTTACAATCCCGTCGACAATGTTACAATGTATTACTTTCCTTCATTCGTTATATGGTATTTATTTTTAACGAAAAGCACAGTTTGCTAGTTAAATATCGTTTGAAATGTTTTATAATATTAGAAAGGTTAAGAGAACATTTTTCTTCCCACAGATACAAATCTAAACATTTTGATTGTCAAACCAATGATTTTTATAGAATGTTTGTAACTAAGCTAACACATGATTACTGACTTCATTCCCTGATTGATTGATTGATTGATTGATTGATTTGTTCGTACTTGAATACTTGTAGCCTAAATGTTTCTTTTTTCTTAATAATGGCATCACATGCACGTAATCAAATATCGCTAACGTAGATAATTACAGCGACATAAAACGACGTGTATACTTTGCGAAATCGTGATTAAAACATAAATCCACAGTAAAAGCTATCTTAATAAATTAACTATGGAGATATGAAATTTAATATATTACGGAGATGTAAATCTTTTGTTCCTGAATACATAACAAAAAATGCAAAGCATTATGCCTGTTAAACTTTTGTTCCTACCAGATTTCATATTCGGCAAAAACTCGATATTATAAAACTTTCAGTTTATCATATGCAATAAAACATTGTAGAGAAATTCAATATTATATATATTCTCTTTATTTCCACATGATGTGATTAGCAACATACAATACGAACGAATAGCAAATAGCATAATACAAACATAAGAAGAACATGCATGCGCGTACAACCATTCCATCTAACATCAATACTAACATAACAGGCATATAAATACAAACATGTTAATGACCTGGCACTCAACATGAATACAAACAACTAGCATAAATATAAACATGACAAATAACATGAATACAACCACGGCAGATAGTATAGAACAGATCATTCTAGCATCAATACAAACAAGGCAATCAATCACCTGACAACTAACATATATAGCTCTACAAGCATTATACATAACATAATACAACTACATGTATTACAGATATCATGAACATAAACATGCTTTCTAATATCAATACAAGCAAGGCGATCACACCATATATAAACCTGCCATGACATTATAACAAACATGATAACTAACATGAATGGCAACATGACAGTAGCATAAATATAAACATGACAGATATACAAGCCATGTAAAATAAGACGTATAAGTATGCAGAGACAAAAGTACATAAAATTGTACAGAAACGGAACATAATAGAACAATTGATGTTATTTAGATAAAATTATTATTGTCTAATAAATTGTACTTATTAGTATATCTTTATCTATTTGCTATAACTAAGATACTGTGTTTTTCCTGATCTTTTTGATGTGAAAATACTTTAATGAAATGATCTCAGTCGAACTTTGAACTGTCGATTACAAATTCTATTGCTATGCGTAGAAAATGTTTGTGTACTTGTTTGCTATCAAGAGATAATAATCGTCTGCCTATTAATTTTTGGAACTTGGTTTCATTGTTACCACTTAAAAGCTCACTTAATGCATCATTTCCAAAAGTACTTAAGATTAGAGTGTAAAACTTTTCTCTTTTGATTTCTGTTTCAGAGCATTCTAATATAGGGTGTTTGAACGCGTCATCTGTTACAACTCCACATAATTCACATAGAAAGGTTTCCGATTGAGAATAAGGTTTATTTATCCAAAGTTTGCTTATCTTATAGGCATGATATAAGCTTTTTGTGTTGTTTGCGCATTCCCACAAAATAGACCGTTCAATGTTTGTTTGTAAAAATTTAAACCTGCGAAAAGAGTCGTCTGCGTTTATTCTCGCAGTCCAATTGTTATGCTCAAAAGTACGTATAGAGTATTTACAGAGTGACTTCCAAATTCGATGAGTTGGGAAAATTCCACTTTGCAGGTATTCAACTAAGTGATGTGAAAGTGTATACTTTTGGAGTATTTTAATAACATCGGGAATAAAACTTTTCTGTCGCTTTTCGATAGAACAAACGAACTGTGCTAACCTAGCATTGAAGACATGATAAGATAGTACTGTATCAGGCATGTTGCATAATCTACATAGGAACATAAGTTTTCTTAGGTCAATTTCACATTCAACATTTCTCCAACCTAACATACTAAGACACATATCTGTTCCTGTCAGAATATGAAATTTTTGTATTTTCTTAGCAGCTAATCTCTGAAATCTATCTAGGCGGTTATAATCAAACTTCTTAAGATTACTCCATAATTCACATCCGTATAGTAAGCGAGGTAAACAAACTTTGCTTATCATACCAAATACTATTTTTTTCTTTCAACAATAATTTTACAGATTAACTAAATTTCCCGAACATACACGTATTTAAACGTCAAATAAAAAAGTGGATAGATTGGTAAAATAAATTGATATTGAGCGAAAACGTAGCTGGTAAGGTTGTACCTTTCTTGATATCAAACGATTTGTCGTAAAATTTTGAATCAATAGTTTAAAAAAATCAAAATTAAAATTTGCAGATTTTTTTAATCAACAAAAACCGCGATTTTTAAAGCAAAAAGCGATTCCATTTTATGTTAGGTACGCATTAAATTTGAAAAACAAGAGCCCCGGATAAGAAAATTATATGTACATGAAGTAACTAGTAAGACGCACTAGGTTATGATATTTCGTAGCAATCAACGTAAAATTGACTGATATATTGGTTTTTGTTGCTTGAACGCGGGAAATATGACAGACGTGTCAAAAGTGACGTTAGTGGTATACTTTGAAGGCTTGCAGTTTCGAAACGACTTTATATAGTTACTAAAAAAGTAAGCACACATCCAAATCAAGAATGTGCTCAATTATATGTATCCAAAATTTCGTGAGGAAACTTGAAATTTTTTATTGCGCGTTCCACCTTTATGCTGTATATATTATAAACTACATTTAATAATTGTCCCCAAATAAAACATGATATGGGGCGCGTCGCGGGAAAAGGTACCTTCGGACAGTTGACGTCAATCCTTAAAATGACGTCATAAAGTTGAACAGATGGCATTAATTATTATGCATTTCGCAGTAAAAATACCATTGTTTTGTCAAAATGTGTAACAAAATCACCTTTTATTTATGTAAAATAATAATTAGTTGTAAGTTCATTCTAAATATAGTAACAACTAAAATGTTACAAAATATGACCGATGGTACCTTTTCCCGTGGCGTGCCCCATATATTATCAATACTAATTTACAAAGATTACACAGATATTTCTGAAATAGCCCTTAAATGTAATGGTCATCAGTCCTTACTGAAGAAAGAAATAGTGCAAGAGAAAACTTATTATCATGTGTATAGGTTTTTAGTTGGTGTATTCAATTACAAGAAGAATCCGAGTTTTATTTGACATCTGCGTGAAATTAATACCTTAAATCACAACATTTCAGGCACTTAAAACATTACGATCGGCATACAATTTCGTAGTTTTCTGTAGATTTTAAATGCCTGATTCTAAATCTACAAAAATATGTTTACATACAATTTAATTTAATTTTCTAGTTCGGTGTGGCTTTAAATTCGTTGAAAGATTTTTCCAAAGAATGCAGGAAAACTAATATGTCATAAAAAAAATATTTAAAAGTAATGCTATCTCCTTTACAACAATATCTATAACATTAACCTTTTCATTACCGATTCCGTTCGGTAAACATAACGAATACATTTTGTACGTCGTTAATCTTAGGAATGTAAGCAGTGAGTAAGTAAACATTCTATCACATGATTCTGATATTTATGTCCCAGTGAATTATATACATAAACTTACCTAAAAAAGTGCGTTTTTTGGAAATCCTGCAATTAGTATAGTGACTGTTTTTACTTCTGTGTGAACTTTAAATCTGTTTATCAGTGCCTTTTTTAATAATAGCATAAACAGATATAAATTTATTATCTTGTCTGACTCGGTGAAAACATGTCATTTACTAAACATGTTTCAGGCCATACTAGCAATCTTTCTAAGGAAAATTTAAAAAATTAATTTTATTGTTATATTGCATATAGTATCAGACCTAAAAGAATATTGTAACATACCTTTCATGAACTCTTAATGACAAACTCCTAATTCCAGTTTCTAAACTTGTATCTATCTAATAGTCAACGTGTCCTTAATAACACAACTTATCATGCCCTTTTTCGATAATCGTTGATTGTTACTTTACATTTGATAAGATAACCTTGTTTAAACAAAATGTACCCACCGGAGCTTCAATAAACGACCTTTTATACTTCACTTGTACATGTACATTGTATACGTATCGGAATATTACTAAGTACACATTTTAAGTTTGAATATCTCAACGAAAAAAGTATCCGAATTAAAAGAAAAAGTTGTAATTTGTTTAATATGATGAAACAATGCGATCCTTACAAATCATGCATTTGTCTTATTTTTTACGTCAGCATAAACGAAAAAGAGAACCTGAGAGTTTACCGTTTTTGAACGGTCGCGGGATTTGCCACTGCGTGTTAACAGTAGGTTCGAGTGCGCACCAACGTAACATTTGCTCCAACAGGTTCTTAATTGCACTTATAAGCATATGTTGTCTTGGTGAATTAGCTCTAACCAACCCATCAACTTGACATTGGCATGCAAAAAGACACAAACATATAAGACATAAGAAACTAATAGCATTATTGAGAAAAAATGTGGCTACTCGATGACCTTACTGGAATCAAATTACGACGACTGAAACAACAAGTCTGATCCTTTCCACAACCGACCCTGTTTTCCGGACGGGCGACCATAACGCATTAGAACGTGCAGAAATATTGAGTTCCCCTAAACCAACATTGGTTTCTTGTCGGACATCCGAAACGAAAAATATCGTACTTTTTCACGATTTTAAAACCTTTAACGTAAATCTGCGTAAAAACTTCAAGATTCAAGATGCCCGTTGATGAGCGTATGTTCGAATAAAGAATATACGCTTTTTATTCGTAACATGTTTTCTACCCTTCAATGAAATTCTGAATTTTAAACATGGTTAGAAACCCCATTTAATAACGGTACATTCAAAACATGTTATTTAACGTTTTTCTTCTGTAAACAAACAGTGAAATATGCATATAAGGAATAGATCGTTAAAATCCCGAATCTCAACGCTCTGTAACGTTATAGGTGAAACCAAATCGTATAATTCGTGTTATCGCTGGAAGACTGTAACGGAAAATTCAGTAAAACAATTTTTCCAATTAACTGTAATTAATTTTTATGTCATTGCAAAAATGTGATTTTTAAGTTATTACTTGGTAGATAAGGGTATTTTCTGAAATATTGGATAACTGTTATAGCCACTATATTATTTTTACAAGAAAGGATAAAGAAAAAGCAACACTGTAATTAGACTTTTTAAAAATGGAATTCGAATAAATTACTAATTCTCTTATCAGATTATCTAAGTCACATGTAAACAATTTTGAACTACATACTAACATTTCTTAGTGTACACCTGCGTACTGGGGCATTACTGGCTTGATAATTTAACTGTACTATAGTCTATAGTAATGGGTTCCACAGAATACAAATTCACATCAGTAAATAAAGAGTATGACACCAACAGCGCATATAACTGCAAGACACATTGATATCATTGAGATAATACAGTGCTGAATGAAATGCTCGTATGTAATGACAATGTAATTGTCTTTTCTACAATTTTAAACCCATTCCTGAAGACGCCCATTTTCAAGTTGCATGGTTGTTCCTTCTTGTTTCGTACGCCTCTTTCAAGATCGATGTTTCCGTGTTCTTCTAAATAGCCATCAAAGCAAGGACTTTTTATAAAAAGAAATAAAAATCAACAGGTTTTCTACAACAAAGGTCGGTTTTTGAAAAGTCAAAATTTTGTCATGTTTAAATACGTTATGGTTGTGGACAGGGAATCACTTATCCAACTAACTGTAGATCTATGTTCCAACCATCTTTGATGTCTACGAAAACCACTATAAGATATACGCAAGAGAAAAATGAGCAGACAGGTACTGGATGTGTGTCACTTCAAATAATGCACAGATCTCTGTAGCAATCATCCATAGATTACAATTAATAAATCGTTGTAGAAATATATAAATAAAGGAAAAGCTCGTACAAGTCTTAAATGTTATAAATCCTGACTTTTCAGCATGGCGATTTCCGCGTAAAACAGTTAAAAGACTTTAGAGCCATTAGTATGCCAAGCCAATACTACGATGAACATTTACAGCGCAGAGTCATCCCTGTGTAGAGCATATAATATATCAAACCCTTACATAATACGACCATAACTGTTTGAAGCAATTACTGAGTCAGTCCCTAACGAAAAAGAACCATTAATGTGTAGAGTCATTACTGTGTCGAGCCATTACTATACAAAATCATTACTGTGCCGATAAATAACTGTGTCGATGCATTACTAAATAGAACCATTACTGTGAACAGCCATTACTGTGCGGAGCCATTACTAAATAGATCCATTACTGTGTAGAGTCAGTACTGTGTCGAAACATTAATATATACAACCATTACTGTGTAGAGTCAGTACTGTTTCAAGCCATTACTACATACAGCCATTATTGTGCCGAGCAATTATTAATTTTAAGCATTACTGTGTATAGCAATAGCTGTGTCGAGCCTGAACTAAATAAAGAATTATAATACTAAGTGTGTAGAGGCATTACTGTGCCGAGCAATTACAAATTAGAATTATTACTGTGTATAGCAAATATTGTGTCGAGCCTTTCTCAGTAGGACCATTATAGTGTCGAGCCTTTACTAAATAGAACCATTATTGTGTAGACCCATTACTGTGTACTTCCATTACTAAATAAAATCATTTCTGAAGAGCGATTACTTTGTCGAGCCATTACTAAATATTACTATTACTATTTAGACCCATTACGGTGTGTTGCAACTACTTAATAGAACCAAAACTGTGTAGATTTGTTACTATTTCAAGAAATTATTAAACAGGGATGGTTGTCTCGGAAATTTCTCGAATCGTCAAGTTGCGACAAAGATTACGACAGTGCAACGATGAAACTAAGTTGTCGTTGTTTAATTGTCTGGAAGAGCATCATAACGTTCTCGTTTCTCAGACCCAACATACGATGTCGTTTATGCTAAGATGGCTCTGTGTAGTTTATAAATAGCTCGGTTTTCGCCTTGTCGCATTCACTTTTTCGCAGCAGTTGATACAAACTGAACAAGAAAAAGTAAAACAGTAACTTACTGTTTTACAGACGGTCTATTATTCACAGACAACTGAACAATCTCTCATAGAATTGTATTGCAATGTCTAGCCCATTTGTTGATTTGTTTTAATGATATTTTGAAAGAAAGCTATCCAACCTGCATTCTGATTTCAAACCTTGCCTATCTGTATCACACTTGTCCTTACAAATTTTCATAATTTTCCCTTTTTGATAGTGTTCTCATCACATATTATTTGCCTATCAAGTATGATACATGTATGTTTTGTTGATTTTGAAGAACAATTCAATATTCTATGATTTTTTTTCATTTTTAACCACTACTATGGGTTTCAATTACCATACCCTTTAGAATACAACTTCTTCCCAAATCTTTATGTAATATTTAGTGTTTACAAATTATATAATTTAAAAAACAGTATCAATTTATTTTACCACAGAATTGATGAAAGTGATATTATGTCTTGAAGACATTCAGGCTTCCTCTAGTTCAGGCAAACTTAACTTTGGAACCTTTTTTTACATGATAGGGTAATCTTTTTAAATTAAGACTTCTTTTCTGGAATTTCATACTGAATAGCTCATGATTTGACAAAAACATGAAAGTGTGTTTCATTCTGTTAAATAAACTTAAAAACAATTCTTTATTCACAGAAAGTTTCATAAATTTATGTAAAATACCCAATACACTATATTTTGCGAATTTCCAGAAAAATATTTAATCATAAAAATAACAAATGCTGAATTACCTTCAAAGAATGCGTTTTTATTTATTGAACACACTCCAAGCATCTCATCCCGATCACAAACCCCAATGCAGTTGGTACTCATAGCGAATAATAGCAACACAATTAACCTTTGTATCAATTTTGCATTTTCAAAGTGAGGTAATGTGAAAAATGGAACGCCTGGAAGTTATCAGCTGCTTATAATTCAATTCATTTTACTTCATAACCTTGCTTATTTCAATGTGGTTAATAATAATAACTTAAATGCAGCTAAAATCTGATTAAGTTTGACAGAAATCTAAACACTGGTGAGGTGAAAAATGCATTATAAAAACACAACATGATGACAACACATGTACATCCTGCATTCTTGAATGTTGCATCATGTTAAGAGACTCAGAGATCAGTAGGGCAAGCCGGTTGCACAATTGACAATAACTAGGTTTACCACCCGATAACCATAGTTATTGGTGAAAACCCTAGATATCGGCTGATAACCATAGTTATTGTCAATAACTATGGATGTCGGACCAATAACCTTTGATATTGGCGAAAACTATAGCTACAGACTGAAAACCATAGTTCTTGGAGTTAACCATGGTTAACAAGCAATATTTATCTAGGGTTTTCACTAGTAATTATGGATATCATATCTAATGTGCACTTGGCACAAAACTCTACATATAAATCAATATCCTAGGTTGTTGTCTTGCCATTGTATCTGTTTCACTTTGACATGCAGTTTGCCCGAATAATCCAATATCTATAGTTATCGACCAATAACTATTGATATCGGCACGATTCATAATTCATTTTAAGAGGTCGCAAACATTGCAAATGGCGAAAACTAGCTAAAATTTCAAAAATGAATTTTGGAAATACTTATTTCTACTTTCACTTTGAACCTGAAAGTAAGATTTCCTTGAAATTTTTTGAAAACCCTAACATTATTTTGATGAATTGGCACTAAACATTGTAGACCAGCATATACTTATTTCAGGTATGAGTTGTTTTGGTATACTGTTCATGAATTTCAGAGTTCCCATGCAAATGGTTTTTCTTTTGTTTTAGTATGTGCTTGGTAATTAGAACATGAATTACACTAAACTGAGCTTGCAAACATTTACTACATCCATAGCTAAATACATTTCTTTACTAAAATCTAGGTGGCAATAAGTATTTTCCCCAAAATTCATTTTTTTGAAATTTTAGCCTGTTTTTGCCAGTTGCAGTGTTTGCGATACATTAAATCATAACCTTGCTTATTTCAACTCTGTTAAAAATAATAACTGAAATGCAGCTAAAATCTGATTGAGTTTGTAATATTTCCATAACATGACAGAAATCTAAATACTGGTGAGGTGAAAAAATGCATTATAAAAACACTACATAATGAGTACATCCTGCATTCTTTAATGTTGCATCATTTTAAGAGACTCAGAAATCACTATCATCATCGTCACTATGGCAAGCGGTTTGCACAACTGATCCGATATCCATGGTTAGAAACCCATAACTATAGATATTGATCCGATAACCATGATAGCTATTGATAATAACCAGGGTAACTGTCCAAAAACCATAGTTATTGGTGAAAATCCTAGATATCGGCCGATAACCGTAGTAATTGTCAATAACTGTGGATATCGACGTAAACTATAGTTACCGGCCGAAAACCATTGTTCTCGGCGTTAACTGTGGTTACAGTGATTTCAATTAATGCAGATTCTTGCTTTTTGAGGCAAGCAAATTTGAATTTTTCCACTTTTGATCCCACCTAATTCAGAGCTTGGGGTCATTTTGATGCAGAAGAATTGAGGAAAAGTGGTCAACATTTTCAAGAACAAAGAGATATTGTGTCTTTTGCAATTTTATTATGAAGAAAATGTTTATTTCAATTGTGAAAATTTAGTTAAGTGATGTTAAAGCAATTCTGTAATAATATTATGTTAACCGAAAACAATATATGACCAACTTTTGTATAAAATCTTTAGCGGCCACCAACCTAGATGCACTCTTTGGAAAACCAGGCCACTATTTTATGCATATAAAAATAAAATTTTAGCTTTCTGGCCTTACTTTACCTCTCAGATATATGTCAGATATACTTTACCTCTCAGATATATGTCAGATATATGTCTCACTCAAAATATATGTGTTTGGCATAAGCACTTTTAATGCAATAAATGTGATTGTTGTTGTTGTTGTTTTTGTTTATGTATAATTATCGCAACCCAAATGCTGCTTAAGTATATTTTATTTGCAAACGTTTAAGAAATTCATGCAAATAAATAGAAATACTTATACCTTTATTCTGCATTAAATATTATGACGTCGAAATGTACAAAGAAATACTATGCGTAACTTTCGCGCTAACTGGGGAATCGGCATGTTTAAAATTTCATTTTAAATTCGCAATAGCAGGAAATAGACTAACAGTTTAATTAAATTTGCGGCATTTATACAAATTTGATTGTGGGCCGTTTTGGTAGAATAGATGAATATGGATAGATGTTGGTGTTTTAAAGAAGGTTTTATTAAGTAATGGTCATATCTTAGCGTTTCTTATACATATATATGAGAATAATAATGAAATAATAATAAAATTCGAAGTATTTTATTATTAGTTTAATGTGAAATTGTGTGGATTTGGTGTAGATTTGGGTGGTTTTGGCATAGATTTGGGTGAATTTGGGTGGATTTGGGTGTTTCGTATCGCCGCAACTATCAATGGAACGAAAAGATAGCATATCACTAACATGGACAACTGTGTTTTTCTCAGCAGTAATAAATGCCGATCGAATATTAAAAAACTAACTTTTGATTGATCGCAACAAGGTCAGCAGTCGCTAACAATGTTCACTCTTTTTTCAAGACTTTACAACACGCTGCAAGTCAGATGACCTACTTTACTGTATTCCACTTTAGGGGGCATGCAAATTCATTTTTTGTTTCATTCCTCGTAATGATAAAATTGTTCAACACAAATCTATATGCATCATCTTTTAAATTATAAAGTTTAACAATGCAAAGTTTTCGATTCCTGCAATAAAGTTGTTTAATTAGTTCTTAATCGCGAAGTCCACGACAGTCGAATTAACATTACTGCGCATGCGCGACCTATCCTGGACACATAACAATTAAGACTTAATAATATATCTCCAATACTAAGTAGCATTAATATATTCCCACTACTTTATACCGTCTTGAAAACTGCGAGGGAAATAGCAGATCAAATAAAATGGCGGCTAAAATTTACCACGTAATGCTATAGTTAGTTCGACACCAAAGCCATCCACCGTAAAAGAACATACTTTCACTTCATCAATTTTAACTGCTTTAAACAGTGTACTATTATTATGGCATTTAACACCATGCTAAAATGATGGTTTGCATCTACATTTGTATTGCCGGATTACTGAATTAATGCGGTGAATATGATTTATTAATTGTATGCTCGTGATTTCATTTTTCATTTCGTTTTTTTTTCAACTTAATATAAAACAGAGGTTAGGACGTTCTTTATTTAACCCGACAGCTTGAATGATCATTAGAAATAGTGTAAACAAAGACTTTAAAATTGTACGTCTGTATGCATTTTTGTACCAAACATTCAACATTCTTCTTTAACAAAAATATATGTTTAGTATAAAAATAACGTGCGTGTTGTGTCTTACTTTTTTTATAAAGAAGGCCACAAGATAATTTAAATGAAAAAGGTCAACTGAAGCGATAAAGTGCTATATCAACAGTTGCATTAATAATTAGTTGTGTTTGTGTCGCCTGCGACAGCAGGTACACACATAGGAATCCTATTGTCCGGTGGCGGTGTCGGCGGCGTCGGCGTCCGGTAGAACCCCAACTTTTATAAGTAACCTAATATTGCCTATAGCTTTGAAAGTACTTGTCCTATTAACTAAATGAAATGCATCACATGCATAAAGAAAGCAGTCTGTGACATTAAGAATGATAACTCCTGTTTCACATTTTTTTAGTTATTCTCCTTCCTTCAAATAACTTAAATATTGAACTTATTGATTTCTGTAACATTGAAAGTACTTGGCCTACAATAGAATCAACTAAATAATTGGAATATATCATCATTATAACTTTATGAAGATACTTATGGGGTCGATATTTTTACCGTAACTTTGCGAGAGTGTTACGATATTGCGTAAATTACGAACTCTTCGAGACAATGAGAAAAATCACTACGATGGTCTTACGACAGAGATACGAATGTCGTAAGAGATACGAGACCTTCGAGACAATCACTCCAGAACTATAATTAGAGCCATTACCATGTTATTTATAAAAATGTCAACAATTACTGTGTAGCATGAAGACCCATTAATGTAAAAAGTTATTACTTTGTTTATATAGTTCTGCCTCCGATCATATTTGTAAAAATCCATAATTCAGATTAGCCATTACCTTGAACAAATTACTGTTTACATTTATAACCGTATAGAGACATAACTGTGTCAAAACATAACAGTAACTGTGTCGAACCGTCACTGTGTAACCCCATTACTGTGTAGAACCATTACTGTGAAGAGTTATTCTGTGTCAAGCCATTAATGGGTAAATCCTCTACTGTTTAGAGCCATAACTGTTAAGAGACAATATTTACACTTCAATTTCGTCATCTACGATGAAGTCCTATTCATCTAAAGAATAATAATTTCTGATGGTAAACAGTGTGACGTATTACTTTAAAGGTGTGGCTACAGTAGAACCGTTCACAATTTATTGGACGTGTGACGTCGCCGAGCACGCATGTTTTGCCACGAGTTGCTGCGAAAATCGTGCCCTTATTCGCTTTGTCGTCACGTAGCTGTTCCAACAGCCATTCGAAAACGCCGTAATATCACGAATGCTTCTCATCAGTACTTTATTAATGAGACTATTTTGTGTTTGTAAATATAAGGATTGAATCGATATTTGATGGTTTTCATTTGGGTATGAAAAACAGTTGGGTTGTTCAAAGTACGCATGACACACTTTAAACAACCTAACTGTTTTCCATACCCAAATGAAAACCATCAAATGTCGATTCAATCCTTAATTATGGTGTATCGCCATTAATGAGTTCAGTCATTAGCGTTTATAGCCATTGCTGTGTAGAGCCATTACTGTGTCACGCCACTACTCAGCCGAACCATCACAGCGTCGAGCCATGTGCAGAGCCATTACTGTGCCGAGTCATGACTGAGTAAATCATTACTGTGTAAAACCATTACTGTGTAGAGCCATTACCGTGTTAAGCCGTGAATTGGTAAAGAGTTTACTGTTTAAAAAGGCTTTACTGCCTTGGGCCATAACTGTTAAGAGCCATTATTGTTAAGCATCATTTTTGTGTTCAGTATTTACTGTTTATAGCCTAAACTGTGAAGAGCATTTACCATTTTAAGCCAATACTGTATAGGGCTGTTACTGTGCAGATCTATTAAAGTATTAAGCCATTACAGTTTTAAACTGATTATTTTATTAACCATGCTCTCTCCCCCTCTCTTCTTCTTGACTGTGTGGGGAGGCTGTTTTTTCTGAATGTGGCGATTCCTGATATGCATATTTCACCTTTTTTTAACCCACTACTATGCAGATTTTTGTTGTGTTTCTGGAATATATGTGTTGTTGATATACTTTTTTGTTTACAAAATATTGATAAAAACAGTAATACATAAAGGACTTTTATTGTTGTTTTTAAAGTTCTACTTTTAAGCTAATTTGCATTTCGAACGATGTTTCTTTATTATTTTTGACAGTGAACAGGCGATGTATTTTAACTTAATATAATTTAGTTTTTTTATGATTTATTTAAAAACAAGCGCTTCAGAAAATATGTTATCGTGCGATATGTTATACAGAATAAGTAAAAAGAACTACAGAGAAGACTGATTTTCTCCTGTAAATGTAGGTAGAATACCAAGCAATATTGATTTTGATAAGCTATGTCTGTACGAGTACAGTCAGTTGGCCATTAACGGATTACTAGTGAAACTTTAAGTGTTTCTGGACGAATTATTTTAAAATTTATATTTAAATATATTGTTGTTGATAAGTATTTTTATTGAATTAATGAATATTAGAACTAAACGAAAATGCAAAGTATTGTATGCTGTATAATTCTCTGTTAACATTAAGCACCAAGGCAATATGGATCATAAACATGATAAGGAATTATTATACTTGTTATGCTTGAATTTCACATAAAAGCAAACAAAGGAATGATATTATAAAAATCAGAAGTATTTTACAACAATGCTATTAGTAATGGTGTAATATCCAAACAAAATCACAATACATGACTAGAAAATATACATGTAACCTACAGTATAAAAAGACTCGTAATGGCATCGTATTAGTATCTACATCCATTGATAAATACCATAATTGATGGGGGTACTAATAAAAAGCCAATACGAGTCCTTTCATACTGTTGGTCATATAATAAAATGTTATAAATCAAGAGAATTCATATTGGCCTTGTTATTCATTCTTTTTTTTTCGTTTCGGGCCCCAGTTACGGGTAACCCCATTTATTGATAAAGCGAATCTACATATAACAACATCTTATAATGTGGATTACAGATGTGTATAAGACATATATTTTAGCGTTATGGTGGCAACCAGATAAATGATTTCATTATCATAAACACGGTAAATATCCCTAAGATTCTGGCCTGAAACGAGTTCTTTATGTAACAAAAAAGAAAACGTAATTAAAAGTTAAACAAAAATGTATGGGCACCAAATGCGCCATGCGATCTGCTTTATAGTTTTGGCTGCTGAAAATTCGTTTGGTTTTGTTTTAAAGTTACTTGTGGTGATTTTGGAAAAAAAGTTTTATTTAAAATTTTTTTATACGACAATATTTTTTTTCATACATGAAGAGTCTCAGAATTGCGTCGGAGAAAAAGGTATTAACAGGCCAAGCCTTAAAGTTTTTGTAATAACTTGTCAAATTCTTTAAATTGCTCCAGTTGAGAATTTACGTTTATAATGTACTTTTTTGAAAGAAGTTTCTGTTTCAAATACACTTTGAACCCAGCGATTGTTAAACATACTATATTATCGACTTTAAATTTACTCTTATAAATGAAATATTTCATAAGCAAGTATACAAAACTCGCAATTGTGTTACCTTTTTCGTATGAAAATATAAAATCTTTTTCTAAAAAAGAAAAATTATAATCACAATCGTTTCGTAACCAGTTCTGTACGTCATGTGTAAAGCGTTGAATATTTCGACATTGTAAAAACAAATGATTTATAGTTTCGGGTTCATGGTTACAATACGAACAACGGTCGTTGTCCGCTCTGTAAATTTTATGTAAGAAAGTTTTTGTCACAAGAATAGAGTTATTTATCTTTATCTGAAAATCTCTCAACTTTATTTCTTGAATTGTTTTGGTTGCAGAAGAGCATGATTTATAGTCAGCTTCATTAATTTGGTACGCAAACATACGGTTCAATTTTTCAGGCACAACTATAGTACTTTCTTTGTTTATGATATTGTAATACAATTTACACCCCTTATTTGTTTTTAACAGCACCTTTAAATATGGATTAACATCTATGTTGTGTTTAATATTCTGAATATTAATAGAATTTTTTCTAATTAAAGATTTCCATTCAATTGGTATATTTTCAATAAGTCTCTGGTAGTCCAAGAACGTACCTTGGATTTGATATATATTTTTAAATTGCATGAAATCGTAAAATTCACCGTTTTCATCTATTAAGTCGATAATATAAGTAACATTTTTCGAATACCAGTTTCTATAAAATAGTTGTTTGTTTACAAAATTAATATTATACCATAATGGTGAGAAAAGTACATCATCAAGGCTTTCTATTGGCATGGTTTCACAAAAGATGTGCCAGCTTTCAAACACATTTTTCCAGACAGGGTTCTGAATAGCTGTAGATCTAAGAGTGTACATCGGTCCAAGTGTAATTATGTCAGGAATTGAGTCATTAAAAAGTGTTTCCCAAGTACTATTCGTAGACAAAGTTAGTCTTCTTAACCAGCTTATTTTTGAGCTACATATAAAATGTTTAATTTTAAGAAAACCTAATCCACCGCATTCAATCGATTTGGGAACTTAAACTACGTTTAATTCTGTCGGGTCCATTATTCCAGATGAATTTAAATGAAAAAGTTTCTATCTGTTTCATAAGTTGATTAGGTGGGTTTGGGAGGGATATAAATAAATGCACAAACTTTGACAAAACTAACGATTTTAAAACAATTCTCTTGCCGCATATAGTAAGATTTCTCTTTGACCATATATTGATAGATTTTTCGCATTTTCTAAAAACTCTTGACTATTGAGATTCCAAATATCGTCGACATTATTTAAAAAATAAACACCAAGAATTTTTAAAGGCTCTGTTGACCAATCCGATGCGATCTCTTGACGAAGTTTGTCCTGTGAATGGCGTGAGGCCCCAATCCAATACGCTTTTGTTTTTTCTATATTAATCTTTAAACCCGACATTTTATAAAAGTTGTCTAGTGTTAACAAACAATTTCTGAGTGAATCTTCGTTACCATTTAAAAATATTTGAGTGTCGTCAGCATACTGACTTAATTTGTATTGTTTATTGTTTATGGTGATTCTAACTATATTATGATTGTTCCTTATCATTTTTCCCAAAATTTCTGCGCATAGAACAAAAATGTAAGATGAAATCGGGTCCCCTTGTCTACAGCCTCTATGTAATTTGAAAAAATCAGACAAATAACCATTTTGCAAAATACCGGTACATGTTTCTTAACCATTTTGAAAAAGTTTGATCCAGTTTTTAAATGATGGTCCAAAATTGTAATAGTCTGAGACTTTGTTAAAAAAGCCCCAAGAAATGGAATCGAATGCCTGTTGAAAGTCGACCGACAACAGCAGTCCAGGGATATCTTGTAATTTTGTTTCAAACAATAAGTCGTAAACTAGTCTTAAATTTTCCCCGATAAATCTTCCCGCTAAAAACCCCTTATGGTCTGGATGTACAATTTTATTAAGAAACTTTTTCATTCTATTAGCAATGACGGTTGATGCTAATTTATAAATAACGTTAAGCAAAGATATTGGTCTCCAATTTTTCAAGAAAACTTTGTCTTTATTTGGTTTAGGCAGGCAAGTAATAACACCTTGTTTTTGGGTAATTGATAAATTTCCAATACTATAACCATAGTTTAGTGACTTAAGTATAAAATATGATAAATCTTTGCAAAAGAATTTGAAAAACTCATTTGTATATCCATCTAAACCGGGACTTTTATTATTTTTCATATTTTTCATAGCAAAAGTTAATTCATCCGTAGTAATATCTCCTTCCAAAATTTGACTTTCAATTTCTGAAAGTTTATTTGTATTATTTTCTTATAAAACGTCTATATTAATTTCATTAATGTCGATTTTAGTTGCATATAAATTTTCATAGTAATGCTTTTGGTAATTTAGAATTATAGCTTCGCTATTAGAATACTCTATGTCACTTTCATCCAAAAGTTTAAACATAGTTTTATTTACAAAATTTCTTCGTTCTAAATTAAAGAAATACTGAGTTGGTTTTTCCCCTAATTCCTCGTATCTGCATTTGGATCTTATCATAGTTCCTTCGATTTTCGTTTTACGAATGTTTTCTAATTCTAACTCTTTAATGGAAAGTTCATTAATTACAGTAATATCTACATTTTGAAAATTATTTGTTACAGTTTTTTTCTAGAAATTCAATAAACAAACATTTGATCATTGTAGATCCTGATCAAACCGTACATGTACCGTCTGATCCGGATCCACACTTGATCCAACCATGATTAAACCTGAATACACTCGGTAGAGTGTGGTAACAGTATTTTTATTGCATTTCTTTAAATATTAAAGCAAAACAATAGCAAAAGTACAACTAATTAAAAAAGGTTTGCAGTTTAAATAAGACTTATCATCAGACTATAAGTCATTTACTTTTGTATAAATATGTTTATAAATAAATGTAAGGTAAGATTTTTTCGTCAATATTTTCTCTAAGAAGCCTAAGTAAACATTGTAAATTTGTTATGCAATTAACACAAATATATGTATTGTTACAGTCTAATTTCATGTCAAGAATCAATGTTCACACACTTTTTCTTTCCCACGGATCTGTAACAGACTTTCTGGTCTCAAGGTAAACTGACAATCCCCTTTCCGAAATTCTAGTTTTCAGTTTTTCAGATTGTCGCAGTTGATATGCAATGGAGGCAAGTCTTCCTCTCTCCCCCTTCATTTTTACAGGAAGGTCAGATAGGATCCTCTTCTTTTCGTCTCGCAGTGAAGGGTGGAAGGCTTTCGAATACACCAAATCTCTGTCCTGCATTGACAAGAATTTGACAATAATAGGATTCGGCCCTTTCGATTAAGACGGCATTCTGTGGTAATTGGCAAAAGCCATTTCTGCAACTCGTTCCTTTGGCAATTCAAGGTTATCTCTAAAAAATGTGTACATGGTTTCCTTCAAATTTTCATTTTCTTTTTCCGGGAACCCGTAGAACAGCAGGTTGTATTGACGGTCATGTTTTTCTTGTAACAAGAATTTAGTTTCCATTTCCTCAAGTTGTTGTTTACTTTTTTGGTACAGGTCACTGATTTCATCTGCCTTGTCATCTGTACGTTGTGAATACAGTTCTACACTTGCTTCTATATCGTTAACTTTTGTTTTCAATTCATTCAGTTCTATTTTTGACTGACTCACCTCTATTTTCATGGCATTTAGATCCTTTTTCAAATCACCAAACATTGCTGTGAACTTTTGATCAAATTTTTCTAACTTTTGGTCTATTTTCTGGTCAAATTCATTAAAAAGAGCTTTGATGTCACGGGTTAATATTTCAAGATCAGTAGGCACAGGTTGGGTTTGCTTTCCAGCACTTGTTTCATGTTCATCATGTTTTTCATGTTCATCACTGTTTCTCTGGGGTTTCTCTTTATGTGCTTTTTTAGTTTTTTCTTCTAGTTTAGAAAGCTGTTCATTAATTGACTCACGCCTGGAAGAGCTGTTTAAACCACGTTTATTCATCTTTTACTTAGGTCTAAATTATCAAGCTGTGAGCTATGAGGTGACACAATACTATTTACTTTGATTTAGTCGAAGTTGGAGGGGTATTCATACAGATGTTATCAAAGTTTCTTTTCTTATCTTAGTCAAAAATGTCGCATTTTTTTCCCAATAATATATATTTTTTATCTTTTTAGGACTATCCACATCGATTATCAAACCATTTAGATGGCAAGTTCAATAGAATTTCAACTATTTCCAACCCGCGAAAATTTTGTTTACATCTCGGATGGGTGCGCTCGATTCAATCCTTGTTATTCATTCTTTGTTTAATCTCATATAAGTATTTTCTGGAATTTTTTCTAATATAATATGACTCTAACTATCAGGATGAAAGATTATTAAGTTGCATGGCAGCCCAACTTGGAGCCGGCCATGGTGGGATACTGGCAGTAGGTTCGCAAGCTACTTCAGCTTCAATTTAAACTAAAGAAGCCAACTGTCCCTTATATCTTTCCTGAAATGTGGCTTTCAAAGTTCCCTTTTTATCTTGTTTTCTATGCAGACCTGTCTTGAAGCTGTAGTTGGTGTTTCTGGTTAGTAGCACTATTATGTAAAGACACTGGAAAAACTCAAATGAATCCATTTTTATAACTATGATCTACAATGTGAGAGATGTACTGTTAAGTACTTTTGAGAAAGTCCCTTCCTATAAAATTACGTGATCCGTTTTTGGACAACTTGATACAATTTATTTGGATAGCGCTATTAATAGAATTCTATATCCAATATTAAAATGGTTGGTGTGGCAGATAGTAAACGTATTGAGCATCAATAGCTATCAGATTTGTTTCAACATCTTGCGTGTTTGTTTAGCAATTTAGCAATCACTTTCACTTTGCGTTGTGAATGGCGCTAAATTTCGCGAAAGGAAAAACGCTTGGTAAAGCATATGAACAAGTCTGATCTTTATGAACCATTTTTTACAATTTTCTTTTTCTGACAAGTAGCAAACAACTAAATGCACATGGCTGTTAAGTTAAAACAATTTTACTCTCACAACTTTTTGAAAAATTATTCATAAATTGACTGCCTAATCCGTTATTGGCTATGATCCGCTATTGGCTAACTCATTGTAGTTTTTATGCAACTTCATTGAATTTGAAGGAGATTAGCGTGATTAACTTGCTACGACAACGGAAAGATGTGTTCGTTTTGTCAACAATATAGCGTACATATTGGAGATAGCAGGTATATAGGTAAGATTTATTGATTGGGCTAAAGTTTATCTCAAGTATAGTCCGATTTTACGCATTGAGCCGTGAATGTACTTTTGTATTTATAGATTTTTGGAATATTCCGCAAAATAGGGATGTTAGGTATTCCCATCATAGCTCATTATGTTGAAATTGTACTGCTCTGTGACAAATAGTTTCATGGCCGTGATAGTAACGCTTCTGATATCTTCTAACATGACCTAACGGTTGTGTGTTCGAATCCCATGAGGAGATATCATTTTTTCTGTTTGTAATGTTTTTTATTTAATTCATTCATCTAGACACCGACAAAAATGACATTAAACCGTACATATTTCGAGTAAGCTTTCATTAAGCGAGTTGATAAAATGTCGCGATTGATGCTTACTCAAAACACATTATTTGGGCGATGCAAAATATTGTACAAAGTGGTTTTGAATTATGTAAATTATTAAAGAAAAGGAATGTTACAACATGTGCCTACAGAACGCCAGGATTCACAATTGTACGGAGGTGTATGGGGCCAGGGAAAGCTGCTCAACAAAAATATATTGTTAAAAATGGAATGAATCTGACAAAATTAAAAGTGGGTTGCAAAATATAAAGATAAAACAGCTTACTACTATTTAAATAATATCATATGAACTAAATTAAAATTATAAAAAAAGAAATGAGACAAAAATAAAAAGTTACTTTTATTGGATTTGAACATGCAATGTTTTGCATCATAGCCCCAGATCTTATCCACTGAGCTATTGCGTCGTAACTCAATATCTGATGCTTTGAACAGGTTTTAATGTCATATAAGTAAAGAAATTTAACGGTAACTCTGTAAAATGACGCACTTTACCTATTTAGTATAGTAAAAGTGGACTTGTCCGAAAGGTCAAAGCTCACGGGTCAAAATCGAACTATACCGCTGTAAAAGATTTATGTTGTATGATAAGGGACAAAAATCAAATGCGCCTATGAGTCATATGACGAAACAAGAAATATCTTTTAAAAGATAAACGGCGTAGATGTTATATGAAATTATGCAGTTTATAGCTGTCACGGATAGGCCGAGGGGGATACTCGGCCCGAACACAAAACTATGAACATTTTTACAATTCACAATACCCGTAGATGTAAAGATGTGTAACAACTTGAGAGTTCACAAAACCCGCAGATGTAAAGATGTATAAAGACACAGCAGGGGCACTTTGCTGTCGTTGTATAGGGGTAAGGAACCCCAAAGAATAACGTGTAATAACCACTTCCCTGACACTGTTGTCTGTCCCTCGGGAAGTTTTCAATTATCTGTAAATCCCTCTTGCTCTTGCTTTTTGCGCTGCCGCAAGTGGTACCTTCCGCCTTATGCTGGACAGGCCCTAGCTCTGGTGGGAATACAGTTTAAGTTGCCAACCGGCAATAACGTAAAGTGTGCTCTGAGTGACGTGACTACCCCAGACAATGCTTCGCCCAGTAGAGCTCCAAGGGTGTATCACCTGGCCACTCCTGCCTAAGGTTTTAAGCGGCTGCAAATGACAACACATATTCAATACAAAAGTGTCCCCAAACTATGTAATATCTTATATGTTGGAAAATCATTATATCAAAACCCTGAATACATAAGAAATGATAAAATATCTGAATAGATACTGCAACTTGACATGTAGAACATAATATTAATCAATTAATAATAACTTTACATTGATTATCATGTGCCTCAGTACAAATACTAGATTTAAATAAATTATGAAATGCCTGACCTCTGGTTATACTAAAAACAATTTACCATGATTAAGTTTTTTTATTAACTTGAAATTCACCTACGCAAAACAAAAACGAAACAAAAAAAACAACAACGTAAGCTGGGATTGAACCCGTAACCTTGCGTTTACAAAGCCGATGCTCTACCACTGAGCTACAGAGGCCTCATAAAACATTAATTAAAAAAACAAGTAGAAACTGAAATCAACAATAAAATACTACCAAAAATTTAAGAATTAGCAAACAAAACAAAATTAAATTGTACCTCTATCGTCCGCTTTCAAAAATCCTAAATCCACAATAACAGCGTTCAAACGCTCTGTAAGAACACAAATGTTGTATGGCCCAAAAGGCAAGGGTGGGCGATCAATTTATGCAAAATATTGCCGCCACACGCATTGCACGAATAAAAGCTTGCTCGGCGAAGTACTCGAGAAAGAAGATTCGTGAAGAACCAAATTAATTATTGATTGGTTAACGCTAAACTGCTGATTTTTAAGAGGCACATTATCATGTGTTGAATGAATGATCCTAACATAACTATCAATAAATATTATAAAAATCCCGTAAGGAACCTCAGTCCAAAAAGATGACAACTTTTACTATACAGTTACGTTCAAAATATTTTTCAATTAATACCCAATGTTTAGTACCTGTGACAATAGCTGCTATTATTCACTTCATCTTGATTTACCTCTAAATATAATCATTTCATTGTGAATCCTACAAAATGAATTTTCACTAAAATTACTTAGATGTGAATGTAATTATGAATAAACGGACTTTAAAGGTTCTCGCTTTACTAATAACTTTTACATAATTAACAAGATAGTAGAAAATGTATCAATTACCGAGATAATCAATAAATTCAGCAAAGATCTTAAGATTTATTGTTAGCAATAAATAAAGAAATAAAAGTGTTATCTTTATAAAATTGAAGAGAATTTCCTAAGAATATGAAACAATTCTAGATTATACCGCAACTTTCTGCTCTTTGAAAGCTGTATGCTGTAATAGCTATCTGATAAAAATCATCTCCTTAACCGTAACGCTAATATGTTCTTAGATCTGACCTTCAAGAGCTCCATTGCTTTAATAGCGGACTCGAAGTTTTTCGCGTAACATATTACACGTAGTTGCCAGATTTAAGACAATCATTACTAAGGTAGCAGTAAAGTGTTTGTAGCCATAGTTGCGAATTGGCCCCGGTCAAATTTGAAGATAAGAGGTAAGTGGGCAAACTGTAAGCTTCATGGCACTTTAAAATATTTTTAGATGCTATATTTGCAGTTTCACATGTGTAGCTAGGATCCCCAAAAATTGCCTGACATGCACTTTTTGACCTCGACACTTTCAGTGTGAGACAGGTGCTTGGAAATTCGAAACTAACACATTACTGGCTCTGCCTTCAGTTCAACTTGCAATTCTCAAGGGGCATACAAACAAGTGTGAGTAGTGCAAAATCTTGATGGTTATGGTATATTTTGAGTATGATTTAATGAAACAGTAAGGATTTTACAATGTGTGAGTGGCAAACATTTATTTTGGTTGTTGGCAATAAGAAAGCTGTGAACTGATGAATGTTTGAAATTTTGCCTCGTCGGCCGACCAGTTTTCGCGACCAGAATTTGGAAGTTAATGGTGCTTAAAATTCAACTGATATGTTTTGAATATAATTTTGCTTTGTTTTTAATAAACTGAATGTCATTGTGATGTCAGTTATGTGCCCTTACTGTTTCAGGTATATGCTACATGTAGTAGGGAGCAAGTGGACTTGTCGTGTCGGCTGTGATTCTTCGGTTTTGCGATATATAAGAAAACCGTTTACTGCCCCCTAAGCACATCGTACAATCCTCAGTCGTGATAAAGAATGAATTTTATATAAGAAACGTATTCTAAAAGGTCTTTGTTGTATTTATTCTTATAACATAATGTATTAGATGATATATCAATTGCTGAAAGAGTAAAAAATATTAAGTGAATATTTCAAGACTTAAATAGCGAACTCATTGTTTATATCGCGTAGCATTTTATATTCAGCTGCCAGATTTAAGCGACGGGTAAACATTTTAATTACTGAAAGAGCTGGGATAAATTTCCATTAACTGAAAATTTGCAAATATAACAATATTTCAAACTCGCAGATTTTATTACTTAATTTTAAGCTTTCCAGTGAAGGCTTGATTCATACCTTCGTCCGAGGGGCTGTCGCGTGTGTGTCAACTCGGCAGTCTCAGCTCCACGGCAACTAGAGTGCAGTGTCCCACAGGGTAGTTGTTTAGGGCCTTGGCTCTACCTAACGTATGCGGGAACCTTGTTTGACGTGATTCCATCGGGATTATCGGTGTATGGATTCGCTGATGACCATACTGCAACTAAACGTTTTAAACCGACAGAGGAAAATAGTGAAATTTCTGCAATCACTGAATTAGAAAATGGTGCGATTGTTATTAACAACTGGATGAACGCTAATAAACTCAAGATGAACTCATCGAAAACAGAGTTCATAACATTTGGAAGTGCTCAACAACTCGAAAAGTGTCACCTAAAATCCATTTGTATTAACGGAGATAAGATCAACTCCGAGGAGTCCATTAGATATTTAGGCGCATTTCTAGACCAAACACTTAATTTCAAAGAACATGTTAAACGAAAGTGCCGTACTGCAATGTTAAACTATCTTAGAATAAAACGTATCCGAAAATACCTCACCAAAGAAGCAGCTGAAATACTAGTTATAGCACTCGTAATGTCCCACTTGGATTATTGCAATGTCATTCTTTATGGTGTATCCGATTTTGAATTGAAAAAAATGCAACGTATTCAAAACATGTGTGCTAAGTTAGTTCTGCAACGAAAGAAATTTGACAGTTCAAGGCAAGCATTGTTTGACCTTCACTGGTTACCCATCAAATCTAGAATCGAATTTAAAATTTTGACTTTTGTATACAATTGTTCAATCGGTCATGCTCCAAAATACCTTTCTGAACTCCTAACCAAACAAGTACCAAATGCCCGACTACGTTCAGCCAAAACCTCTGAGAACTGCTACGTTATTCCATTCAACAGAAGAAAAACATTCAGTGACAGAAGTTTCGGAACTATTGGTCCAAAATTGTGGAATCCGCTGCCATTAGAGTTGAAACAATCTAAGAATATTGATGTATTTAAGAAAAATCTCAAAACACATTATTTCAGAAAGTTTGAATCAGTATCTTAAAATATGAAATGAGATAAACATGAATAACGTAAATCTGATGACTGACAGTGTGATGAATGTGCAATATAAATGAATGTTTTATTCTTTTTAATCTATTTGTAATCAAGTTACATGTATGTAAATAATCTTATCTCATGCTACATGTATATCAGTCAGTTTTATCATTTTATGATCTCTGCATTTTAAAAAAAAAATATGTTAATCGGAATTGTATGTAAAATATTTTATTTCATTTGATGTTGATCCACATATTCCTATGCAATTTTATTCTTATTATTTATATGTACTGTACAACGCCGTTGAATATTGTTAAATAGAAACAGGCGTTTAATTAAATAAAAAGTTTCAAGTTTCAAGTTTCAAGAAGGTTTATTTAAGGCATTTCCATCTACTTTCACTTTCATTTTGGATAGATTGATAAATATTGACTATTGATTTTGACAAATAAACCTAGCCAATGACGATTACTGGAGTATGCCTCATTTTAACATCTTTCGACATAACAGAATAGGAAAGATCTAAACGTCAACGCAATAGTCGTTTCAACCAGTGTAAACTAATTGTTAAAAAATCCCTCTAGAGATACCTCTTCACCCTTTTAGATGCCTCTCTGTTATAAATAGCTACCTATTTCATTTTACCGCTGCATAATAATAGAATACGAGTTTTATTTACAACACTTCATTGGTTAATAAATTAGGTCAAAAGTGAGCTTAGACAGCTACGCCGAAAAAATCCGGATTAACTGTGGTATCATTATATTTTGTGCCGGTTAAAATTTCGCGCATTTTGCGCTAGGGTAAATGAGCGAATGAAAACCCAAGCGAAATAGCACATTTATAATATGACATTACGTAAATAAAAATATATAATTGCGCGAATATATAATTTGTGGCTTCAGCGAAAATCTGTCTCTGCAAAATAAAATGATAAAACAGTAGTACCGCTGAGTAGTTGCAGGACTAGGTTAAATACATTAACTGTTTCATGAAGTAATAATATATCAACATAAAGTTGTCAAGTTTGATATTTTCAAGGAGATACTTCGTTCGTGTTTGAATTATAATTATGTTGTAAGTATAAGACACATACAGTAGATCCATATCAATAGGCATATTCACCCAGACTAATCAGTATCTATTTTCGCTCCTTAGTCACTACAATTCAGAATTAAAGTATCACTATGCTAACCCGAGTAAAAGAAACCAAGACAGCACGATCGGCTTTTGGGAGAAGAAATTTAAAAAAAAGTAATAACACTTCAACCGGAAAATAGAGGATTTAAACATCTTAACCATCTTAAACAAATAAATCACTGATAAAATAGAATATAGTTTAAATCAAACAATTTTTAAACTTCAATATGTTCATATTTTACGAGACATGTTAAACAGACTACGCTCCAAACGTAATGCAAAGTTCAATTATATTGAAACAACACCCCAAATATGTGGCTGCACATCGTTCTCGTTCTTTGACGTTTGGGTACCAAAAGTTCGGCTGTATGAGATAGCAGGTTCGGCCACAAGCGTCTAACAGCAAAATAAATACACATGACTCTTTTGAATTCGAGGAAGAACCTCCAAATTTGTCTCTGTAATCACGTAATTTGAAAGTCAAACATTTCCGTGTATTAAATGGCAAAATATAATTTTGTCAGTGATTTTCGCAGAGCAGAAATAATGGACAGAAAACTTGGGAAAAAACGCTGCTATTTCATGTTGTTATATTATCACAATTACATATATAAATAAATAAATTGCAAACACTTATTTAAAGGGTAAGTCCGGAATGTATGTTTTCAGTTTTCATCTTTAGAACAAAACTGAAATTAATTTGAATTTTAAGGTTTCGCAAACTTGCTCCTTGGGTGGGGTTATGCATTAACATTGAAAGAGTTTTTTTTTGTAAGAAAGTCCAGTTATTTTCACAAAAATTTAGACCATATCATTACATACACTATTTTAAATAATATGTTGTATATATTGTAAATGTAACACACCTCAAAAGGAAAACTGGAAAAAAAGCATTTGCTAGCATCCACAATAAGGAAAATCATATTGGCAAAAGTATCATGAACAAAAGCTGGTAAATAAATCCTACTACAATACGTGGTTGAGTTAATACTGAAATGAAAAGCCAACTTCTCAAAAAAACTGTTGGAGATATCTAAATAGTTTAGTCATTTCTACGCAATTTTCAACACATACATTTAATAACGATATTGTTTCTCCAATGTATTTTAACAACGTCAACTAAGAATAATTATACAAAACCTGATACTCGTTCCCGATAGTCATAATTATTGTTTTCGTGTTATATTGAAGGATAATTAACTATCGATTATAACTAACAGAATACACCGATTTTTGCTTAGTTGTGGTATTTTACCTTCAGATATGTCATGTCTGAATTATCTGTTTGATAATTTTCGAAACACAGTGAATCTTGTCTAAATTATCCATAATTTAAATATTTTATTATTGCAATCCCTTTAACAAGTTGAATATGTTTCTTAATATCTAGCTATCTATATCTAAATATAATAACAACTGATCAACTGCCTAATATGATTACATATGCCAAAGAAGCCTTGATAAGTGGAAATTGGCAGCATTGTTTCTCGGGCGGATACTCAAAGATAGCACATAACAACTAAACGCAATCATATGTATGTTCTCTTGTTCCATACATTGTCCGGGAAGATTTAAGGCTGTTTCTCTGCGACCATAATAATCGCTCAATATAGAAGCCATAAGTTTGTTTAAAGCTCTTAGTTGTTCATGACGACGCTGTTAACACCCGTAGGTCTTATACTGCAGAAAGTATATGTAAGGGAGGGAATCCACAACTGCCCAGTCCATCCAGAAATCCTCACGATTATTTCTATACAGCATGTCGTCTGCAGTAGACCTAAACATTTCGTATCGCAGCTCTGGTGGCACACAGCGTTCTTCACTTGGTAAGAATCTGACAAAGAATGCGCTTACATGTTCCATTGCCTCATTGTGATTGTTATCTGAAAACTCTAGGAACCTCTGTGAAAAAGACTTTTGCTGATAGAAATATCCACATACGGCTTCTACTATATTCATGTCATATTGGCTCTTTTTTAATCTTAGTAACATTTCGGCTGAAATAAAGTCACCAACACAATAGAAAATTGAAGCAAGTTTCAATTTACTAGATGTCAAATCTGAATGTAAGCCGGCCCCCAGCCACGTGAGGGCTTGAGGACGTACTGTGTTGTTTGTAGCGATACTGATTGATGCCATCATAGACCCGAATGTTGTACAGAGAAAAGGTGTCAGCAGACGACAAGCAATTCGCTCCAGCTCACTTCCTTGTTGGTAAACCGTGATTAATGACCTGAATCGGGCAAATGAGATTCCTTCTTCCATAACAAACTTAGCACGATAACTGATATTAAACAAGATATTGTGACTGAGAACCCCTGAAAAGAATATTGGCGTTGTGATTAGTACTCTCATTTCGTTTAATGGATTTAGTTTTGTGATATATCTTGGCCCAAAATTATCAATTTCTACACCGAGGAAGACCAAACCGTTCGAACTTACCGGTATAACAGTTTGTAATCTGCTCACCAGCCAGTGCTTGACGTCCGGTGTAAACTTTCCCGCCATTAAATTGTTTTGATGCACTATAAAATGCGGACAATATTCACGTTCCACACATTTTCTTAACTGAATAAGACAGAATGTGAAAACCTTTAGTAAATTATGAGGACACCATAAAGCGGGATGTGTTTTCTCAATGCACAATAAAAGCACGTTTTTACACATATCACTGGACAGAGAGGATTAAATATTTCACGCGTTTCGATAGTAATAGCGTGAAATTATTGTCTATCGCGTTACGTATACATAAGGGTGATTAGTGGTCAGTTTGTGTATTGAAGCGTAACGCTATCATGATGTGTCGTCTATAATGTGTAAAGAGGGTCATTCTACCAGACGACTTCACAGCGATACGTTGTGCAATTGTTATTCGTTTTTGTTTAAATTCCTTTGCAAGTTATTTGTACATAGTGTATTAGCATGAATGGAAACATACGTCTTCGCAAAATATGAGGTCCAACATTAAGCGATCTGACATCTGACAAACGGACACAGGTTTCCACAAAATAATGAATAAAGATGGTTTTTCCTGGGCGAGTCGGGTTGCGCAGCGAGCCAATTTCATGTTTTGAAAGCTTATTGCAAGTAGCTAAAATTTAAGTAGATTGGCACAGACGTATGTTATCATAATTTAAAAAATAATAATAATAATAAAAAATGGCAAGGCTTTTTCAAAACAATTCTTTTATCCATGTTTGTAAATTTTTGGATTTGCGAAAGTGTGCATCAGTACTTTAAAATATCGCTCGTATGCACTTTTGTTTGTTGTTAGCCACGTTAGATTTGCTCAAGCAGAGTTATGTAATAGAAGAATGGCATTTTAATGCAGTTTTACTAGTATATTTAATCTTCATCGTACATTTTCCTCTGCAAATCTCGAAATAAACGCTCGTCTTGCCTTGCATATGGTGTTGTGTTTTTTATTGGAGTATAACAAAGACTCCTCGGGATGATCAGGTGATTGGCAGATAAAGCATCTTCTTTGTTGCTTTGTAGCATTACGGCCTGCGCTCTTTGCAAGAGCTACAGCCCGAGCTTTTCAAGACGCGAGTCAAATTTTTAGCATATGACTGAGGTTTGGATCTATTGGAGTGGTGTCAATGTGACGGAGATTGCCCCTGTGACCTTTACGTTAAGTGTCACCGACAATAGCTTCATATCTCTCAATTATTTCAGCCGCTTCTGATATACTGGAGCAGTTTATGTCAATGCACTTGCATTTCATTTCAACAGGTATGATCTTATATAAGTGATTTAATGCAATTGCCTCCTGTGGCTGGGCATTTAATTGATAATACGCCTTCTTTGCCAGCTGTCTGATATCATTACCGACAGCTCTGATACTCTCCTCAGGTTTCCGTTGTCTAGCCTCTACTCTAGCTGTTTCAGCCACTTCGAAGCATGGGGCTGCTTCCGAATCTGTGCTGCATCTTACGAACCATCGTACTGTAGTTTCGCCGTTCAAATGGCTCGAGACTCATGTAATAGATCCTGGCTTGACCCCGTAAACTAGCTGATAGGAAGAGGACATTGCTTCTGCTGTCCCACATACACAGCTCAGCACAGTCTTCAAAATGAGACTGATACTCTTCCCACAGCTCGCTGCCGGAATATGGTTCAGGTCGGATACTTTGACCTGCAACTGGAAACCCGTGATGCCTGATGGCACCGTCACAATGGTGACCATCGAGAATAAGATCTCTGTTGTTATTATTTTGCCCACGGTTTCTGCCTGGTTCTCGGAGTGCATGAGAGATGGGAACTCTCTCGACAGTTACGCTTTGACTTGTGGACCTCGAGTGCCTATGGGTTCTAGGTTCTCTTTCATAAGTGTAATCCCGCCTGTGGTAACCAGGCGGCGAATAATGGCGCTGTGATAGGTACGGTAATTAGGAGATCTGGTACGTATGGGTTTCTAATGCCTATCTTGTGACCTTTGCCTACGGACTTTTTCATTATCGCTGCTGGTATAATCGGTTTTTCTATCAAGTTTATTGGAAACATGAACATGAGGGGTATTGCCTACATTGTCGGTGTTTGGAACGCATGTTTCAATACCACCAGAGCGAATTTGAGTGGATATATTAACTGTATTGTCGTCATCACTAATGCACGTGTTGTTTTCACGTTCATTTAAAGAATTAGGTTGTACAACATGAATTTGTTTAACTTGTACCTCGCCGTCACATTATTGAACGGACATTTTCAATATATAACGGCTTTATACAAATGTAAAATAAGTATGTCTACTTATAGTGTAGATTAAGCAATAACACCACCATTACATATGTAACTTCAACGAGATGTGTTAAATTTGCATAAATGAAACCCTAGTAATACACGGATGATATTAAATGATTATTGTTCCGAGTTCGAGATATCTTTTTGGCTTTAAGACATCCCACTTCTGACATCAAATTGTAAGGATTGCCGAGTATCTGGTGTCAGTACGAATAAATTGTTCTGGAAATATTTGCAAGACGTGACAGTTTAATTTAATTTCAACAACGGACGCCAATCTAGAAAAAACGCAATAATCAGTTATACGGGGAAAGCCAAGCAAAGCGCCCGAAGGGCGCTTTGCGGGCTTTCCCCGCCTATAGATAATGTGTATGCAGCGTGTAATTATTGAAAATGATCGATTTCAAAAATGAAAATATATACCCGTCAGACAATTTTTTCGGTTCCCACTCCAAGGCGCCATATTGAATTTGGACTTCCTTCCGGTTACGCTAAAGTACGGATTACGGACGTTACATTAACGTACTAAAACACAGATCGCGGTCCAAGTTTTAGACTCTTTCACAGTTGATTAAAACTAAACGACGATCGTCTACTAAATTTAAGACATTTACCGTGATAAAAGTTTTAAGAAGATTAAGAACTTATAAAATGCCTCCTGGAATCTTTATGAATGAGATAGTTTATTAGTTCTTTAACAAACATTTGTCTTATTATTCATGGTATAACCTGTTAATCCACATCAGTCCAACAGCATTTAGTGCAATTTAATGATTATCAATTTTTATATGATACAGTACACAAAATAAATACACAACTGTCTGTCAATTTGTTAGAAGTCCTGTCCTGTATTTTTTAATAAACAACTTTTGTGTAAGGGACAGACCTGTGTCCCATAACAACAAAAAATTAATGAATTATAATTAATTACAAAATTAATTTTCAATCAATTAAAAATAATAAATTACTGACAGATATTTAGTTATTTTAAGTGTAATCAATCTATTAATTTTTTAAAAAGGGCAAAATAATTGTCAATTAAATTCAATAACATGCAGCAGTCTTTCACAAACATGGCAATAATATATTGACAAAGACAGGTTATTACGCAGTAGCTGTTATCACCTAGGGTTATACATTTCACACCTAAGAGAAATAAGTGTGATTTGGAGATGAATCTGAAACTGATGCACATACATTTCACACCTACTGGTCTTCTAAGAAGTAATTACTGTAATTTGGATATGAATATCAACTGAATCGCAAGAAAAAGTAGTTTGCAAGTAGCCTAAAGAAAGAAAATTTGTTTCATGGCTCAACCAGCATTTTTCTCACCAGTTTATTGGATCTTGGAGGGAAATGGTTAGACATTAACAGTGTTGACTGACAGACTTTGAAGCAGTGATGTTTTTGACATGCAATTTTGACTAATCTGCATCAAATCAACTCCAAATTTCAACGGCATTAAACATGTAAACAATGTTGAGAGCCAAAATCCCATGAAAACCCCATGTAAAGAACTATCATCATAAATCTGTCTGTCATAGCATCATGATTGTATTTGTGAATATATTGCAAAACAATTCAATCATCATGTTTACCTTAAACTAATATTATTTACTTAATTTTTGCTGTGAAGTAATAAGAGTTATCATTTTACGAAAACAGATCTATTGAAATTTCAAAATAATTTGATGGATTATCTAAGCTGCTGTTTATTAACATAACAGAAATTAAGCTAATCAATAACTTTTACTCAAACTCTTTGTTATCGATGCATCTCTATCACCAAGATAAATGAGTTATGTTGAAATAGATGTAAAGGGAACTTTGAAAGCCTTCAAACCTGACAAATATGAAAATATGTTTGATTGAGCCTGTTTATGAACAGTACTGTTCACATGCATGTCCATATTTGATAGCTTTGAGTTTGACCTAGATATGCCGAACTCTTGTCTTTTCTTGGTATATGTTACACTGATATGTTAGTTAAGTATTTTCACCAAAATACAGAAGAAATGAAGATTTTTTGAACTTCATAAGAATTAATATATATTTCAACAAGTACGCAGATGACACAGGGTTTCAGCTGGTTGCACCATATATGGCCCAAAATGTGCACCTTAGCGCATACATGTTAATTTGTGACCTACTATTACTCTTTGGTCACTCTTGGTCACCTCTGGTAACCATCCCATATTCCTCAGTGTTTCATGATTTTATCATGTGTATTTTATAAATCCATCAGGAGTGACTGGTTACTCTGGTCAACTTTGGTCACCATTATGGATGTTACAAATCAACCTCTGCGCAGAGGTGCACATTTTGGGCCATATCTAGGTTGCATAACGCTCTTAGCAGTTCTTTGGCTTTCCCCGTTAAATAGGTAGCACCTATAGTTCATATTAATGGTTTAATGTTCTCTATTATGATGATAACTCCAATATGGGGCGCGTCACGGGAAAAGGAACCTTCGGACAGTTGGCGTCAATCTTTGAAATGACGTCATTTAATTTGAGCAGAGGACATTATTTATAAATGCATTTCGCGGTAAAAATACCACTTTATTGTCAAAATGTGTAACAAAATCACATTTTAGTTATATGCGAGCTCTAGCGAGCAAGCGAGCTTTTACGGTAATGTGCGTATATGTTATGCCCATCGCTTTAAAAAATGTGTGATCCGAAGCGTTCCGATTGACTCCCATGGGAGTGCAAATCTCACGGATACACAGGATACACTCTTCACCGTCTCTTGGCTTAAGAGTACCAAATTTTTATTCAATAATTTATTTTTATTCTTATTTTTAATAAGAGGAATAGTCAACACAATGCATTTTTAACACAAAATTTACAATCGTTTTTATACGTTTGTTTTCTTTTAAAATAAAAATATACATATGACGTAATGCGGAGAACCATCGCGCGCGCAATTGTCAAATCAGAACGAGGCTGTAAAAACACCATCAACCTTTGCGTCGCGCCAGTAATCTTAGCGATTCAGGCTTCCTGACAGATCTTTTTGAATGCTTTGAGGTAGATTTCATTATGTGTGTACATGTGTTTGTCAAATATATGCGAAACGTCGACCCATTGTTTCTCACTTTCGGTTCTGCGGTACATAAGCATTTTGTTTACATGAATAGCCGATTCGACCCATAACGATTGGCCCCATACTGAAGTCCTTATCACAAACGTTTGATTTATTCGATAAAATAAAAGACGTCCTGAAGTTGCCAGACCAAAGGACCTGTCTGTTAAAATTTGGGTCGGTCTGACATGATTTCTAATGTTATCAGACCGAATGTCAGACAAAAATTTGAACTCCTAATACTGGATAATACCTTTTTAATATGTTTCGGTCTGACAGAATTCGTTCCGGTCAGACAGATTTTCACATCTTGTCTGACCAAATGTCTGACACTTTTTCAACTTTCTGGAAGTCTGAAATAAGTGTAACTAATTCTAATTTTCCTGGTCACTGACAAACAAAAATATGCATTTTGAATTTTGACATTTTTAATAACAATCAATAATTTCATTTTCCACAGACTGGCGTGGCCAAAAAGGCAAAATACAAAATGGAAGTTTCGGCAAAAACAACTTAACAAAGGTTTTTTGCACATAAACAAAAAGAGAATTTTGCTGTTCATGATATTCCAGAAGACGGTGACTTTTTTTCATATAGATTTCTACAGCTCAATATTATTCCACACCATAATGTCAAAATATTATTATAGTTTGTCCCAGCTCATTTGTGACAACCTAAAAGAGGTGACTTTTTAAACAAATCTTAAAACTAATACCTATTTTGTGAAATACCAAAAAGTCCTGTGCTGCAAATTCCTGGAGTTTTCTTTCAAACCGATATCCATCTTTCAATCGCAAAATTTAAATTTCCTATGGCATGCTGCCATTGTTTACAGTTACTGTATTGATCTCCATTTTGTGAGGCAACGCGTGACGTCATCGCAATTGAAACAGAGCAGGGAATTAAGTTCTCAAACGTTATTTTGACTGTCAAAATGTGATATCGACCTACGAACAAGGCAAATTGCCTAATTTGTAAAAATTCCAAACTGATTAGTGATATTTTGATTTAATTTCTCAATCACCCTTGCAAAGCGCAGTACAATCATATTGTAAGATAATTACAGACATATTTTTGTACCCTCATTGTACAATGGATTTAATACACCAGGAATCACATGTTAAATCGTGGTACTTCTAAAATCATCATTAGCAGTATGTTTTTAATAATTACAGTCAAACCTGTCTTAAGCAGCTACCCAAGGGAGTGACAAAAGGTGAATGTTTAAGACAGATGGCTGCTTAAGACAGGTAAAAATTAGAACATTTGTTTAGATCTTCAAATTGGCTGTTTAAGACAGGTGGTTGCTTTTTGCAGGTGGCTGCTTAAGACAGGTTTGACTTATACCTTTTTCATATGCCAGAAACATTTACTGCATTTTGTGCAACGGTATCGTGCGTCCAATAGTTTATCTTGTATCTGTGTGCGTCCATCGTGCATTTTATTTGTAACATATGCCTTTTTTGGTGCAGTCATGCCTTAAATGGGAACCTTAATGCAAAGATTTTTTAATAATACTATTTTTTGATGTTTCCAGTATATCAGTATAATTAAATTATTATCACGTGTTATTCTGTGTTAGCAATGGTGCTATTACCAGCATTTCAATATTAGCTTGTACATAAAAGAAGAACCAAAACAAAATAGGCAACTGCACCATCGTCGGGTCCCAAGCTCCGAGTGTGAAAGCAGCAGGGACTATTTTGTTTACATATTAATATTTATGTGGTAGTTTTGGGTTGGAAAGAATAGCCTTGACCAGGACTTGAACCTTAGATCCAGTTTTTCATAGTGATGCTCTGTCAGCTTAGTAGTCTCAATAGTTCCAGTCCAAGTACAGACCCATTATCATACTGACTTTTTATAGACGTCTGTCCATTACGTCTCAAGCAGTTAGGATCATAACTGTGGAGGAAATCGACCCGATTTAAATTCCTATTTTTTCACTGCCACTTGAAAATTTCAGCACTACCATGTTAATTTGTTATAAAACATAAATAGTCTCTAAAGTATCAATAAAAAGAAAAAAGATTCCACAAATAAAACTTTTTAACCTACTATTTGTTATGCCGTTTACATGTAGATTTTAACGTAATAACCAATGAAAGCGTCCCTTTCATAAATCGATACACTACAGTCAGGTAGACTTTTAGCGGTGTAACATAAAAACTGTTGACATGTGTGGAGGTTTATAAGTTTTTTTCATAATAAACAAACACGTTTCTGAAAAAGTATCACATATATTGATTCTAATTGGAATTAGCTTTTAAGGTATGTACTTTTTTTTTAAAGATATAGGTATAAGGTTTAAAAAAACTATTTGAAGCGTCAAAAGTTGCGACAAGGATTCTTATCGCTGGCATATAGACATAGAAGGAAAATGTTACACCTTGATTTGAATGCTAACTGGGTTGTGCGTGAAGGGCGGACATCGTATATAAAGAAAAGCCCTTGTTGCGCACAATTCGTTGGGCTATCAGCTAAGCTACCAAGGCGGCCTGAAGGACATCTACAAAATTTTAATTTTTTGAAGTGTTATAATCAGAGTAAAGACAGCAAAATGCATTTATTGTTGCTAAAGTGTAGCAACCTAAATAAAAGCTTTTTTGTTACATTTTTGGTTTATTAAATTGTATTTCAAGATGTTTCAAGTCATTCAGAAGCTGCAAGTTAAAAGGTTTTCTTGAATAAAATAGTTTTGCAGATTTAGTAAAAACTAAAATATCACTAAAAATGACCGAAGGTACCTTTTCCCGTTACGAGCCCCATATAATGATATAGCGTTCAAATAATGTACAGATGTACTGAATAAAATATAACGGACATCAATATTCAATAACTAATGTGTTATTATCTTTGTGACACAGCCCAAAGTAGACTATACGAAAATATACAGGCGGAAGGAACGGACGGATGGTCTAAACTTACTTAGCTTACGCTAATGTAATGAATTTTGTGCACCGTCCAATATATAGACCTCGAGGCTGTGATCATGTGATGCACAAGAGCCAATGGCAGAGGGGATCCTGAAGAAGTGAGTCGCAACTGTCCAATGGAAATGGCCCATTCTGCCGTTATCCAATGGAATTGCAGATCAGCAGAGCGGCCATAATTGAGACTCATCTAGCTTCACGGATCCGCCTGTTTAGCACTTGTGCTATTACACAACAAATACACAATATTAGCAAATATGAAGGCTAACATCTAAAAGAAGATAAAATTTCTGACATTTTACATAAAATATAGTACTTGATATGTTTGTGTGGCTCTATAATCCCGTCACGAATCAAAGGACTGAAGGTACTGGTGGGTCGGTCATGAGAACACATTGATAAGGGAGGCAAGCCGATAAGGTTGGGTTTCAAGTGGTTGGGACAGGGACCAACTGGTGTTGTAAGATGGTCCGATGACTTACATGTGACCCCAAAAACAACAGGAATCGTTCATTAGTTGCGAATTAGTAAGTCAAATGTTGTTTAAAGTTTGAATAGTCGGTGGTATGGAATTTATAAGAGGTGCATGTGAATCTGATTTGAGACGCATATCTGAAGGCAATACAGCTAAGCCTGCGATTCAGTTCCTCGATTTTGCGTGAAAAACCGTGTGACCAATGATAACGATCGTGTAACGTGTAGCGTGAAGCGTGTAGCGCAAACCGTGAAGCGTGATGCGACAGAGCATGCGCACCGTGAAACGATCATGTTATTGCGCATGCGCACCGTGAAATCTCAATACGCATGCGCACCGTAAAGCGTTAATTCATCAAAACAAAACAAAGTAATAATGGCCATTCATTTCTCGAATACATCCAAACAATTGCTATTTCTCAATGCATTTCTACAGTTTATTTGTCATCTCTAATATGAAAACCGAAACAAGTCCACGAAAATAACACTTGCATACAAGGCAATCTGTATTTTGTTTTGAAAAGGTCGTAGGCCGATACGTAAATAATAAAGAGTTCGACAAAGAAATGATTTTGTTGAATATATCCCTTATGATTATTATTAAAGTCTATTCCCCGAAAATAAGTTAATACTCGAGAGGAAGGTTAAGATTTTATTAACCGAACTTAATTGTCAACGTATTCGGCATTTTTAAATCGGATGAATTTGGCGGGGGTGACGGTGGATTCGTCAGTTATCCGGTTCGTCAGTTTCATTTTACTGTACAAAACAGGTAGTGGATTCGTCAGTTTGATTTTATTTATAGTTTACCTACGGTTCTAGTTTAATAAGGATATTCTTGACCAAATGTGGATGGTGCAAATTCTGATCCGGCAGCACTAAAGTACAGAATGATCTGGATCTACGTACATTGTGCTGACTTCCTTGCAGCTTGGTCAGCTATGGTATACACAATAGTCGCATTTCGTCTGATTGCGTTATTTCTTACAAAAAATGAAGCAGTATGTGGATCCTTATCAGACAGCATGGATGTGCATGCTGATCTGGATCTACACTAGATGCAATGAGATTGATCGGGGCTTTTCTATATGCTTTTATAAATTCACAAAATTATTCTTTACCAAGCTTTGTCTAGATTTATTAAGTTTTATTCCTGACCAATAAATGGATGGTGTAAATCCTGATCAGAATGCACAGAGCACAGACAGACCTGGATTAACAGTTGACTCCCATCTGTGTGGCTTGATCAGTTAGGAAATAAACTAGTCGCTTCTTGTCACAAAGGTTATTTTTGACCGAAAATAGAACAGTACGAGGATCCTTATAAGTCGGCATGGATGTGCATGCTAATCTAGATCTACACTGACACATCACTGAGTCTGATTGGGGTTTCATTCAATGCTTCTAGATTTATAAGATTATTCTTGACCAAGCCGTGTCTACATTCCTAAGTTTATACCTGACCAATAAGTGAAGGTGTTAATCCTGATCAGACTTCATGAATGTACATGCAGATCTGGATCTGTTGGGCGCAGATCCCTGTGGTTTCATCAGCTAGGATATAAACTAGTCGCTCCTCGTCTCATAAGGTTATTTCTGACCAAGAATGAATCAGTGTGGATTCTTAACAGATGGCACAGATGTGCAGGATGATGTGGATCTACACTGATGGCCACTAGATATAATCTGTTTCCTTGTTTGTATTTCTTTCCTGAATTATACATGTATGTTCAGATTTATGTAAGATGGGTACAAATGTGCTGCATCTGAATTGGCTTTTCAATATACATAATAAACGGTTTTTTACACTTACTACAGCAAAGACCTATATTATATATAAATAGGTATGGATCATCGCATTTTCTCGCCTATGCACACGGCCTGCGTTATCTCGAATCACATGATCGCCATTTTGATACCGATAGCCTTCGTCAATTTTGTCTATCATTAAAGCTGTTTTAATGAATGTTAAATACAAATTTGACATGCATTAATTTAAAGAAAGATGCATATTCTTCATCATTAACATGATTAAACTGAGGTTTACTATTTATTTACATTGATATAACAATCAAAATCACCAAAACTGCACCATGTAACTGTTCAAAGTGCCTTAGCCAGCAGAAATCAAACATACAATTTGAAATGCCAATCATATAAGGGCCTTAAAAAGATGTGATCATTTAATCAATGTGTTCAAGAAGTATATCAAAATAACATAATAACATGAAGATCGATTAAAAGTGATGTAAACATGATTAAAATCCAGTCAACACGTAATTATCGGCTCCAATATGGCGGATTATATAAAGTGAAAATAACGATTTGTCACACAACGAAGTTCTCGTCCAGTCCACGTATCGAAACAAGATTAATAGATCAGTTAAAGAGAGGTGCGAATCTGTGTAATATATAGGTCATTGACAAGAGCAAAGCGAAGATGACAAAGTGAGTGGAATAGCTAAAAACATATTCTGGCTTTAAGGCTGTAAAGATTCACTGGTGCACCAAATAATAGTGATCAAAGTGAGACGATGTTAACCATGGTATCCCCATTATCATGATTTGTCTTTGGCAAAAGTAAAAAAAAGAACCTTTTTAAATAAGACCAGAACATGCAGTCTTACTGTAAATACTTTACTCAACTATGTTTAACCATTTACTTTACATACTGGTATACAGGTTTAAAAGCATTTGCAAACAGTGTTGATCCAGATCAGCCTGCACATATACTAGTATGTGGTCTGATCTAGATCTGAACTGGTCACATCTTGAACAGAAATAAACTAATGAAATGCGAACAGTGTTGATCCGATTCCGAATAAGACTGCACAAATGTGCTCGCTGATATTGATCTACTATGTTGGTTCATGCAATAAAGGTGTATCTATGGAGTAAAAGGTTAAATCCTATTTGTATGTAAAAACATCAGGATTACATTATAGATTTAGATTTGTTTCATATTTAATCTTAATATAGAAAATAACAATACAATACAAACAGTAGTTCGAAAAAAATATTAAAATATCACAAAAACAACAGAAAAGTACATATCATCATATCACAAATACCTTGCTTATAGCATTGCAGGTTGCTTGAGATTCACAGTCCTATTCTTTGAATAATCAAGCTTCAAAACAATGAAAGTACAAAGTTGTATCTATGAAGTAAATGTATAGGGTTAACCATTTCCTCCAAAGATACACCTTTATTGCGTGGGCGAACAGTTTAGATCCAGATCAGCCGGCACATCCGTGCTGTCTTATCACGATCTAAACTGTTCGCTTTTTGATTCATTAGGTTATTTCTGACAAGAATGCAACCAGTGCAGATCCTGATAAGATGGCACAGATGTTCCGGCTGATATGGATCTAGTGTCTTTAAAATGTTTTAAAGACGATTCATTGGCTGCTGATTGCCATTGGATGCAGACTTGCTGTTTGCTGCTTTACTCGCATATCTGGATCTCTGGATGCTTAACGCTTGCTGCTTTGGTGAGGAGACATTACAGGAAAGTGCTGACTGACATGAATGTGAAACACATAAATTTTGCTTGAGACAGAATTCTTGCTTTATTTTTGCTGGCAACTATGTTTTAGTGAAAGACTGTGAGGTTCCTGTCTGCTTGGGAAGTAGTATTCTTCAGAGGAGTCTTCAATCAGTAGCTTAAATTAAATAGTTTCTTGCTGGATGGAGAATATGCCTTGATGTGTGCATAATAATAGCGCTTTAGACTGTTTGACGTAAAAGGCTCCACTGGCTGCTGGCTTGTGGAAATATTCTTGACAACTTCATAAAGTTTTAATATTTTATCCAATATCTTCAAGAATGCTTTGTTAATTTCAAAGTCTTTCAAGATTTAAAACAAAATACTTTCACAGGACAAGTCTGCATAGCGACATTCACTTTATGTTTTGATAATAATCAAATCTGTTGTACAACACAGTCCATCTCGACAGTTGCAAGATGTTTAGTCATACTGGATTTCTTTTTGGGTGATGTGTCGAAATAGAAGTGTCCATATCCCCTCATAAAACTCTACAAGTTCTCTTTCTTGTTGCCCTGAAAAAGAAGTAAGGTGTTTAAAAAGTGTGAAAAGACAAAGTTGATGCATGAATATATATATTTACTGTCTGCTGGCAACAAAAGTTGAAATGTTTGCCTATGCTTTATAATGGATGATAAAAAGGTGTAATATTAACAATATAACATATCCTCACTATCTGATCTGGATCTACACTTTTATTTTCTTAGTCAGAAATTATCTATTTAATCAAAAAGTGAAGTGTAGATCTTGACAAGATGGCACAGCTGTGCTGGTTGTTCTGGATCTACATTGTTCACCTATGGATAACAGCCTTATTCCTTTGAGTAGATAGGCTGGGAATAGCTTAGGTTGTGAGAACAGAGAGAAGTTTCTAGTTTAGGGAGAAATCATGGACCTGCTCACCCATTAAATAAGAAACATACAAGAAAAACGTCTGCATTGTCTCTGCATGTATGCAAAAGTCTGTAAGTGACCTGCGACCAGAATGAAGTGAGAGAGATTGTTGTTGTTTGTCTTTGGGGTCTACACTGGGTCTACTTCAGCATAAGAGGCTGACCAGGGAGTTGGGGAATTTATTAGCTCAATGCACATGTGTAGACACACCTCTATAACATTCACTCTGCCCATGGGTCCATTCTGCCAGTTACTTAGCAGAGGGCAACAGCAGTACTTTCCATAAATACTTTATGATGTCAAATACAACACAGAAAACAGTTCTTATTCTTTATGTATCCAGTATTTTAAATTCCATATATCCCAATATAATTGTCCAAGTAATATTTCAATAGTTATTCTGAAGACTTAAAATGAAGTTACAAATTTCCAAGTTGTTTTTCCTACTTATGTTCTATAAAGACTGACTAAATTCAACAAAATTATTCTATATAAAAATAAAGGTTTTCTTAAACAACCAATAAAATTCTATGTAACAAATATGCAAAAATAAAACCCCTGAAACCCTTATCAGTCTGTGGCTTGACACTTTATCAAATACCTGTCATTTTGCAGCCAAGCTGATAAAACCATAAAAGTAACAAAAGGAAATTTCTTTGTATAATAATTGCAATAAGTTCCACAGATAATTTACTTAGTCTGTCAAAAATTAGGAAGTTTGATAAACTTAAATATTTACCAATAAACATATAGAAAATATTATGAAGACTAAATTTATAAAATTTGCATTTCTTTAACTCTTAAAACTTTTATGATGTAATAATAAGTGGGGTCCACTTATTAAACGGTGGCAGACATAAGTTCCGCTTTTGGGGATGAAAGTGCCAGAAGTACATAAGTATTTAAATAAAAATTAAACATGTACCAGTAATTCTCATTTCAGGCCATTAAGCATGTGATTATTTACTTTCACTGTTTTGTCATTCTGTTTAACCCTTTCCTCCATAGACACAGTGTCACCTTTATTGCGTGGGCGAACAGTGTCGATCCAGATCAGCCGGAAAATCCACGCCATCTGATCAGGATCTGCAATGTTCTGTTGGCTGTAAGATTCGTTAGGTTATTTCTGACCAAATGCGACCAGTGCAGATCCTGATCAGACTGCACAGATGTGCCGGCTGTTTATCTGGATCTATACAGGTTGCTCATGCGTAAAAATGCTTAAAGATGGAGGAATGGGTTAAATCATATACATTTATTTCCTATTATTTTTAAAATTAAATAAAGAATTATGCATAAGGTCATGAATGTGAAGCGATATAATTATTATGTTTTAAGCACTTATTTATCTATGATGATGCAGTAGTCACAACAATTATTTTAGTAACATCTAATAATGTCATAATTATGCTTTTTTCACAAACCAATAGCACTGGTCCATTTACAAATCAGACATGGGGCAATTTTTTAATGCTAATTAATGCATTAATAATGCATTATTTTTTGTCAGAAATGCAAGGTAATGATTAATGCAACCGATTTAGCATTATTTTAATGCCAATTTAATGCATTACCTATGCCAAAATGCTGTAATGCTTAGCATTATTGAGCATTAATTGGATTGTGTTTACTATTTGATTTTGTTGATTCATTTTATTAAATAATATTTATATTAACAGTTACTTTTTTATGCAAAGATGCTCTAAATATTTAACATTTTATTAGTCTGTTACATATCTTATTTATAGCAAGAGAAAAATATGATTATGACAGTTAAGTATTTTGATATATGTTTACTATTAGTAAAACAAGATACAGACTATAAGTTAAGCCTATTCAACAGAATATTGTAAAGTTTGAACATTTTTTATGATAATTAAGCAATGAGATCTTAAGCTTATTTGTCATAAGAAAATGCTAACGTTCAAACAAATAAACAGCCAGTGATCTTTAAAGCTCTGTCAACAAAGACAGCACTTTTAAATCATTTCTCTGTACACAATCATTGGGGCGAGATATTTCCTACCAATTGTCAAACACTTAATATATTCCTGAAAATGTTACTGGTAGAAATTTGCAGTGCAAAATACCAAAAATGTTGTTCTGAAATAAGGTTTTATCGAAATCAAATTAACAATTAGACTTGCACAAAACTCTAACTTTCACTCTCAAAGGAAGTTATTTTTCAAACCATTTATTCAAATTATGGTGACTGATTCATTTGTCATTGTAAAATATTAGTAGTACGGTCACTTTATGAAAAAAATAGGTCAAACCTAGACAAAATTGCAACAGAAATGAAATTTTCACCACTAATCACATTTAATATAAACTGAATCATATCAAAAATTGGACAAAATCGGACCGCCGGAAATCCATAATTTATATGATGAAAAAAGGATAAGTTGAAAACAAAAAAAAATCATTAATAGCTGGCTATGTGCATTACTCGACACTTGTTCTATACATTCTTAAATTCTAGTCTTAAAACCAACTTCTATAAAATACTATTTGTAAATGAACATCAGGTCTCTTAAAAATTAAATCGTATCGGTCATTTCAATAAACCAACAATTTTCAATGTTGAATTACCACACTCACTCAAAATTTGCTTGTTCACAAACGGTCGATTTTTATATGTTGTAAAACTTTTATAGACACAAGAACGATTAAATAACTACTTAACGCTTTGTAGCCATCGACTTTAGACAGTTTTCGTAAAAAAGTAATATTGCCAGAAGTTTTACTTAACTTGAAAATGATTGCAAACGTAATTGTTATTGTACAAACGAAGGCTATGGTATTTTGCTGCTTCTGTTGTTGGCGGAAGATTCTCGGGAGAAATATATTTTTCGCTCGATGCCACTTTTTGGAAGAATTTACTCAGCCGCAAATTATTAAGCGAGTCATCAGCTTTACCATTGTATAATACAACTAAAGTTTTTTCTCCAGCAACAAAACATCATCTTTTGTGGCTTCTTGGTCATAAAATACAGAAGATACAAAACAGTACAGTAAATAGGCTATTTTCAGGTAAAAAATAGAAATTTTCAACTGTACATGTGACAAGTGTTGATGTTTTCGGATACAATTATTCCGGATATTAGAAAAACGATGCAAATCGATTAATATTGGTCCGATTTTGTCCAATTTTGTTTTTAAGTGTATGATTTTACTATTCCTACATAAAACACATCAAAACTTTTCTGTTGCAATTTTGTTGACCCATTGCCATAGGACTACCGTACTATAGAGGCTATGTCAGATTTCAGAAAATCAGCAAATAATGCAGATGCAGGTGACATAATAATTTAATTAGATAAGTTTCCTGTGTAGTCCTTTGTCAATACAACACTCTAAATGTGTGAAAGCAGCAATAAGTCAAAGATAACAAAAGGGTGTAAGAAATTAAACCTGTACTAATCTATATGTACTGAGAATAGTTTTGTTGTAAGTTCTTGAGGTGTCACTTTAGATCTTCACACATTCAGATTGATACTTTGTATATTAAACTTTGGTGTGATTTTTTTTAAAGATGATCCCTTTTGTTCATATACTCGGTTGACTTTTTATTTTTTGTCAGTTCACTTGTGCGAAAAATGCTTAATTTAATGCATTACCTTTTGAAATAATGCTAATTTAATGCACTTCTTTCTCAAAATATAGTAATACTAATTAAATTTAATGCACACATTTGGCAAATAATGATAATTTAATGCATTACTTTTAAAAATAATTCGCCCCATGTCTGTTACAAATTAATATTATTAAGTAACTTTTGATATTTCCGGAATGAAAACCTGTGCAAAAGCAATGGATTCCAGTATTCTTTTCAAAATGTTAAACTTTCAGCTCAAAGATACAGCTTAAATCACATGGGTGAACACTATAGATCCAGATCAGCCTGGATATCACCGATCAAGGTCTTCAATGCTTATTTTCAGAAAAAAAAAGATTAGATAAACAAGAAGCCACCAGTCTAGATTCAGATCAGACTGCTTGGATGTGCTGTATGACCTGCATTCATCCTGGTTGCACATGGAATATGAGCCATATCCCATGGATTGAAGGAATAGAGATGATTAACCCTTTATGTCATATAATTATACGCCTTTTGTTACATGTGTGACCCAAGTAGATCCAGATCACCTGGCACATTCTGTTTGATCTGGACCTACACTGGTCACATCTTAATCAGTTACTCAATAACCCAGTAATCAAAAAAACAGACAGTGCAGATCCTGATCAGTTGGATTTTTATTTTTGTTATTTTTAATGGTAAAATCTTTTTCTGCAAAATAACATAATAACATGAAGATCGATTAAAAGTGATTTAAACATGATTAAAATCAAGTGAACACGTAATTATCGGCTCCAATATGGCGGATTATATAAAGTGAAAATAACGATTTGTCACACGACGAATTTCTCGTCCAGTCCACGTATCAAAACAAGATAAGACAGTTTAAATTGTTCCACCTTCGGTACGCAATCGAACGTTGTACAGTTCTTAATCGACTTGCCAACTACCGCCTAAATTAATGAAACCACGAACGACCTCGATAAACAAAATGGGCTGCGAGCCAAATTTCTGTGAACCTCATCAGGTATTGTTAAAACGGATGCCGAAAGCAACCTCCAAAACCAAATGATTACCCGATCCTATCCCAACATGGACGACCGCCAGCTAACCTGTCAGAGGTCTATTTCCTACATACGCATTTTAATGGGAAAAAATTACGGGCGAAATAGGTGATGTACAAGCTAATGACAAAGCAAACCTTATAACACAAATAAATGCAGATTCATAACCAATCCAGGGCCAAATCACTCCATAGCAAACGTCAACTTACAAATCCACCACATAGTTTCAATTTTGAGAAACACAATTTATTAAGACCAATGCTTCTTTCAAAATACCTTAAAATGTTAGCAGGATGTTAGAAAATCATAACAACACGTAAATATCGAAACAAATACTCACTGTTCGGTTGATTAACTTCGATTTCTCGGTCTCCGTCTTTCCAACGTCGTCTTCAACAAAATGGCGGACAGGAAAACGGAACTTCTTTCCTCGCGTCTGTATTCATGCGCATTAATTACTCATGCGTGTCAATTACTCAAAAAATTGTTTGACGTTCCATGTGTTCCTTTTCTACCAATTATAATTTTTGCGGATTTTTTTCACTATCAAAATGATAGAACTTATCATTTTGCACGGCATTACAACTCTTCACCATTGAATTTCAGCTATCACCTTGTAATATTCAGAACTATTTTCTCAGGCTTGCAGTAACTGAAAACGCCTGTCAGAAACCCGCTTACTCTGGATCGGTCGTAAACGACCGACCCAAAAACTGAAGTTGACGGGTCTGCAGACGCTCAGAGTGAACGGTAAATGATTTTCTAGGCCATTGCAGAAAAACACTAAAATAAGTTAAACATAACTTATTTGAAATACAATGTTACATATGCTGGGCTAACTGAGGACGCAGCTCATTCGTTACATAGGTATTTTAGTCTTATACTGGGTAATCACTGAGAAATGGTCATTAATTTACAAATGTACCGGCAACAACAACAACTGTAATGGCAGTCTCCAGCATGAAAACTGTTTGAAACAGACATTATGCGAAAATACTCAGCGAAACATTGGTAATTACTAATAAATTGTGATGTTTTAGATGTATCATTAAGTAATCTAAGTAGGAAAATACATTGCTTTATGCCAACAGCTTGTCTAACCTAAATTAATGTCAATAAATCACTGTCAAATCTTTAGTGCAAATAAAGAGCCTGTAACAGAGTTTCCTCACATTATTTTAGAAGGCAGGTAGCACTGGCACCTTGCAGTATACAAATATAAAAATTAAAAAAAAACAAATTTAGTGACGTTATGATTGTACAGTATGATAAATAAATTATTGTTAATTGTAAACGAACCTTTTTAACCTTAATGTTAAGTGGGGGCCCGCCATGTTGAGACATGTGATTCAAGTGTTAATTTAAACAAGGAAAAGAAACAGTCATTACTTGTAGTTATCACAGTTTTTACTTCAGTAACTTGAGAAAGTATAGATTGCACACACCTCAATAGCTGGAAATATACAATTCACGCGCTGCGTTTCGAAATTTTAAGTTTATTGTTGAATCAGTTCACATTAGTATTAACCATGAGATTAACAAGGGCAGATAATAATGTTTTTTTTAAACACCATCATCATGGTACTGATTCCAGTGATTTCTAATTCCTGACAAGGTCTTAACACAGGCTACCAGTGATCTCTAATTCCTGACAAGGTCTTAACACAGGCTACTCACAGACCAAGTGTAGTGAAGAACGCTCAGACAAGTAATTTATATTTTTAGTTTTTGTGAAACTGTCCAAAATGGCCCCATAGACAAGCACATGCATGGACTCAACACAGACAACCGAAACACCAAAATTGATGACAACAGATCGAAGAAATGTCGACTTGTTAAAAAGTGGGAAATATAACATTAATTTAAATCCGCTACTCGCTTTAAAAGTAAGTTTCTTTATTCATTTTACTCAAGCACGCGAAAACAAAAATATAATGCGGAAAAGGCGCATGTTATAACTGATCGTGGATAAGTAGACAGTCACGTGATACTATGTTTACATGTATATAACCGAAACTGATCTTGTGGCAGATACTTAAACAGAGTGAGTGATCAATACTCATGAAGAGAACATGGCGATATCAAACTTGTAATCGTTTTGCTGATAAACCATATATAAGAGGCTCTGTCAAAAATACGTGTCTGTCACGTGACTGTCTACATATCGGTAACAAACTATAAATATACAAAGTATAATACTGTGCCGATTGTTTACATTCTTAACTTATTTTACAAAAAATCTGGAGAAGAATAAATAAAATTGTTAACGACTTGTTATCTCGAGTGCAAACATGTGTAAATACAGATCACCCTGCAAATCCGTGTAGTTTGATCGGGATCTACATTGTTCTCTTCTTTGTAAGAAATAATCTTTTTTAATTTAGAAGCGACTATTGCAGACCGTCATCAGAAGGCAGAGACGGCCAGTGTAAATCCAGATCAGCCTCAGAAGATCATGATTTGGTCAAGAACAATAAAACAACTCTAGAAAGAACAATTGCAGATCCTGATTAGACAGCGGGGATGTGCAAACAGTATCGATACAGATTTTACATCAACTTCCGTGCATTCTAATCAGTATTTGAACTGTTCACTTCTTGTTGAGGAAATCATCTTATAAATCTAGAAATGTGATGTGCAGATCCTGATCAGACTCCCGGTCGTGGGACAATGTTAGATCCAAGTTATCATGCACAACCGATTAGTCTGCTTAGAATTTACTCTGTTCACTTCTTGGTCAGAAATATCCTAATGAATTTAGAAGCGATTAGTGAATATCCTCATCAGAATGCATGAATGTACAGGTTGATCTGGATCTACACTGGTCATACTCCTAGTGGTGTAAATGATAAAAGCTTAACCTCTCTATTATAACAAACTTTAGAAAATTGTGAAAAGTAGACTCTATAAATGATGTCCATGTTACTAAGTTGTTAAACACGTTATTGTTTATTTTAAAGATGAAAATATATCTTTCAAGTGACACACACGATTAATTCTTTTTGGAAAATTAAAAGTACAAGAACAAGCGATTATCCTTCTCAAACTGTTTTATGAAAATAGTTCGTCTTACACGTACACGTTCCCGTCTTGAATCTCAACTTCTCTAATACATAAAATCTTTCATGAAGACAACCCCGGAATTAAGACCACTTCGATAATAAGACCACATTTTAAAGACCTTTTTACAATTTCGTAATATTTTTCACCCCAAAATTAAAATCGCCCTACTATAAAGACCACATTAGTCAAGTTTCAGCGGTGGTCTTAATAGAGAGGTTTCACTGTATATACCACAAGGCATCTCGAAAAGTCGCCAGACATGATACATGTAACTGTAGTGTACTGGACTCACCCAATAGTTTTATGCCTGCAAACATTGATATAGTAATCTACACACGTGGAACTTGGCTGCGTTGTTTCTTGAGCGAATGTTGAGAGATATCGTGTAACATTTAAATGCATCGTCAATTCTATTTTCCTGTTCCATGCATTGCCCCAGTAAATTCATTTCCGTTTCGTTGTGTCCGAGATTTCTCTTGGTAACGATAAAACTACAAAATCGTAATAGATTGTTTAACGCTCTTAGCTGTTCATGGCGGCGTTGTAGACGACCGTACGTCTTATACTGCAGAAAAAAGATGTAAGGGATTGAATCAACGACTGCCCAGTCCATCCAGAAATCCTCCTTATTTCTATACTGCATGTCGTCTGCTGTAGACCTAAACATTTCGTATCGCAGTTCTAATGGCACACACGGTACTTCACTGGGTAGAAATCTGACACAAAATGCGCTGATATGTTTCACTGCCTCATAGTCATTGTTATCTAAAAACTCAAGGGAACTCCATTCTACAGACATCTCATGATCAAAGCATCCACACACGGCAGGTACTATATTTATATCATACTGGCTCCCTATAAATTTTAGTAACATTTCGGCTGAAATAAAGTCACCAACACAATAGAAAATTGAAGCAACTTTCAATTTACTTGATGTTAAATCTGAATGTCGGCCAGCCGCCAGCCAGGTCAGAGCTTCAGGACTTACTGTGTTGTTTGTTGCGATGTTGACTGATGCCATCATAGACCCGATTGTTGAACAGAGAAAAGGTGTCAGCAGACGACAAGCGACCCGCTCCAGTTCACTTCCTTGTTGGTAAACCGTGATTAATGACCTTAATAGTTCAACTGAGATTTCTTTTTCCAAAATAACTAAAACAGAATAACTTGTATCACGTACAATGTTGTAACTCTGCTGCCCAGAAATGAACATTTCTATTGTCCTTTCAATATCATCTGCCATTCCGTTTAAATGATTTAGTTTTGCGATATATCTGGACCCAAAATTATCAATTTCTACACCGAGAAAGATGAAACCGTTTGAACTTATAACCGTTTGTAATCTGTCCAGAAGCCAGTGCTTGACGTCCGGTGTAAACTTTCCCGCCATTAAATTGTTTTGATGTACTATAAAATGCGGACAATATTCTCGTTCTACACATTTTCTCAACTGAATAAGACAGAATGTGAAAACCCTGAGTAAATTATCTGGACACCATACAGCGGTATGTGTTTTCTCAATGCACAACAAAAGCACGTTTTTACACATA